>OY756422.1:12655832-13255832 GCA_963576905.1 Mystacides longicornis
TATTTGATCCACTATTTCAGCTGGCAGAATCGCCTTATGATTTTTCAATTTGCTTAACACAAAATAATATAATTAAGGTAATTCATCAGATGTCCATAGTGGGAATATTCAACATCCTCAGGCCCAGGGGGCTCACCAAAGATTTTTGTTCGAACTAAACTTAATTTTTTCTTTGAGGGGCATTTGGTATAATGCTCGAAAAATATCATTTTCAGGTAAATAAGACAAATTTAAATTATTATTTTAATATTAAGATTAATATTTTCTCTCTTTCGCAATTTACGACCTACTAGGTAGTACGTGTTGTGGATCGATAATAATTTGAGAGACGTTCCAGAAAAAAATATTATTAAAAAGCATCCTTAAATAACTCAACTATTTAATTTAAGTTGATCCTACAATAAATCGTAAATTTTATTTTCGTATGTTAAGTACTCGCAGAATCATTTCAGTAAAATGAATTATGTAAAAGTAGTGTCAAAAACGAGTGTTTTCGTGCAAAACCTCCTCGAGTCTCAAATATTTGACATTTTCTAAACTTGTGATTAGCCTTGCCGATTCTATGTCTTATCGTACCATTTTTTATTTATTATCCATCTTATCGTGGAGACTTGCCCCCTGAGAGTGTTCCCTGGCACATATAATGAAATACACAATGCCACTCCTAATGCCTTGCAATGACTTCTAACTTGGATGTTGCTCTGGATGCAGCAGTGTAACACTTTCTTTTATCTCTAGTAAAAAAAAATATTTCTTCAAAAAGTTTTTAGCCACCGCGCCGTATTTCGTAAGGGGTAGGCAGAGAGAACAGACTAAATATGAATAGTTATTTATTCAAGAGTCCGGTCATTCAATGTTATCAGAAAAATGATGAATAAATAATAATTTTAAAGTTACGTTGTTATACACAGAAATACTTATTATTCATAATATTATATTCCCTCGGTGTTCAATAGGTACTCCGGATGTTAGATCTGCGTGAGAATGGACCGTTCGCTCAAGGACTTCCACTGCTAAGTAGACCTGCTATGTTCCTTTTCTCACAAATAAAATAACAGGCGTGAAACAACATGCGGCAGCACACGTTTTCCCATGGTATGTAATGGGCATTGGGGTATTATATGTACAATATGATTTCTTGTGAACTTGCGTTACCAGGAAATCAATGTTTCAGGCCTCTTGTTAGGAGAAATTAGCATGAACTCTCCATTGAGAAACATTCTTAAAGCTAGTGAGGTTAATGGTGATATTATGGGACTATGCGCTACATGATTGTAAGTATTAAAAGAGATTAGAACTCTATGTTTATTAATGCTAAGCAACCAAAATCTAAATGTTATGACATTTTTATTATATGTTTGTAATTGAATATGAATCACGATCTAAATGCAGAGTAAGGTTCCTTAAATCGAAAAACTTGTATAGGTAATTGCGCTTTAAAAAATCTTCAATACCTGCATAAACGAGTTATCTTAAAAAACGAAATTACATCGACTTTCGCGACTTATTTCTTAAAAAAAGAAATGGAAATACCTATGTTGAAAATCATGTAATAAATACATAGGCACCTAATTTTTTTAGGTTTAAACAATACTTTCTTGCTTCCGATGGTCATGCACACTATGGAGCTAAATAAATCCTTGCATACCTATCACTGTTTGATATTTTCCTATTTTAACTATTTTTCTCGCTAGTACCTATGAAACAATAGTTAGATGTGTAGGTACGTATTGCAACGTTTTTATTTTACATATTGTCCCTAACTATAATTAAGCGAACAATGATATTTTAACTGTGTTGATAGGTATTTGAATAATTCAATATTAATTATTACCTATTATTGTAGGTAATGTTTTGAAATTAGTTTCTTAACAAAATTGTATAAATTTAAAAAAAATAACTAAACCGGGATTCGAATGAAAAAAATAAGGCTGCGTGTTCACCACGTGTATATTAAGAAAACCTAACCTGTCCAATACGAGTGGTGTTTAAAAAAAACAGTCGAGTAACAGAATCTTGATTTAGCCCACGTGACCTCTTATCGGTCCGGGCAACTTAACCTCATTCTTCACGCATGATTCAGGCAGTGGGGCGGTGGGGCCCACTCCGACACCCCACTTTTCATAACCTTAAATAATAATAGCAGCAGTGGCCACTCACAATCACGCTAACTAAGGATTTCATTATGGGAAACAAAACGCCGCGAGTCGCAGACCGTACCGAGCTCTCCGAGCAGTGCTGAGGAGTAATATCAAAGAGGTCACTCACATGTACCAGCCAATGCTACACTACTGTAAACCTAGAGATGTATGCGGGTAGTCTACAACGATACAAATATCTCATCGATTCACACAAAATATGAGTCATGTGCTAAATTTATTTCTAAACGAAAGAAATACTAAATACCTAATAAGTTTCGATCTGTAACCGTAATCTTAGTTTTATCGGAAGATAGTCACGGAAGTAAAGTGAGTATAACACGATACATTTTGTATGGAAAACGTAAGTATATAGGTACGTATCGAATGCGAGAATCACTTTTATTTCTAGAAATATCCTTGTGGCGGCGCTATACACGTTTTCCATATAAAATGTATCGTCTAATACTCACCTTACTCCGTGACATCCTTCAGATAAAACTTAGAATACGGGTACTGAACGTCTCTAAAACCCAGGGAGGCTTCACGTAAAAAATCAAAATTAAGCTTAAAAAAGTAGGTATGTAAAAATTTAGTAAAAATAAAATTATGAATGGAAAGTAGTCACACAAAAAAGAACAATTGTACATCTAAGTAAAAATGATTTTACTTAAGTTAATAAACACCAGAAAGGAATAAACCAAATAAATATTTATGAATGCGTTAGAATAAAAAAAAATAGAAAACCAGTAAAAACAATATAAATATTAATAATCATAAACAATAATACCTATGAATATGTAACAACTAATGACTCTAACAATTCATTACTTTTAAATGGAACAAACCACTACGGGCTTACGACCGTCTTCTACTGTTATTTTGAAGGCTGGCTTAGTGTGATCACTTTACGTTAACAACGTTCGCCATTAGGTGGTAATATATGAATCAAATAATATATGAATATTGAATCAAAAAATTAAAAGAACAAGCCAAAACAAGGTTTCAGATAGTAAAATAGAATAAACAAAAGCCACGAAAGAAATAATAAAAATAAAAATACGATTGCAACAACAAGAAAAGTGGATCATAATATAACAATCACCATTCATTTCTAAAAATCGCCTTTTGATGATCTGTAAAGATCTCCCGGTGCTATTTCAGGCGACAAGTCATGGTTTACTTTATGGCGTTCACAAAATAAACTGATCACTAATCAATTGTAGTTCTCCCCTATCCGGAGTCGAGGACCATTGAACGCGTGACTTAAATGAACACATAACTCATTTTTTCCGTGTACCGTCGATCTATTATAATAATTTATCACCACAGGACTAAAATGTAGGTTGCAATGTGGTCTGGGGTATTTAGTATGCGCATAATATCTGGTGCCGACTGTGCACGACCGCTGAAATATATCTCACATCCGTGAATTTGTTCACAGTAAAATGCCTACATGCCTGGAACTGCTGACTACATAGACGGCGGGGTTGTTTTTTCCGCTAGGTTGTTTACACTTCACTTGCATAAGTCTTTTCCGCGTACATAGGTCAAATTGTACTATGAAATAATTCGTTAGAGGTACCTACCTAGCATTTTGTAGTTGCAAATTTTCAAACGAACGAAAGGGGTTGCCAAATTATTGTACACCAACAATGCTGATTTTCCTACAAATGGTTGATTATGGTTTACATTATATGTACATACATTCTCCCTTTAAGCCCCCCCCCCCCCCCCCCACCCAAACCGCACACAGCAAGCTAGCCCGGAGGAAAACAATCCACAGCAAACCCGATCCGCACGAAACCGACCCCCCAGGTCGATCGAAGAAATCAAACTAAAAGGCCGGCCCCGGACAAACCAAGCCAGCCGCGAACCACACCCTAACTAACCAGCAATGCGGGGGGCCTAAGCCCCACTTGAGAGCATAGGGAGGCATCAAGAGCTCTCCATTGCTCTCGAAGGCGTCCGAGGCTCATTGTGCCTTTTCTGACCAGTGAGGTGGTCAGTCTCACGGTCCCGATTATATGTACAATGTGTTATTTCGACATTTGATCAAACGAATAATGGTGGGAATAAAAGGCAAAAATTCATCCATGAAAATGCGAAAATATTGGGAAATTTCTTCTTTTTTTCGAGGAAGATTAAGCTTTTTTAAATTTAAAAATTAATACATTGTGTTTTTATTAATTTTGTCTCTTGATAAGCGATATATTTTCTTTGAATAAATCTAAAGTTGAAAGTCAGAATATAAATAAAAGATTCACGTATGTGCTATTTTTTGAACGAACCAGAGATCCCGATCGAGATTGGGTTTTACCAAAAGATTTTTCATTTCAAATATCTACCCGATTTTGGCTTTCTGTTTTAAACTGGAAAAGGTCGAGTAAGGTGGTTTAAAATGCATAAAACATAATTCCTCATCATAAGTTCATCCAACTACATTGATATTTATACATATAGGAAAATGTACCTTAATAAATTAACTTGTGTGGATGTTTCTGTTACATTTAAGTTAGGTATTGACTCCTCATAAAAACTTTAAGAGCTCGAAATGTAAGCACACACAGGCAATCTCTTTAATATCCTGAAATATGTATGAGCTTTAGTCGTTGTGTATTGGGATTTAATATGTTATTCGCAGAATATGTTGTTCGGCGTAGTCGTTTCCATATAATTGTGACAAAAAAGACATAGGTACATAGGTAGGTAGATACTTAAAATATGTGCCTTCATTAATGTAGGTACCTAAACTAAAATCAAAATTATTGAAGTACTTACATATTTATAACGAATGTATGACAGATTGAAAGAAAACAATCATTACAGTCGATGAAAAAAATACGAAGTAAACAATAATTTCGAATCAAAATAATCACACTTAGAAAAAAATAACGAACATAAAAACAAAAAAGAAAATGCGAATAAATTGAGTTCAACTAAAATGAGAGTACAGAAATATATTTAAATGAAAATTATAGGGTGTCCAAATGTTTTTGGATTCGTAAATCAATCCGTTTTTGTAATAGAACGATTCAATCCGAACAAAAGTGGCAACAATGTTGGGAAACTGTTACGGTCACCTCGCCTAGGTATAGGGTGAATGTAGTGCGCTGGTGCTGTGGTGCTGGTGCTGGTATACACTACTTGTTGAAAATAACTCAAACAGAGAAACCTACTTTCCTAAAATAACACGCCCGAGATTATAATCGCGCTATAAAGTTTTTTATACGGCAACTAAATAGCGGCGAGGGTACAAGCACCTTCCTACAAAACTACATTTAATTAATTTGTATATTTGGCCGTATTCTTTGGCTCGCATTTAACACCGTTTTGCCTTCGGATCGTAACATATCGCCTCTCACTGCCTCTTTACTAGTCCCTATACGATGGTATTTACATACTTTTTTTCAGACCCTGACATTTTTTATAGCCGATACTTCTTAGGCACAAATTAGTTTTCATATGATTTTATAATTTAAGTGTGTATAATATATTTAGTGATCCCAGATTAAATCGTTTAAAAAATACATTACTGAAGTAGATACCTATTTGTATCTAACTAGAGGTCATCTGTCACCATGTGACGAAATTATAATATCGATTCAGCGGGTAAATGATGGCGTAGGTACTTACCTAAAGCTAAAGTGTACACAAAATTGACAATAAAAGTAACGCCAAATCTGTATGTAGTATATGTGTGTATATCCGCCCGAATCAAACAACAAACCTCACGCACCACTATATAGATGTGTAGGTACTCGTATGTGCGGCCCGCGGAGAACGCTTCGAGGCAGCGTGAATCGCGAATCAGTCAGTGTTTTAGGCTATTCAAATATAGATGTACCTACTTACCTTCGTTCATTTAATAAAAGCATAAAAACACATGCAACATTTTTCACTATTGTGTATTGCGTGAAAGACGGAATGTTCGAACTGCTGTTTTTAAAAGCGATAATGAAAATCTAAATAATTTGAAAGTTTTTTGTCTATGGATATCTAAATAATCGAAATTTATGTAAAGATCGACCACATCGATTCTGTTCTAAAGTAAAGGGATGACAAAGTAAAATATAGAGGAAAGGCTGCATAAGGAGGTTAATATAATGTGTCACTGAAAAAGAAAAAAATATCGTGTCCATATTATTTTCTCTACTCCACATCGATGTTCACAGCAAAATCCATAGAAAAAAATTCAAAACCGAACTTCGCTATCTTTTATTCTGAAGAAATTTGAATTTAGAATACTAATGATTATAAAACATCAGAGATTATTATTTAAGAGCTATGACGTAGAATAGTCAAATAAACGAGTTCAATGTTGCCAGCATTGAAAACAGGCAATTTCATAAACGTAAAGTATTGGTTTTAAATCAAAATATAATACAGTTTATGATAATAAAAAGCAATGATTGTTCCTCCGTCCCGCTCTAGCGTTCGCGGCTGTGTGTACCAACATAGGAATTGATTACCTACAGCTTAGCAGGTCTCGAAGAATGCAACAAGACGGCTGCTCTCCTCGTCATACCTCCAGCTCTGATGTGGAGACTGACACCACCTGTCACTGAATTGTTCTTTCAGCCTACATGGGATTTTCTAGTTGGGAATTTCATGTCAATAGCTAGCTTGTATCAGATGTTTTATATTATATTAAGTAGGTAAATATTCCGGACGATAAAATATGGTTTTAAAATCTTTAAGAAATTTCTTAAGAGATAATATATAGAGCCTATTACACCGTGTTCCGTTCCTTCGAATCAGAGTTAAAGTAATTGGACATAGTGTCGGAGGTCATCGCAAATGGTGGAGAGCCCCTAAATGGGGTATAAAGAGGGACTGAATGAATGAATTTCTTGCATCTTATAATAAGGAAGCTAATTGAAAAATCAGTTCTAGGCTGTACCAGTGATTCCGGTTTAAAAAATTAAATGTTCAAAAAGGACGACCTCGATAGCCTAGTGGTATAGTCGTGGACTTCAGATCCGGGGTCCCGGGTTCGATTCCCGGTCGGGTCAAAGTTTTTCTGTTTTTTTTTTCACTTAAAATTTCTACCCGGGTTTGGCCTGTCACAGATTGGACAGGACCGGTTGATTGGAAAAAATTGCCTCAGGCAATAAATTCCGCCGGCTATACTGACACCTTTGTATAGAAAAGTGTTCATTTATTTAAAAAGGCAGATAGGCATCTTTAGCACGCTGGAAAAGGCTGAAATAATATAAGGTACGAGAAGAAAATGATTCAGTACTCAATGAAAGTTAGTTCAGAACTGAAAATGATATGAGGCATGTAAGGTATGTAAAGTAGAAACTGTATGAGGAATAGTAGAATTACTGGAAAAATCTAAGAATAAAATTCTGAATAAAAATGTTTCGAGACCATGCATTATCTCTTGTTTAAAGCCTACGACCAGATGCAAAAAATAAATAACATTATATATTTAGTGAATATTTGTTCACTAATATTTTCATTCCAAACAGATGTTTGTAATGTTAATAACTTCCACATTGAAGTCACATAGTTACATATGAATAAAATTACTATTAACGGAGGTCACGCTATAACGGCAACTGCCCTTTCGCCGTTCAATAATTTCTATTACAACTTTCAATCCAACGATTGAGACGAAAGTTTAGAGGAGAACTGTATTTCATTTTTTGAAAAGTTTTGATGACGTGACTCTAGTTTGTCTTTACTATACAATATGTTAAAATTATTTGCTTTTAGCTTTTATCTGTTCCTGTTTAACCTACTTAATTAAATTTTATCAAATTATTCCGCTTCAACTACCTTATTTTATAGATGTTTAACACATTGACCTTTTATTGCTTTTATCTGTTCCTGTTTAACCTACTTAATTAAATTTTATCAAATTATTCCGCTTCAACTATCTTATTTTATAGATGTTGAACACATTGACCTTTTATTGCTTTTATCTGTTCCTGTTTGACCGTCTTAATTAAATTTTATCAAATTATTCCGCTTCAACTATCTTATTTTATAGATGTTGAACACATTGACCTTTTATTGCTTTTATCTGTTCCTGTTTGACCGTCTTAATAAAATTTAATAGTTGTTCCTATGTGTCCTACCTTTTTCAAATTTAAAAGCTGCATACTTTTATTTGCACTTGTTTATTTTACTGCTTGTATTCTGTAAAATTTTGCTAGATTCTATATTTGGCACATTGACCATTTTTTGTCTTATTTGATTTTATATATTGTTGTTGTTGCATCAACTGATTTTTTTTTAACGATTTTTGACACATGTTGCATGCCATTTCTGTATTTTTACATTGTTTTATTTGTTTTAAAGGCTATTGCCGTTTATAATTGTAATAAATAAATAAAACATAAACGGCCATGTGGCCTTTAATACAAATTTTACAAATTAAAGAAATGACAAATTGCACAACTTAAAAATAAAAAAAAACTCAAATTAAAAAATAAACTAAAAAAAAAACTCAAATTATCTGGATTTACTTTTTCTTCATTTCAATTACTTAGATTGATCGTCCCAGTTTTGACATATATGCATGATCCATATCAAATAAAAATTCTTTTTCAACACTAACGACATATCTTTGTACCTCCTTACAATTTTTAGGATTCACGCATGTGTTTCTAGTAGTGTATTTTCAAGACACATCAATATCACCATAGCTAAAATACATTTTTGTACGAGGTAGGTACTTCAATTTACAATGTAAAATTTAATAAATAACAAAACTCTAGACCAGATATTCTTATTATTCTTACTATTTTCTCTCGTTTACTCCCTGTCATGTTTATGGGTTATGGGACTATGGATAAATCTATTTCTACTCTGAAAATTGTATATTTCAAACATTACAATCGTACTGGATAAATAATATAAGCTGGAAAATGAAAAAAGAACATATTCTAAATGTAATTTAATTCAAATTTAGGCCCCGTTCGCACTGCGATATTTCACCGCACGGATTTTTTTTCGCAGTTCTGAACACATTGAATTTTATGGGAGTGTTCGCACTAGCGGTAAAAAAATCGTGCGGAAAAAAAATCTGTGATTTGTTGCAAATAGAATGCGATGCGGTGCGTATTATTTCCGTACGAATATTTTGTACAGTATGGAGTAGGTATTGCTATGTCCACACTGGGAAATAAAATTCGCGAATTTCTCTCAGTCAGCTCTTGATGTTTTATGTGACAATCCTTCCATAGGTCTCATGGCCGTAAATGGATGAATCCAATGTTCGCGACATCTTTTGATACGTCTGTTATGCCGCTGCCGAAGTATCAGATAAATTAAAAATTTTCTGTTGTCCATGTTAGACATCTGTTTCAGCCGGGAACTGCAGCGAACTGACAAAAACCGTGCGAAATTTTTTTCGCAGTGTGTACTAGATGAAATTTCGATCACGGAATATAATCCGCAAGAATAAAATTCGTGCGATGAAAAATCGCAGTGCGGACAAGGCCTTAAATTATCCAAATTATAATGTTGGTCTCTCTTACATGATGTCATATAAATTATATGTTGGTCTCTCTTACATGATGTCATATAAATTAACTATAAGCAATCAATAAATATCTACTTCAAGTCAAATTCAACTTCGCGACCTTCTTCTATGAGACCCTTTATCATTGACCCACAATTTCATTTCATGGACCCCCATTTTTTATTTTAGATTTCATGGATCCAATGCAGTTTCATACAGACCTCTGAGGTCGATATTGACCACTTTGGAAATAGCTGGTCTTGACCCTTAGATCAATCAATCATAAAGTCTTATATGAATACCAATATTGTGTAATGTGTAAACATAATTTAAAAATAAATAAGAAAAAGCATTTATAAGGGAAAGGTGTGTGTATGCGGGCTGTATAGCAACACCGCGACCTTCATGTGTAAAAATTAATTGCACCTTTAGAGTAGGTACTGCCGACACAACTGGGTTAACCCTTGGGGACATGTCGCGTTTGTACAGCCCCAGTGCGTATTGCTCCCACACCCCACTTCTTGACTTTCATCGATAAACGACCAACCAAAACATTACTCAATTGTTTTCCTATAAAATGCTATTTCATCAAACTTAAATTACCAATCAAAGGTCACACTTAACATTATGCTTATAGGTAGTTTCAGATCAGCACCTATTTATTACTTCAAACTCACGTTAATATCGTTTAATGGGTTAAAAAATCATCGAATATTCTACCCGTAGGAAGCTCTTAGGTTAAATTTTCATATAGGTAATAGTGATAAAATATAGATACACAACGTTCTAAATTCTTGTGCTATATTTTTTTAGGAATAGATCCAGTGGCGTACCGAGGGGGGGGGGGCGGACCGCCCCGGGCGCCTCTATTAGCAGGGCGGCAAAAATCATAGAAATGACCTTTTTTTTTTTTTTTTAGGAAATGACATGTTTCCAGATACCAAATTTTAGAAATGACCTTTTTTTTAGGAAAAGTTATGTGGGGGCGCCAAAGGGTGTGGTTGCCGCCCCGGGCGCCAATAACCCACGGTACGCCACTGAATAGATCTTAACTAATAAAAACGGTTGTGAGATCACTCAAAGTGAATACCAATAAACTTTTCATATTTCACACTAAGCAAAAACTTGTGTCCTGAATGTGGAAACGGTGCCTGATTGTAAATACCAAGAACGTACGATAGCCGACGACTGAACCGCTTGGCTAACTGAAGTTTTAAATTAGACAATAAATTTTTCCGAATATGTAACAACTAAAAAATCTAAAAATTCAATACAGTGCCCTAATTCTCGTAGCGGTCTTAATACGCTCCTATCTTGATTGACAATAAAAAAATGGCGGATTGGTATTCACAAAACAAGATATCTAGTAGATATCTTAAAAATTCGTTATGTTTGAAATATCAGTATGAAAATGATCCAGTTCAAGATAGGATTTAAGATTAGATTCCGATAGTTTTGTGAATACGACTGCTTACGATCGTGTCTTAATCTTATCGTTAAGTGATTTTTAAAAGCGATTGATTACGAGAATAGCCCTACTGATGTTCGATTTTTAAATGGAAAAAACCACTACGGGCTTACGACCGTCTTCTACTGTTATTTCGAAGGCTGGCTTAGTGTGATCACTTTACGTTAATACATTTTTCATTGACAATAGAGGAGGGCCAAGTCAGGAGTAAAAGGAATAGAAGAGCATGTATGCGGAATATTATGCGTTTGGAAGAAGCGAAAGAGGTTTGTTTGGATAGGAAAGAGTGGAAATCCGTACTCTCTGCCTACCCCCTTCGGGAAACGGCGTGATGGGTAAAAAAAAAATAAAAAAATAAAGTGATGTGACTACTTGGACCACGTTCACTCGAGTTTCTCCACTGACGAGTCGTTTGGAGTGATGGACGAATGGCTTGACGGGATTGAATTTTGGACTGATGGATATCCGACTCACCCTATCACTCCACATCATCCATTTGGTTTCCCCACTCACGGGCATATTTTGGAGTGACATCACTCCATTTGAATGGATGAAGTGATCGTGAATGGCGGGCTGCACATACTTACTAACCTAAATACCTATCTGTATTTTTTTTTTCTAAAATTAAAGAAACAATAAAAATAGGTTTTATGTACATGTGTGTTTTTTAGTTATAATTTCAAGTTTTTTTTTTTTGTAAAACTTAATTCTTCATTATTGAACTGATAACCAATGATAGAGAAATTCCTAGATACTTTACTTTGTGAGGCTGAACACATTATATACCTAGTAGAGTGAGAGAGGGTAAGTATAGAATGGTCACATTAAAATAATAATTTAAATCATAAATCACGTACGGGATTCGCCCTCTCAAAATCTATGGTTCAACCTCATAAAATATAAAGTAAGTAGGTACTCTGCACTAACAGGCTGCTAAAAATATTCAAAGGACGTGTCCCTACAAAAAAAAATTATTTAAGGGAATAAATGTGTGAAATGAAATTATGAATTTTACTAAAAACTTTTATAACAAGCGTTCTCTTTTGCAATCTACTAGCAAATGTTTTGAATATTAGGGATGACAGTTCGACATGACAATTCCACACATTTTTATCGATTAAACAAATTCTACAATGAAAATATTAAATTTATGAAATACAACCATTAAGAAGGCAAACGATCACGTTGGTAGTCATAAAAATAGTGAAATTTATATCAGTGTTTTTATGTGATTTGGATAGAAACATTCAAACCAGGGGTGGCAGACCATCTCCCCACATAAGGCAATACACCCAACATACTAAAAGCTCGGTACTCACTTGCGCCGCGAACGTGTATCATTAGGTATATCAATTTTATCAAAATTATGCATGTGTTCCGCTCGCTTTCGCTTTTTCGAATCACGTATACACTAAACCTTTCGATTTGATGCAGTCACACGTTCGCGGCGCAAGTGAGTACGATGCTAAATGATTTCTTTTAGCTCTGCACTCGTTTTCGAGTGATTCGGCAAATTATATATTTGTTCTATGAAATTAAGAGATACGGTGTTCGAAAAAAAAACAAAATATTATGAAACACTTTTGTTTGATCGGTACTGAGGTAAAGAGACGTCGAGGGGAAGGAAAAGTAGTGACATCGTCAAAAATCATCGCAGATAATGACTCTGCTAAACAAATTTGAACTCTTTTGTTGCGAACACGAACATAATATTATTATTTTATTCGGGGCGGAGCCGAATTTATATGAATGGTTTCTTATCTTTCATCTATCTCTTTCCATCTTATTGTTTTGAATGATTATTTGAAGCAGCGAGATAGTAATAAAACAATGAGATTAGTGTTAATATCTACAGACTTTTGAAAAATGTGTCTGGAAAAAGTAAGTCCACTCGAAAACATGTTTAGTATCTAAATGTGCCGATAGAGAGATATTTAGCTAGAGTTGGAACAACTTAGAGTAGAATAATCTGACAAACAGTATACAACATGCGTACATACAGTCTTCTCCTTCATATGGTTGCTCACAATTAAACCTCCAGGAAACAAAGGCATTGGATCACGCCATCCACCAGTGCATGGAGTCCTGTTATAGTCCCTCTTCGAATGCGTACATGGGGCACTTGTTTACCAAGTTGCTTGTGCCATCCCACATGTCATTGTATGCACTGGTTTGTCCGGATGGACATGGATGGATGGATATCCCCATTGATATTTCCATGCAGGTTTTACAGCATATATTGCTGGGTTGAGTTGAGCCAGGTTTTACGTTTGTCGGATCATCTTCTAGGTTCTGGTTCCTTACTATAGATACGGAACATACACGTAGTTATATCCGTTTATCTTCAACTAAGCAACAACCAATTTCGCAATGACCTGAAATGGCCCACAGTACGGCAAAAGCGTGAACTCCATTTACTCACTTTTGTGCACATAGCCCTATATTCAGCTTCATTCCCCTATTATATTGGGGAAGCTTTTGAATACCTGGCGAGTCACGGTTTGCCTCTGAGGTCTAACAACCAGCGCATCCTTTCAATCCCGGTACATGGATCAACTTTCGTCTCGAACTCTTTTGCAGCTCAGGGTGCTCGTTGCTGGAATAACCTCCCATCGAACCTTAGACTGACCCAAAGTCTGACGTCGTTCAAGCGAGCAGTTAAATTTCAAGAAAAACTTCCAATTATATGATATGTGAAGGTGCTATATTAGAAAGCATACTTAATAACGGGATATGAGCTAATTGTTGTGTGCCTCTAACAACAAACTGTCATTCTTTTATTTATCTGAGTGTCTAAGAGGTTGGTATGTGACGCGTATAAATCTAAAGGCTTTAGGTTTCTACAACTGTTTTGTTTGATTTACTACAACACAAAGAAAATGCCTAATATTAACGTTTCTTGAAATGTTTGAAATAATTAGCTAGTCGCAAAACTGTACTGGCCAGTCACGCAATTCTGCCAGTCAATGATTATGTCGCTGTTGGACGACCTATCTACAAGTCCGAATGATTGGTTTGTTCGTTTGTTTTCGAATGCCAAAAAATAGCCTTGATGAACGGAACGCAATAAAACTGTTAGATTTTTATAGTAAAATATATTCATATTCAATTTATATTAATATTCCCCTTTCAACATTACCTTATAAATTTTATTATAACACTATAATGTGAAGCATGTTTTTATTCTCTCCAATTTCAATATTTTTATACAACTGTATTATTTTTTTATCTCTTTTGTAGTATGTGTTGTTTTTTTATCTTTGACAATTATTTGTAATTGTTGGTTTTTATATTGATTTATATACTGATGTAAGTATTCTTAAATGTGATTTCAAATACCTTAATGAAATAAATTGACCAAAACGAAAGTTAATCAATCGCACAAATCGAATAGATGAATATTGTAGAAAAAATTTGGAAGTTATTACTTTTATTTTACCTCATATTATTTAGAAACTGAACTTTGTATTTTTAAGCAATCCATCTGCATGATTGAAGTGTTTGCATCTTCACTCTTTTATTAGGTAATAGATCTTAAATATGTTTATTTAGGAAGCTGTGCCACTAGTATAAGTTTTCGATGATCGAATATCGAAACGATCATCGAAAGAATTTTAAAAAATTTCCATACAAAAATTATCGAATGATTCGATAGTTTTATTTTCGAACACTATTTGCACGCTTATAAGCCATTATTAGCGTGTAATTAGCATTCGATTAAACTCGTAGGTACTAGCCCCACTTGTTTTTGGTGTGTACATATCCAGCTTTTCAGCCATCTCATTTGTCCATCCTTCTACTGTGTTGCTCATCACTATATTAGGAACTTTTCAGGACACATTCTGACAACACGATCCCTCCAGAATCGCCTTCATCTAACAACGTTCTCCACCTTACCTTCCTTCTAAAATCTTTGCCTAGTATATGCCTTATTTTCTTAATTTCCACTGTTTTGAGCAGTGTATCCATGTGCTGAACACATTTTTTTTATATACAAATGAATCAAGGCTCAACTTAAGTGAACACAAATATATCTTTGACACATTTCACAGAAAACAAAGCTTATGTTGTGAGTGTGGAAATTCTCGGCACCGGGATTCAACCCACGATCATGCACCAGTACGCTGTACGTACAACAGCTGTCGACTGAATCTCTTGGCCACCAACCACCTCTACCTATGTATTTTAGAGTAATCAGATATTTACAAACGGCCACATTTCTAAGTCAAATCCAATGTCAAATTTAAATTCGTGTCTTATGCTTCTATAACACTCAAATCATGATCGTTCCATTCATTATAAATTAGTTAGGTATCCGTTAATATGAAAATGATTAGATCGTTGTAGATAAATTGCATATTTCTAGGAGTCGAATATAAATAATGTTGATGAAATGAAATGACACGATGATTCGTTTGTTGTCGACAACTGTCTCTGTCGTGACCTCCCCCGGGGGAGGGGCCCCGCCCACCGCCGCCCCTCGGAGGAGAGCCGTACCACCGCAACACATCTCCAAACCATTACGCTGCTACTTTCCATCAGCCATTTAACCATAGACTACACCACCACACTGATATCTCGAGTTACGCCGCTTAGCCCTTGAAAACAAAACTGTTACTCGGACGTCGAAGTTTCTCTCAGTCTTTTAGTTGTAAAATATTGAGAAAAATATGAACGGTGATAATCAGGCTGAGGAATAAACTGGACATCAAATGTAAATACCTATTCATTGTTAGTCGAAATTGTCTACCAATATTCGTTATGCAATGGGTTCCTAGGGAGCGAGCGGTCCGTTGTCTGACAAGAGAACCGTTTTTGGCAGTGTCGCATTCCTAGAAAACATACGATAAGTGAAGATCTTGTAAATTTATTTATGGTCTATTATTTAAGTCTCAATACCGCTTATGCTTTTTTTTTCCTAGAAAAGAAAATCATTCTATGTTTATCACTGCCAGCAGTAAAATTATGAAAGCGCGAAAGAGACAGCTCAAGCCGTAGGTTTCTGTATACTTATTGCGCGTAGCTTGGATACCGCAGTAAACAAAGCGCCCACCGAAATGAAATAGATTTTTCTGTGTATTACGGCCGTTGGCACTCACAATTGAGTAGAGAGAGAGGGAAAACTATATTTTTTTATTTCGATAAAAAAACACGCATAAAATCAAGTTCTTACACGGTTTCAGACAATTAAGTTTTTAGATCTAAATCCCGTTAGGCATATCCATTAAGTAACGCAGTTAGTTTAAAATACTAAAGACAACTTAACATATATTATAGGTAACATGTTTATGTGGAAAGAATATGGGAAACTATTAGTATACCTACAAAATTACAAATTCAAACCCAATTACGAAAAAAACATAATGTGTGCTAATGAATGTATATGTAACTGTATATTATCCTTACTGGAGGATATATAAAAATTTCACTACATACTCGTATAGTACATCCAGGACTGCCTGTACCGACTGTCTTTTCACTTTTCTATAAACCACACGTTGTTATGAGCATAAAGTCGGCCTCATCTCGAAGGAAATATGACAATCATAAACCTTCCTATTCCATAGCGGGGATATAGCGTACAGATGGTGTTCAGCGTTTTTTTATTTATATTTATTTAACTACGCTTAAACAATAATTATTGACTAGGAACGTATGGACTTTAAAAAAGGGTTCTATAGAGTGTAGACAGGGCCGTTGCGTGCTTTGCGCCCCCCCCCCCCCCCCCCCCATATAACTTGTAATTTTGTTATTTCCAGTTTTGGTTCGGGAGGATGATACCTTAGCTCTTTTGAGCCACTCCATTATCCACCACCTATGGTCCCGCCGTGTTTCGGGTTGGAAAAACCGGCAGCTATTATTATCTATAAATATACCCGTCTTGTTTTTCGTCGTTGTTTCGGATAGTCAGATAATCAGTAGCTATTTGAACAGATTCTGGTCTAGTTTCCCGTTGTTCAACAGACCAAGATGAAAATGAGGCTTGAGCAGATTATATGTCACACACACAGAAATTGAAAACACAGTATGACACTTTCTTAATTCATAAGATAATATATCACTGCAATATAGACGGGAAAAGTTGAAAAAGGTATGGTTTTGGTTTTTTCCGCGATGATTTAGCATAATATGGGTGTTTATTAAACTTTTTATTGAAAATATTGCATTCGTATGGCTTTTCTCCGCTATGAAGTCGCTCGTTCCCTGGATCGGCGACGTCTCTTAGACAAAATTTCCTGTTGCTCGCTCGATTGCAATGAAAATCAAGGATAAAATGAAATTACATTTAGTCTTTTTTTTAAGATTTAAATTTAAAAATTGATTAAACTTTTTATTGCAAATTTTGCATTCCTTTGGCTTTTCTCAGCTATGAGTTCGCATGCGAATCCCTGGACTGTACTACAAAAAAAAATTAATTTGTTTTACCTACGGCGGCGCCCCTCGTATCGAGGCGCCCAAGGCGACCGCCTCGGTCGCCCCACCCACGCGACGGCCCTGAGTGTAGACACCCTGTCGTCTCTACTGTCGTTGATATCAAAATATGTTTGTCTTTGATTATAAACTAAAATAAGCCCTTTCCTAACTGAAAAAAACAATCGCACGACCGAAAGTCGAGTGATCATACAATGTTCTCAATTTCAACGATCCGTCCGCGTTTGAACAAAAACAATATATTATGACACGCGGACGCGCGCACGATTTTCAGTTAGAACACACTAAGCCAGCCTTCGAAATTAAGTAGAAGACGGTCGTAAGCCCGTAGTGGTTTGTTCCGTTTAAAAATCGAACATCAGTTATGAATTGTTAGAGTAATTAGTTGTTAAAATATTCGTTAAGTTCTAGTCCTGAAAAATGGTCACAAGAATCTAGACATAATTAAAACGTGTGCACCAACAAAGCCAATAGGCAATAAATATGAGACAGTAACAAAAATGGATAAAGTCATATTCTGGCGCCAAATACATGACAGCAGTCGCAGTCTTTGAATTTTGGTTGCTCTCTTGTTTTCAATAATTTCCAACTTTTATCTCTATATTTCATCTTTTATTAAATTTCTACTTGTTGCATACATGAGATTTTTCGATATGTTGAACATGTTGAGAATTCTCATGATTAGGAGTTTCGGAGACAAACATTACCACCTAGAGGCGAACGTTGTTAACGTAAAGTGATCACACTAAGCCAGCCTTCGAAATAACAGTAGAAGACGGTCGTAAGCCCGTAGTGGTTTGTTCCATTTAAAAATCGAACATCAGTTATGAATTGTTAGAGTCATTAGTAGTTGTTAAAATATTAGTTAGAACACACACTAAAGACCGCATTAATTTCTGAAATACATATTGCTTTACATTCAACGACAGGATCCCTCTAGTTCTAGCACTCGTGCCTTTTTCTACAACAATTTAAAATCAGATTCAATAACCAACATCATATAATTTTTAGAATTATACCGAAGTAGGTGACTACGTAGTAAGGTGCTTCTTAAAATTTGAATAGTAAAATGTCAACGGGACACCCTAGCATTAAAACTTCTACTATGTATTTTTTAATTTGTATTACAAAGGATAAAAAATATAAAAACAATCATAAATTAATAAAAACAAACCGTTAACAATAAAAATAACAAATATAAGAATACATATACAAAAATAATCCCAGACAGCACCAGGTGCTGGTATGAGGTTAAAAAATGGAACTCCGATTTTTTTCGGAATTTTAAAACATAGTTTAGGGGTTGCTATACCGTTTGTTGAAAATTTGTATAGAAAATATGGGGATACGGAATCCAAATTAGAAATATTTCTTACAGTTATTGTTGTAATAGCTACACAATTAATTCTTAAAGGAAAAAAATTATTCCGAATTATGACATTTTCTTCAAGAGGTAGAGGCCCCTAAAAATTGTTAGAAATTTAAAAAAAAAATCTACAACAATAAATTGTGTCGAAGCTTTTCAAACTCGTCTAAGTCACACAAAGCATTTTTTTGAGAATTCGTGATTTTTTAATAACAGCTTTCTCATAGGTATAATATTTGTATAAAAATAAACAATATTTTTTACTTTAAATTGTGGATCTAGGTTCGTTTAATAAAATGCACCTGAGCGTAGTCAATTTTGAAAATAAAAATCAGATAAACTTGGGTAAATTTGAAAATAAATATAGGTTGTTGAAAATTCGACATTTTAGTCAAGAGTACGTATTGGGGCATGAATTAAAAAATATTGTTTTATTTCGTTTATATTTTAAGATATAAAATAATTATAAAAGTAAAGAAACAATATACTTAAAGGTGAATAAGTATATAAAATTAGTAAAAACAGAATAATAAAATTATATTATACCCCCGTTTCACACAAGCGTCTTTTCGCTTTAGAAACGGGGTCTATATTGATTTAATAAAATAAAATAAAAAAATACTAATAACTGAAAAAGAAATGGCGGCATGATGGTTGTCAAAAAATAATTTTCTGTTCTATGATTGGTTCAAATAGACGTAGGCAATTATGATATGTTTTATATCATGGACGTAGATGAATTTGAAAAAAAAATCACATTTTTAAATAAATTTTTCGATCAAAAGCAATGGACATAGGTTCACTTGAAAAACACACAAACGATCCATGGAATATTTTCTATACCTACATCCAAATAAATTTCTAAAAAAATATTAAAATTGGACTTAGGCAAGTTTGAAAAGCATCGACACAATTATATCACAGAATAAAATACAGGGATGTCCCCTTAAAAATTAGAAAAAAAACTTTTTCGACCATCGACGAAGCGCCCTAGTACGTAGGCTTAATTATTATTAGAGTCTATGGAACAGGATCCAAATAGTGAAAAAATAAGCTGAAATGATATGTAATAATGTAAAAATTTTTGAGAAAATTTCTTCTTCTCCTTTAAGGTATAGGGAAACACTAACATTTTATATTTGAAAAGTCAACTACTTATTTACAAGAAAGAATAGTAAGTATAGCACCTACAGTAGCAATTAATATATTTAGTGAGCGTCATTAGCAAGACCAATTCATTCGTTTGGACGATAAAATTTAATGTGTTTGTATGGAGTTGCGGTGCTATCCTCAACACGGTATCAAAACATTATTTAAGTAGGGAAACTTCACGAATACTTATTTATAATACGTCTAACCGTTAACATCCCTAACTATTAATATAACGAGCAGATTATACCGAACACGGCCTGAACTATTTGAATATGAGTTGAAATTTTAACTAGAACAAACAAGTAAGTTCAGGGGTCAAACTCACCACCTATTCTGAAACAAATCAATGTTAAAAACAGATAAAAAAACGTATTTTGGTGTAAACTACATTATTTTGAAAAAAATCGCAACAATGCCCGTTTTATAAAATGTTAAAAAGAATCTTTTGAAACTTTTGTGTAGTTATTAGATTAATTTTAATCTTCTTCTTTCGAGTCACAATCCTAGGATTGGTCTGCACCAAGCATGCTGACTCTTCTTCTCCACTCCTCCCTGTCACTGGCCAATCTTTTCATTTCTTGGTAGGTCTGCAGCGCATGTCTCCGATCACTCTGTGGTTTCTGCCCTCAATCATTTCTTCGATGATAGTAAAGAGCAGACCCGGGTGCCTTATGATGGCCTATCCATTTGGCACGTTGTTAGGAGCTGCCGTTTTTCCCCGGCTCTCCTCGTCGTTTGTGATGTGTTCCGACCAATGGATCCCCAGCATGCACCTGAAGCACCACATTTCGAAGGCTGCTAATCGTCCGGACTCGCTCTGGTTAATGGTCCATGTGTCGCTCCCATATAGCAGTACACTCCAGACAAGAGTCTTGATCAAATTCTTCCTCACGTTGATGTCAATATTGGGGGATTCAAATATTTTAGATCTTTTGTTAAATGCGACTCTTGCCTGGTGGACTCTATATTTTATTTCTGCATTTGAGCGACCATCCTGAGAAATTCTGCTGCCCAAGTATATAAATTCCTTTATCTGCCCAATAGGAACGCCACCCAGGTACACACTCGCAGAAACCTCGTCTTTTCCAGCAAGCATACATTTTGTTTTATCTATATTTATTTTCATATTATATATCATTTTCATATTTTAATTTATTTTCATATTATTTTTATATTTTAATAAGAAGTAAAAAAAAATATCAGGTTTTTTAGAAAAGTCGTTTTTTCAGAGAGCATGCGGCAACTGCAATGTATTATATAAAAGTGTAGATACTTATATTTCAACGTTCCATTAGAGAACCCTTAAGGCAAAAATCTTAGAAGCCCCGCGTGGTTCATGACGGTGAGTATTTGGGGGCACCTGACGTGTCGGCCGCATCTCTCTTCCCCTTCCTTCCTTTTAATTGTCACAGTCCTTATTCCTTCCCTATATCCTCTGCTCCCATCCTCTACCCCGAAATTTTGAACTTTGCATTATTACTACTTTGTTACTTCTTAATTTATTTTTGTAAATAATTACTTTCACGAGCCATAAGGCTGCTTTCTTTTTCTTTTGAAGTTTATTATATTATGTTATTTTGTAAATGTGTCTCACATCCGTTGGCTTGCATTTAACGTGCTTACCAACTATGCATATACTCGCAAACTTAAATGGTCTATTATTTATTTTATATTCAATGAAACTTTTAATATTTTATTTATGAATAAAAATAAAGAAAACAACAGCTACTACAAAAGTTATAATGGACGAGATCTTGAAGAAAACACGGCGAATATTTACCGGATAATATAATTTACTACATTATATATTTTTACGTTCCTGCGTATTTGGTGTATAAGTGTGTACAATAGACGGCAACGGGTTAAATCATTTGTAATTGCTTCGGTCTCTGGTAGTCAAATTATGAGTGTCCAACGCAAAAAGCAGAATATGAATCTATATTGTAGATATTGTATTTCAAATTATTTTCTTAAAACGTTTTGAGATTCGAAAATTATTTCATTTAACTCGGTCTAAGATGCATCAAACGTCAACTTAACCGAAAGGCTTAAGACCATAATATTGTTGTGCTTATCTGAATGGGTTAAGAAAAACGTATCCATATTATAGTTTTATGTAGTGATGTGGGAGAAAATTATGCGGACTCGTGGAATAAAAAACTTCAAATTGTTTAAACTTCGTTTGTTCCATTCTAAAATCGAACATCAGTAATGAATTTTTAGACTCATTAGTTGTTAGATAATTCTTTAAAAAAATTCAAATGTTTAGGTGAATGAACTCACACACGTTTAGGTATAGAAAGTTTACAGTTTTTATAGACTGTATTGTGTAACTACTGTTTGATGCGTGTGTGTTGCCCATTCTCCTATATGGGTGTGAGTCCTGGCACCTGACCAAGGCCCAGGCACAAAAAGTCTAAGCTTTTGAAATGAAATGCCTCAGGGGAATTCTGGGCGAAAGATGGTACCACCGCATCACGAACGACGCTATACGCCGGCGCACCCAGCGTGAGCCCGTCACTTCTACCATTATGGGGAGGAGATGGACTTGGCTGGGACATGTGTTAAGGATGCCGAATGACAGTTGGCCGAGGAGAGCGCTGTTCTTCCTCCCATCAGGGTCCCGAAAACGAGGAAGACCCTCCCATACTATGTTCCGCTCCTTCGATGCAGAGCTGAGGAATTTGGACATGGTGTGGGAGGAGGTCATAAACATTGCGCAAGATTGAGCGCAATTGTGAGCTCTTGTTGTCTCCCTATGCTCCTAAGTGGGGCGTAAAGGGAGTTTGGATTTGGATTGGTATATTGTGTAAAAAACATACATTAAAATTAAATTCGTTTATTTTGCAAATTCATACAACTTCAATGTCTACTGGAATTTATTGTCACGCTAGATGAAGTCCATCTATCTATATTATAAAGTATCTTATAATTTTAATATTTAAATCCGTCATAATGTTACAAATATTCGGGACATTGTTCAAAAGCTCCTGAAATAGAAAATTATTTCATTGTAACTAGCAGAATTCGTCAGAATGTATTTTGACAATATCGTGACAAGGGCAAATTAAAGGAGCTCTGTTATATCCAGCCGATGTAGGTATATACCCTGAATGTTTACCTAGAAAGGGGCACGGGGTGGGTTTAGCCTCCTCCCTGCATAAGTACCTCGCTCCTTTGTGCAAGAGCCATGCATTAGATCACTGATAACATTTATGATTTGAATAATTCCCATTCTCGGCGATCCAACTAAACTGTCAGTGTAAAAAAATGTTTTGATAGAATATTTTCAATGTTATTTTAACCGATTCTCCAAAAAAAAAAATTATGGCACATATTTTTCTACAATTTTTGACTGAGAAAGGCGTTAAAATTATAATAACGATAAAAATGTTTCTAAAAAAAACTAGAGTAAAGAGAAAACTTAATCCTTTTCAATAAAATAGAACAATTTGAATTATAACAGTTACAGACCAACAATATCATTTTTTAAAGAGGAAAAGAAATTTTCGCATTTCATCGATAATGTTTTGTCTTTTATTCCACATTTTGATTCCACCTTTTGACTAAAACTGAAAATTGTGAACAAAGTACTCCATTTTGGAAACTAAAAATACACTCCAATAGCTGAAGATAAAAGAATGGTTGAAGTAAAAAATCAAGAAAAAATTTCAAAAACCTCAGAAATACAACGTTTGAAAAGCACAAATCAGTTTTTTTTTCAATTTTAATTTCCATTTTTCTACAAGGGAGTTACTCCAAAAAAATATGATACACTTGGGGTACAAACCACAGGAAAAATTTCCCCAATTAATAAGCTTTCCGAAAAGGTATAAATGTTTTCCACTTTACTACAGTTATAATCTTTAGTTTTGTACAATCCAGTGAGTTTCAATCCGGTCAGTATGTTTTACATTAGTTGTTAAAAAAATATTATTTTCTTAGGCTGTTTTCATCAGCATCAGATTATTCTATTTTATTTTTTGCCTCAACATAATTTTTTACAAATCAAAGCAATTTTGAAGCAATCGTCATGTCTCGTTGGGGTCACACCATGGCTTCGTTACACACACAGTGCACGCAATATTAGACTTAAGTGAGGATGATATTCTGGATGATTTGTTGTATTACATTAAGTTATCTTAAAATTCGCACCTAACGTGTTATTTTGAATGCATTGAATTTAAAATTAGGTATAATACGTTATGTCCATCGACGATATTTTAGATTATAAATCTTGTATTCAGAATTACAAAATGAGAACAACAATTAGAATGGTGTTGAAGAAATCTAGAAATGTCGAAAATAAAAATGTTCGCAGTTACTAGAAGTTGGGATCCTTTAAGGATGGAAGGACGGCATACTTAACTGTCTTACAGGACATTTCAATAATCAATTATTCTGTTTATGTATGTCGTCTGAAAGGTTTTGATGCAGGCTATGTCAACACAGTGGAACCTTTTATAACGAGCATAATTGTTTATTAGTTCCAGAGTCTTGCTCGTTAAGCGAAACAATTCGTTCGTTAAGGGAGAACATTTTATTTTGTTCGTTATAAGAGAGTCCATCTGTATCAGATGTTGACACAATATTAATATATTTACCTAAATCTATATCCGGCAACACGTTAAGATAATGTTAACTAGTTACACACTTACCTATACAAAATTTGACTTCGAAAGCTCCTCAGAGGGAGTATGGAAGGCATTGTTCAGGTACTGTACACAGGTGACCTCAATAATTCCAGAACGACTTGAAGATTGCGTGTTCCGAACATGATAGGGAAGGAATTCTTCAGGAAGGTTTTCTAGGAATTTTTCGTGAACAATAAAATTTACTCTCTAGATATATACCGCCCCGTTTTTAACATTTTGTTTTACCTTATGTATACGGATGCTTGATGTGTTGGTTTTATATCTATCAACTTGAACTTAATACGTTAAAACTCCACTCGAGATCATAAGGAAACAACTAGAGCAAATAGGTAGGAGTAGGTAGCGAAAACGGACCTCCAATCCAGGGCCGTTGCCAGAAATTCATTTCTAAGAAGGGGTTCGAAAATATTAAAAAAAAAATACGTAAAAATTTGAGTATGTAGATTTTTTCCTCCCTGTACTTACTCTGTAATTGGCTTCGAAAAATCGAAATTTAAAAAAAAATGACTTTTAATTTAAAGAAGTTTTTTTCTGAGATTTTAAAAAATTTCTTCAATCAAGATTCTTCCTTTGATCTCGTAAGCGGGCGATGGACAGGGGAGAATGGCAGAAAATCCTAGAGAAAGCCGAGGCTCACAATGGGTTGTAGTTCCAATGATGAAGATGATGACATAATCTATAGATTAATACGTCAAGGAAAAACTTTGTGGCTATTTTTACGAAAATTGCGTGAACGGTGGAGTATGAAATTTTACACAAAAGTTTATATAGAGAAGGGGTGGCGAATGCTAATATTATGCATAAAAAATACATTAAATCAATAAAAAAAGCATAACCAACACTACTATAATTTGGAAGACCCTCTCATACCGTGTTCCGTTCCTTCGAGGCAGAGCTGAGGGAGTTGGACTTGGTGTAGGAGAATGTCATAAGATCGAGCGCAGTGGAGAGCTCTTGTTGCCTGCATATGCTCCTGAGTGGAGTTCAAAGGAAGTTTTGATTGACTGTAATGTTATATATTTGAAACATTGACAAAGACGCATATATTATTTTGTTTAACTTTGTCTTTAATTATAATAGCAAAAACTTTGTAGATATCAACGTTTCAAATTTGACGTATCCATGTCATTGTTTTTGAAAGAAAATTGTGAAATAGCACTCGCTCAGTCTTTGACAATACATACATACATCCACGGCGCTACAACCCATTGTGGGTCTTGGCCTCCTCAAGTAGTCGTCGCCACTCCGCCCTGTCAGCCGTCCTGCGACGCCAGTTCCTCACTCCCAGGGACTGCAGGTCCCCAGTCACGCAGTCGAGCCATCTCAGCCTTGGTCTGCCAATACTTCTTCTGCCAATCTAATCTTAATAATGTTCAAACTTATAATCTCAATTAGTTATGGTCGAATATCGAGCACTGGTCGACCACTAGTTGTCTTAAAAGAACACCAAAGAATACCTGAGAATGGAGGTGTTGGATTGAATCACTTCTCGTAAAGAGTCACTCTTTTGACCTTTCAATTACTGAAAAAACGCTAATGATGAAGTTTTCAAACGAACAGTAGCAAATTTGATTTTAAAAATGAATCATTCAAGCGAATCGTTACACAAAAAGGCGTAATAATGAGCTCATCAGCGGTGTACAACACACAATGAATGCGTTACGTCACTTCTGCTCAACTTTGTTAGTCATTAGTGAGTGTAGTCACTTACATCTAATCTTATATTTAAAAATTCCTTGTCATGGTGTTTTTACCGTGCTCTTCCGAAACGGCTCGAGCGATCTTTTTGTGTTTATTACATAGGTATGAGAATAGGTCGTAAAGTATATTTCATACCGCCAAATGATTAGTGTCCTTATCCAGTTTTTTTTTTCTGTTATGGATAAAAAATATTTTGTTTTTTTTTTTTAATTTTACGATCATAAAGTTATTTTCTAACATGAATTCAGAGGTGTGCGCTGTTTCAAGATACCCCATTTGATGGGGATATACTAAGTATTGTTCACTTAACTAAAAATGCAATATAATTCACCAATTAAAATAAATAAAACAAACTTTGCAGTTTTTCGATATTTTTTTTTTGATCCAAAATAGTTTTCAACCGATTTAGCGACCATCTTCAGCGGAGAGTTATGTAAGCTTCACTGAAAATGGTCGCTTAGTCGGCCGAAAATATATTTTGGGTTAAAAAAATCGTAAAACTGCAAAATTAGTTTTATTTTTTTTTACCCATCTCGCCATGTCCCGTTAGGGGTAGGCAGAGAGAACGGACCTCCACTCTTTTCTATCCAAGCATACTTTTTTCGCTTCTTCCAACGACATATGAATGAAATATATTCCAATGAAATATTTGCGATATGTGATGTAATGCAGACCCGCATAGTTACTGTATATTTTGGAGCCTATAAATACGGCTGCTTGTAGGTATTGATCTCTTCTTTTACATTAAACTCTGGTAGAGGACACAGCTCCTTACCAAGCCACCAGCAGAAGTGTTTCAGTGCTCAACCTCAGTCTACATACCTATCTACATACAGTCCACTTCAAGGGGTTCTTCTAAGAGGGACATCACACCCTATCATCATAACCAGCAAGCCATTGCAACACACTACATTTTTTGGTCACTTCGCCCGGATTGGAGTCACATCACGATACTTCAACCTGGATCAAAGCATCGAAGACCAACTGAGGGCAGACAGAGCGCAGATACTTCTCGGTGAGTTTCCTTTATCATTCCTTAATTCTTTCCCCATCTTTTGTTCATTATCATTCCAACATGGCTCAATCTGAAACGCTGTACACTCGTCATCACAGGGGTTGCTAGGCACACGTAGTGCCTGTGTATAATAACAAAACTAGGTAGGTAGCTAGGCGTGAGTTTGTATATTGTATACATCACCCTGAACATACCGCCCCCTTTGAAGGAACCAAACTTCCTTCAATATCGTAACAAAAAATGTTGATGAGTAACAGGTAGCTGTACTAAACACAATTAGTAAAAATTAGACGGAGTGTACAAGGATTCAGTAAAAATTAATATCTGTTCAACTATACAATATCAATATAACATTTGAACATTTAACATGAAATAATATGTATTGAAAATACTGTAATATTAAAAAAAATATGAATGTAACTATTTGAATATTTAACAAGAAAATATTATGAACTATAATATCAAATATCAATACAATATTATGACCGTTTATCATCAAAATAATATTCATTCAAATTAGTATTTAGCTTATCTTTTTGTAAAATTTGAAAAATACAGTACAAAACTTATATATAATATTGTTTTTTTTTTTATGAATATTAAGCATTAATTTTCAAGTCCATGAAATTTTGTTATGTACAAAATGTACATTAAATCACATATTTTTTTATTTATGTAGTTAATTTTTAAATGAGAATTTCACTGATTTGGTAAGACACTTAACTTCACTACACCACGTTTGATGATGCCGTTCTGAGTCTTGAGTGTGACCACACGAACGATGCCATCTTCTCCAGGATGGACCTCTGCGACACGTCCTAGCTTCCACTGCAACATGGGTAGGTTCTCGTCTCTGATGATGACCACTGTACCAGGTTGAATGTTTTCGGTACAATTGAACTGCCATTTGGTACGTTGATGTAGCTGCTGCAAGTATTCTCTCGACCATTGCTTCCAAAATTGTTGGCTTATTTTTTGTATATATTGCCAACGAGATAAATGGGATAGTTTTATCTCATCAAGATTTGGTTCACATAAACCTGTAGATACTTCTCCGATGAGGAAATGAGAAGGAGAAAGGTAGGAATATTCATCGGGATTTGAAGATAAGGGAATTAAGGGCCTGGAATTTAAACATGACTCAATCTGAGCGCAGAGTGTGTATAATTCTTCCAGGGTCAATGATGAATTTCCAACCATTCTTCTGAAGTGATGCTTGAATGACTTTATCCCAGCTTCAGCTAATCCATTAAAATGTGGTGATCTTGGGGGAGCATAATGCCATGTTATGCTCTGTGAAGCGACGAGATTTTCAACTTGTTTTTCACGAACTTGAGCATGAAATAATTTATGAAGTTGCTTCAACTCTTTGTCTGCTGCTACAAAACATGTTGCATTATCCGAATAAATATGCAAACATCTTCCTCTTCTTGCAATGAATCTTCTGAGACATCCAATAAACGCTTCGGCTGTTAAGTCGTTCGCAACTTCTATGTGAACAGCTTTTGTAGCTAGGCATACGAACACTGCAACATACGTTTTTATCGGCGTTTTTCCTCTGCCTTTTCGTTCCCGTACTAGTACGGGCCCTGCGTAGTCTACTGCCGTATACGTAAATGGTTTAGAAGGTGTTGCGCGAGGAGCTGGTAAGTTACCCATAAAGGGTTGAATATCTGAAGGTCTGTTCTTGAAGCAAGGTATGCATTTTCTGATAATCTGCCTTATTTCACTTTTCGCTGAGATTATCCAATATCTCTTTCTGAGAACTGCCAATGTCAGAAGTGGACCAGCATTTTAATTTTAAAATATTTAAAAGAAAGATGATTGACCATATAATATCAGAACACAACGAATAATTTCATTTATTAAATTATTATTTTGTTAACCGTGAGGTAGCGATGTCGCTCCACCACTGGATCTTATGAATTGTAACAAAAATAATATTACCGCGCCGTGCATTCTAATGCTGTATCCCCAACTGATCGATGTACTAGCGTCGTACCTATGTAGTATATTTCATAGTTCGTAGTTCTGCGTGTGGAGGTGTAAATAAAATACATAATATTATTATTATAGATACTATGAAGGTGTAGATTTTTGGTGACTAAAATGCCTGTGTGCGTTTAATGTAATATCTGGCATACTTAATATGCACATTATGTTATATATATTGGAGACTGCCCTTTTGAAAAGAATCTTTTTGTTTGTATTTTTTCTCTCTTTGTTTTTCATGTACTTAATTAATAATTGTTTTCATTTAATAATTTTTTTGCCTACTTAATTTTTTTTATGTTAAAAATCTATAGAGCTCACTCTCTCGACACAAGACTTGTTCTTTTGAGAGAGTAAACGATTTTTTTTTTTAATTTGTACGTTTGTATATATATATACATATAGGTATATATTTTTGTAAATCTTATAATCTGTGTAATATGTTTTTTGTTTTCAAATAAAAATAAAAAAAAAAAATATCATTTCTCATACACCCTCTCCTATTTCTCTTACTTCTTACCTGGCCTTCCTTAAGGACGGAATCGATGTGTTCGATCCACGTCATTCTCGGTCGGCCACGTTTTCTTGCACCTTTCCTTTCCTTTTTTATTTATTTTAATTGGTAAAATGACTTAGTATTACAAAGCTGCAAATATGTGTTTGGAAAATTACAATACAACTCAGATACCTACATAATAATTTAACAAAACGATTATTGGTTCATCAGGCGGGACGAAGTTTGACGATTCAGCTAGTAGGTATAACATAATATACACAGCTCAATTGCTGCAAAGTGGCCGCCGGTCATTCACTTGTGTGGAGTTTAATATCCAGCAAGCCTTCCCCCAAGCCAGACTAACTTTGAGACACCTTCACATTGAAACATTTCAGTGTTGAGAAATGTACCTACATATATTATGTGAATGAGATTAGGATCTTGTGATGTGTCATCTCCATGGCGCACGATCAGTACAATATGTGGTTTTAAAATGTTATGGAAATCACGAGCAGAACTTTTGGAAAGTTTTGGTGGCATAGGTACTTATCAATATAAAAAATCCATCAATTAAAGTTTTCTCTATTTTGTAATGTAACTTTATGAGCGTGATAGAGGTCTATGGGAAGAATTTTAAAAGTGAACATTCGACTTCAAACGAACCGCCAAAACCACGCCTCAATCACAAAAATGTGATATAAACCTGTCTTTCTTTACGATGAATATTGAATTCGAATTTGTGTAATGATCCAATCCAATCCAAACTCCCTTAAGGCCCCACTTAGGGGCATAGGGAGGCAACAAGAGCTCTCCATTGCGCTCGATCTTGCGCAACGTTTATGACCTCCTCCCACACCAAGTCCAGATTCCTGAGCTCTGCTTCGAAGGAACGGAACACAGTATGAGAGGGTCTTCCTCGTCTTCGGGACCCTGATGGGATGAAGAACAGCGCTCTTCTCGGCCAACTGTCATTCGGCATCCTTAACACATGTCCCAGCCAATTCCATCTCCTCCACATAATAGTAGAAGTGATGGGCTCACGCTGGGTGCGCCGGCGTATAGCGTCGTTCGTAATGCGGTGGTACCATCTTACACCCAAAATTCTCCTGAGGCACTTCGTTTCGAATGCAGACATTTTTTGTGCCTGGGCTTTGGTCAGGTGCCAGGACTCACACCCATACAGGAGAATGGGCAACACACACGCATCAAACAGTTTACATTTCGTCTCGACGAAATCGAAACATTCTTATAATAGCACCTACCTATCAATATTTATTTTGATAGATGTCAACAAACCCAATAAAAATCTTAAAACAAAAGTGTATATTGTCAAAAACACTAAGAAGGTAACCTGGGTTAAATATTTTGAATATTTGTAATGTTCCGCTCAACTTTTTTGAATTTTTCTTTTATAAGAACCTTCTCCTGATAATGACTGTTAAGCTGGGAATACACATTCCTGTAGCAGGCACACTTGCATGCCAGCTCCTTGCACATGCCATCTACTTTCATGTGCCTGTACCTGGCATGCCAGTAGATCGCACAACATTTGATTTACTGGCATGCCACATGAGGGAGAGGACGCGGCGGGTATGCGGGAGGCTACGAAACCTGCACGTGTGATCTTCATAACAGGTAGGTACGTGCAATGTGCATGCCAGTAGTTTTGGGCGAAATAGCCTTTCGCAAATGAGTATCATTCTTTTTTATTTTATCCGCAATTTTTTCTAACAATTCATCAAATTTTGCTGGCAGCATTCTTAAATCTGTAACCATCTATATCTTCTTGTCGCATGTCTGTAAGCAGACAACTAGGAACTTGCTCCAAAATCTTCCTTTCGGCTAATCCAATCTTTCACCCAAATCCGTCTTCTTTTACTTTGCTTTTTTTCTTTCATTAAATTAGCCACACATTGTACTGCTAATTGCAATACGATGAAATTTAATTCACTTCGAATGTTTTCCATTGCAAAAATCTCGAGTGATTTGCATATGATTTGGGACATGTACTGTCTCATGGCTAGCTTGTGTATACAGGCATACAAGGACGCAAATTGCATGCAAGTTTACCTTGCAAATGTATCCACATCGCGCCAGTAACTTATGCCATTAACAGGCATGCAAGCTACTGTCCCATTTTACAGGCATGTGTATCGCCGCTGAAATGAAAAAACAGACGATTGAGTTGCGTCGTATCCAATTTTTATTGAGACTCTTGACATTTTTTTTTTTATTTTTTTTTTATTTAAATGGCATTACATCCAAAAAGATGATGAAGCCAATGACGCTATTCCAACTTTTGACATTTCTGTATTCTGAAAAATAAATGTTTTATCCAATACATTAGTTACGTAACTACTGGCAACCGATTAAGTTCTAAGCAAGAGCTTCTTGGGTTGAGTTGGAACGTGAATTTGAGAATACCAGTCATTTTATCAAACAAAAAAAAAGGATTTGAGAAATCGGTCCAGCAGTTCACGCACGCATGAGCAAGAAAAAAAGTGCTCTATTTTAGGTATTTATTACTGCACCGAAAAAGTTTATGATTGTGTACAGACTACATATATAGGAGAGCAAACTTTATATTCCAACTACCTAGTGATTATTCTCATAGAAACCATCGACTTACCAACGAAAACTATAAGAAGATTTGTCATTTGTGTGAAAAAAAAATTCGTGTGGGATTATTGTATCAACGAAATATAACTAAACCTTATTACATGATAGTGTGTTCCGAGCACGAATATTTAAGTAAGTAATAGTGGCACAGTCTATAAACAACGCATAAATACGATAATTTGGGATAATCTGCAGTTCCAGATATAATAACTTAATCGTAGTAGTATTACATACTTAGTAACTGGGTGATGGGCAAAGAGTACACATCGTAAATATGATTTAACCGTGTGTTCGGGTCGGGCAGGGCGCGGTGAGTCTGCAAATAGGATGATTAGTCGAATCATCGAGGAGGTAGCGTGTGCTATCCGGTACTAACCAGCTTAGGAGACCGCGCCACCTCAAGGCAGTGTACAAAGGCGAAATCACCGGCATTAAGGAAATTAAATTTATCGGAACATGGTACACCAGGTTATGCTTTATATACCTAACTTGTTATGCCCTAAATTATTACATCGGAAGGCGAACCTCATCCAATTAGTCTTTATTGGCCTTCGAAGCTTTTCATCACACAAATTTTCTTTTTTTTATTTATGCCTACAACATGACTCTGCCAAAAAATTCATTACATTTATTACAAACATGTGTATAATGCTAGGCAGGTAGGCACCTCCTTGTACAATTTTTAGGTACTCTATAGTGGTACATATAGATGCCAGCGTTGATGAGAACTAATGTATCCTAAAATCCATATATTAAAAATAATCTTACATTAGCAAAATTTTGATATAATAAAAAACTTACCAAATCGCACTATTAGGGAAAAACAAGGTAGAAGATAATAATATGATGCACTCCAAACCATTTTCTTTTATTTCATATGTAGCATAACTTTTTTATACTCAACAGCATAATATGAAGATTTTTCGCACCATAACAACTTGTTGCTGACTTTTTTTGTTTGCCTTAAACGTAAGTCCGTGTAAAATTCGTTTTTTACCCATCACGTCGTTACCCTTAAGAGGCTGAAAAACGGACCTCCACTTCATAGAAATTCAGCATCAATTCAGAAATGACAGACCACGCGAGATCTGCCATTTTGACGGAAATGAAAAAAAAGGAATGTGCTACATATCAGAACAGTTTTGAATGCAATTTGATAACTTCTGGAGTTGAATATTTGTGCAGGTGTGAAGACATTTTGAACTTTTCTGGCTCCTAATGGGAGTTCGTTGATTATTCAGACGGATAACGCAAGATTTCAAAAAACCTCAATGAACAAAGTCTAAGGCAAAGCGTAATTGAAAAACGTTCGCGCGTCCGAGCGTTGAGCGATGATCGCGTGGACGCATAAATAAGGCTATGTCCTAACTGAAAAGTGATCGCGCGTCCATGCGATGAGCGATCATACAATGTTCTCAGTTTGAACGCTCCTTGCGACACTCGTCGCACGGACGCTCTCCAGTTGGGACATAGACTAGGTTTCTCAATCTGGCGAACTGGACAAATAGTTACGATTTTTCACCCCGTCTCTGCTTGCACCCCACAAAGAAGATGTGGATTCCATTATTCTTGGTGCAGGGTGCTAGATTTCCTTCTGATTTTTATTTCTGTTTAACTTTTATTACAATTCGTCACCTAATAAGAAGTAAGGAATATCTTATGTTAACCTTACCTTACCTATCCACGTTCGCACTCAAGTGTGATCGCCCTAGGTCCCTCTATACACAAACTCTACGCTTCTTCCTAGGTCCAATAGGTCTGCGGTATACGTTCGAACAGCATGGCCTCCCTATTCTTCTTGTACCACCCTGGTTGTTAAATAAGCTGGCTTGGCCCACGCTTTCAGGAGACATACGGAGGACGTGCCCGAGCCAACCCAATCTGCGATTTAGGACTTAATAAGATTGGAGTTTTCACGTAGAAAAATTTAGATTTTGGCGGCGATTGAGAAGGATTGCCATATTAAAAAAAACAAGCTTTAGGATTAAATTTATTTAAATGCCCGCGGTACAGGACGACGACGTTCATAGGTATATGTTTTGTAAATATTTATGTACTGTCTTATTTTTGTATCAACTTCACTGTCTGTATATAAATGTTAAAAAAAAATAATACATTAGCAAAATTAAGGCACATTCACATTAAGAAATTATTTTTGCCCCACCTTGTACAAATTAAAATCATTAGTTTCAATAATTTTGCTTATTCAGCAGGCAAGCCTTCAATCAACGAATGAACTAAAAAAATACTGTAATCAAATTACTATAACAACAAAAGAGGGGGTATTTGAGAATATTAATTATCAGTTTTTGGGATACTAATTGTGATGAAAAGCAAAATCAAACTTATTAGCCTAATGGATCAATCATTGTTACTGCGTTATACCTATAGGGACACCTCGTGTACCTTGCGTACACTTCAGATAACCGTTATTAAAAGTAATTAAATTAATTCATTCACGAATATTTAGCAACAACTTTAATACCCCCAGTCCGGGCACTTTAGAAAATGAATTTTGCGCTGTAAAAGTTATTAAAATAATGTTTTAAAGCTTATAGATGTAGGTATATTGAAGTTATATTTGATGAAAGCAGGCTTGTTGTAAACAACACAGCAGGAAAATAAAATTACAATACATGCTTTTCACTATGGATTATTTAAATAACCTAATATTCGAAAAAAATAGTTGAATAAAAAACTCATGATCAAATTCACTAACTGATGAACATGCATTTCTTGGTGGAGTTTATTTGAAAATAAAGATCAACTAAAAAAATTGTTTAACTTTTCCACAAATTTTTTAGTCTCCTGTGACCATGTAGGACGTGAGCCTACGAAACTAGTCGGGAAATAAAAATTTGTGGAAAAGTTAAAAATTTTTTTAGTTGATCTTTATAAACTCATGATCGTTGTATGGTTTAGTATTTTCAATTATGTGTTTATTTTTATCATTGTCCACTCTTATGCATTGTTGAAAAATGATCGACATATTATAGGTATGTGATTACCTTCGAAGTAGATATTTATGGAAGAAAAAAATCATTAATATTTGGAACGTTGTAAAATTAGATTAATGTATTTCTCGTTTATTTACCTATATTTAAGAATACGAATTTTTTAGATATACCTAGTAAAAATCAAGCGCATTCCGCACAAAAAATCGAAAATATAGGTAGGAGGCCAATAAAACGGTTTTAAAATAAATTATCACAGGATGAGATTGACGTTATATTATGATAAAGGCAAAAATTTGATTATATTTTTATGGGTAAGTTTAAAATCCATCTTATAAGAGTAAAATTTATGAAAGATAAAAATGTTTTGATAGTTAAATGTATCTACTTAAAATGAGGCTAAAGGTAATGAAAGTTATAAAGTGACAATAATTTTGATTCAGTTAGAGATTTTTCACAATAAAAGAGGTATGCGTATATTGTCAGGAAAATATATACACAGGTGCCTAAATACCTAGTCTAATTATAATTAATACCTATTCCTGTAACTTCCGGCAGAACATAGGTAATATTTATACTAAGCCTGACCGGGATTTTATGAAATGTCATGAAAGTTTTGCATTGCGCCAAACGGAAACATACGGTTTTTATGTTTTTCTTATTCAAATATAAACATACGAATTGCCCGTGTTACAAACTAGTCCACACACACCTACACATGTAAGTCTGAAACAAAACACAGCCCTTTATGTTGTCATTACCATCATATTATGAAAAATGCTTCACGTGGTCATTTACATGTTTCTATTTTCAGATTATTGTTGAGAAGTCTCAATTTATTTAGAAATAAATATATAGGAATTATTTGCTTATTTTCTTTTTTACAAATAATGACGAAGTGTTTAGTAGCTTTTTTAATAAGCACACGTTATTTTAATTTTATTTACATTGTTCTCTCAAGACAAACAGATAATATGTACGAACTTTCGATATTTTTATAGCGAACGTTAAGTTTATTTATTTTGTGCTATAAAGGGGAAGATAGTCACTATGTAATAATTTTTCACTCTTTCAACATTTGTGACCCCACCAAAGGGCAAACAGGGGGCAATCAGAGGTCTCCACTCGATAAGACCCTTATTCACGATAATTCCATCCGTCCAATGCAGAGATGTCCCTCCAAAAGATGACTCTGATGAAAAAAACCAAATGGAGTGATGGTCCAAATTTGTCTCATTTTATCATAATCCTTCTACCAGGGTACGCGTGTTGCTGTTTTTAATTTAATAATGACAAAATGCGTGCATTATCCAAATCTAATCCAAACTCCCTTAAGGCCCCACTTAGGGGCATAGGGTAGGGAGGCATCAAGAGCTCTCCATTGCGCTCGATCTTGCGCAACGTTTATGACCTCCTCCCACACCATGTCCAGATTCCACCGGCGGAACACAGTATGAGAGGGTCTTCCTCGTCTTCGGGACCCTGATGGGAGGAATAACAGCGCTCTCCTCGGCCAACTGTCATTCGGCATCCTTAACACATGTCCCAGCCAAGTCCATCTCCTCCACATAATGGTAGAAGTGATGGGCTCACGCTGGGTGCGCCGACGTATAGCGTCGTTCGTGATGCGGTGGTACCATCTTATATCCAAAATTCTCCTGAGGCACTTGGTTTCGAATGCAGATACTTTTTGTGCCTGGTCTTTGGTCAGGTGCCAGGACACACACCCATACAGGAGAATGGGCAACACACACGCATCAAACATTTTACATTTCGTCTCGACACTAAACGCCGACGCCTTCCATATTTTGGTCATGTTGTTAAAGGCGCCACTTGCCATACCGATACGTATCGGGAGCTCATCCCCGAGGTCACCAGTGGTGGTAATGTGGCTCCCAGGTACTTAAATTTATCCACCCGGGAGACCTGGTGGCGAAGTTCTGCCAGTTTTGCATCCCAAACAAGCAAATGTTAATTTTGTCCATCCATCTCAATTATGCTCCTCATTTTGCATTATTTTCTTGCGTTCCAAGGAAATATTAGGTATATATCAAACTGTTAATTACACATTTTCAACTATTATACGAACGTTTCGTTTAGATTCTAAATCTAAATGAAGAACATGCTCAAGTACACAGGAATAAAATACCCAAAATATTTCATAAGAAGTAAAGAGTATCTGGGTCACTTGAACTGACGTAAGTTGCGGGTGTATGGAATTATCAATCATTCAAATCTGACTTCAATAACGAAATTTACTACCTATGCCGCTCTGCACACTACATTTGCTAAAATTTGCCGACAAAGAAAGTCTTGCGACGAAAATAATATTTTTCCGTGAAATACGCCTTCTTAAAGTGGACAATTAATATTTCACATTAGCTGTGTTTATATAATTACTTAACTGAATAACAATATTGAAAAGAATTTTGATGTTGTTCCCTGTATGGTCTGGAATTGAACCCAAACCATACCCTCTCGTTCAGCTACTACTTGACATTTGGAGAAATTGATTACATACAAATGAATATATTCGGTCTATTATCCCAAGCGGTTAAGATTTTGAGATTCATCTATTATAGGCATATTGATATGCTGAGGTACCCCAAGTATAAGTTTTCAATGATCGAACATCGAAAAAATTGGTAGCCGATAAGTTCAACGCCAACAATTCATCGCGAACAATTAATTCATCGCGAACGTCAGTAAACATCGCAGGTACAGTTCATCGCAAGTGCAAATCATTGTACCTTCGATGAAATTGTTCGCGATGAATTTTCCTAGACCCGAAAAAATTTCCATAAAACGTAATTGAACGATTCGATCGTTTGATGTTAGAATACTTATCAGCGCTTATTAGCTTTCGATAGAACTCGCACAAGCCCCATAATATACCTATTTATTTATTTATATATTTTCCTTTTCTCATTTTCTAGCCCCTTCCCGGTTACTCCTAAATGCAATTGTTCTTCATCATCTTCAATTCTTCAAGACGTTTGATTTTGTGCTTTCTGTATTCAAGAACATCCTTCCATCATACCAATCGACTTCTCTATCTTAATTATTGAGGGCTTTCCTCGCTTTGGACGAGATATCCATGACAATACATTTTGACCGCATTCCTCAGCTGAGCTTTCACCCACTTCAGAGCTAGAACTCGGTAGATGATATCTGTCACATTTGATTTCTCTCATTCTCATTCCTTTTCATACCAAACTCAATCTCTGACGGAAAATCCTAGCATAACTCTATTATATCCCTGTCTATTATCCGTTACGATCTTCAGCTCGGCACATCCGCTAAAACAAGACATGTCGAGATAATCTGTTCCATGTAGCTTGATTTGATTACACGAACAAGTATTTTGTGTTTATTAGTCCATTTTACATATATTGGCTTATAAACTTAATATAGTGTACAAACTTGCTCTAGTTTTATACAAACTTGTTTAAATTATACCATAGACAAGGGAACAACAGGTGGCATTATCGATGGACGTTCCACGAATCTCTCATGGTATGGCCACTTTCTCAACAAACACCTATGTTGAGATGAGCCCTCGATTCGAGGAAGGATGGAAAAATATGAGGAGAAATGAGTTTTTCTCGAACCTGAGAGATCTTCTCGTTTTCAGCTGAAAATAAAATAGGTAAAGGGACCTCTCTATGACTAACTGCCACTCCAAAGTTTTCTTCCTTCATTCGATGACTCTCAGGATGTTACCGAAGCTTCTCAAAATTAGTTGTTATGAAACGAAGTGCGATTCCGTTTCCACGTAAATTAATGAATTGAAACCTACAGTCAATAGACATATGGATACATTTTACTTAAAAAGAAGTGGTTGGTGACCCAGCGGTTACAACGCCGGCTTTCGTACTGCGGACGTCGTGGTTCGATCCGAGGTGCCGACCATCTTCCTCTTTCACGACACAAGCTTTATGTAGCTTACTGTGAAAGAGTCAAGGAGTGTATTTGTGTTCACTTTGAGTGAGCACAGATTCATTTAAAAAAAAAAAATAATAAAAAAAAAATTGATCACGCAAGGATAAAGTCACAACGAACATAAGGAAGAGTTATCCTACGAAATGTTTAAAGGGGAATCACAACTTGTATACATACTAGAACACGCATTTCCGGTTATCGACTAAACTTAAAAAAGGTTGCTAAACATTTATCTGTAAAGAATTGGGGAGACCTAATAACACACAAAGCCTCCAGATTGCCCGAGTGAGATACCTGGATGGCTTTCAAGCCATTTGCATATCTCCACCACGCGAAGGAACAAAGCCTCGTCCATGAAACTTTCCAACTTGCATGTCAATCCCTTCTGATAGGGGTTCGTTTTTACATTCTATATACAGTGGGTGGCCATTGGAATAGGTTCATCACGTTTTTGTCTCAACAAGGCTGTCTGTATTTTGAATGCAAATTTTTTTCACATTTCGATATAAAACCTCTACCATTCTTAATGCCTTGGTCACACGTGCCGAGTAAACGACGGAAGGCTTTCTTGGCACGTAGGGTGAGTAGCCGCACGAGCACTTGGTGCATCTAAGTAAACAAACTTACATGTGGTAACTAGGAGATATGTTAATAGCCTCCAGGCTCTAACATTTATGTTTTTCCCCATTATCAAAGATTCAAGATAATTTTTAAATTTGAAAAAGAGACTCAAAATAAGTAAGTAATCTTATATATAAAAATGGAGAGCTATTTCGCGTTGTCATCGGATGGCGCCTAAACGGCTGGACCGATTTCGCTAATTCTTTTTTTGTCGTGTAGGCTTTTATTAGGAGAGTGTCCTTTTAGAACAAAAAATTATGAAAAATGCATAGAAAATCAAAAAATTTAAGAAAACTATAAAAATGGAGATTTATTTCACGATATCATCGCATCACGCCTAAACGGCTGGACCGATTTCGCTAATTCTTTTTTGTCGTGTAGGCTTTTATCGGGAGAAGGTTGATTTAGAAGAAAAAAAATTAAGAAAAATGCATGGAAAATTAGAAAATTTAAGAACACTATAAAAATGGAGAGCTATTTCCCGGTGTTATCGCATTGCGCCTAAACGGCTGGACCGATTTCGCTAATTCTTTTTTTGTCGTGTAGGCTCTTATCAGCAGAAGGTTGTATTAGAAGAAAAAAATTAAGAAAAATTCATGGAAAATTAGGAAATTTAAGAAAACACAGAAAGTAGGTAATCTTTTTAGTACTTTTTACAATATAATTTTGTTCTACTTTTGAATTTTTATTAATTGACATTTGAAAGAACTGTCAGTGGATTGATTGTTGTTGCAACTGATAGAATGCCAATGTAAAATATATCGTATGAAATAGATTGATTGGATAAGTCATATAATATTCATTGCAGTTATTTTTCATAAGGAGTTTTGGTAAGTTTAAATACAAGGAATACATTATTGTAATGAAGTGTAAGGAGTTTTGAAAACTTTCTTTATTTACAGACATTTTAAAACCGCCAGCAAACAGAATCGTATAATATAACATTGCTATTAAGGAGTTATACTTAATTGAAGTTCATTTTATAAGGAGTTTTGATAAGTTTTAACAAAAGGAATACATGATTATATTGAAGAACAAGTAGAATATTTTTTTTGTTTGTTTGAAAATCAATTCTTCGTTTATAGGCTGATTTTTACAGAGGATGAGTACATACCTACATATAACGTAAATTTAATCTGCATCGTTAATATGTAAAAAAAAAAGCTGGATATTATTTGCTAATGACCTAGCATTTGTTTCTTTATTGAAAATAAAAATTGCTACACTTCCAACTTCCACCATGTTGTAATAGAAGATAGAACAAAAATCACAGATACTTACTGCATTAAATGTGCTTTTTATTTATTTCCACGGTTTTGAAAGAGAAAATTTAAGAACGCAATTTTGTGTGAAAGTGGATGTCGAGAACTTGGACGTATGTCTATTTAGGTAATTTATTTAGAAGAGATGCAAGGTGTGAAAAAGAGATTGAAAGAAGGAAATTGGCTGGGAGAAGGGTTGGCGGTGCATTAATACCTCTAAGAAGATATCTCTGAAATCGGCAGTTGATGCACAATGCGATCCTGATACTATTCATGATTTATGGGAGTGAAACTTGGACATGGAAGATAAATTTGGAAGTTGGAATAAATTCTGTGGAAATGAGATCACTGCGTAGGATATGCGGAAAGATACTGATTGATAAGGTGAGGAATGATAATATTAGAAAGGAATGTGGAGTGGATGTTAGTGTAGTGACTAGAATGAAAGTGAATAAAGAAAGAAGGTTTGGGCATGTGAGAATGACTAAAAGGATATATAAATCTGAAAGAATTGGTGCACGCAGACGAGGCCGACCTGCAATGACATAGACCGACCATATCGGTGCCGTCTTACATGAGGGCCAAGTCAGGAGCAAGAGGAATATAAGAGCATGTATGCGGAATGTTATGCGTTTGGAGGAAGCGAATGAGTTTGGATTGGAAAGAATGGAAGTCCATGCTCTCTGCCTATCCCCTTCGCGAATCAGCGTGATGGGCAAAAAAAGTATTGACACCTCAATGCGTATTTTGAATCGGTACGGAGATGTTCCTTATCGTACTTTGATTAATCAATCAATATTATTTAAACTGAGCAAAAAAACTATTAAAATATCGAATATAATGACATACCTAAATTCTTTTTTTTACATATTAACATCAAATCAATCAAAATTAAAACTCCCTTTGAACTCCACTCAGGAGCAAAGTGAGGCTTAAGAGCTCTCCATTGCACTCGATCTTGCACAATGATGACCTCTTCCCACGTCATATTAACATAGGTTATAAGTTTTTGATGTAACAATAAACTCAGACCCAATGAATGCTGCGTGGTATGCAGGTTTTGCTAATGTCACTAAAAAGTCATTCATGTTAAATAACTAAAAAACGAATTTGAGCTCTGTTGCATAAAACCTAGAGTACCCATATTATTTATTTCGATACGAAGTTCGACGGGTCAGCTAGTGTTTAAATAAAAAATGCAAATGTGTGTTTAATTTTAAATTTTAAATTATCCTTTTATTAAAAAAAACAACAACTTATGTTTTGGAAAAAAATAGAAAAAAAAAATTGAAAAATTAATAATAATATTCAATAGGTAGGTACTGTAAACGTAGGTAGCCCTCAGAAAAGGAGTTGGGTGTGGACTGTAATTAGAAGAGGGAAATCGTGTGACCTACCTGCGATGCTGGCTACGGATGTCTTCAACCGGCCGGTTCTATAAATTCTTCGACTGCCTTCATCAATAGTTTTTCATCAAAAATCACAAATCTGTTTCACCAACACGAAACACATGGAACCATTTTCCCAACAACAACATGACAACTAATTTTTCACAATGAAAACAACAAACGTTCCATTTTCAAAAATCCATGTTATAATTTTACAATAGACAATTTATTCACACACAGTAGGACAGAGGTAGGAACTAGGAATGAGGTATGAACTTAGAAAAGGAGGGATTTGCGTCTACAGGTACCCCAAAATAAAATTTAATTTAGCACATTGGATACTCCTTAAAAGAAACCACGAGAATGGTTCGGGTTTCTAGTTAGAATGTGAAAAAAATAGCAAAGTACAGAGAGCATACTGAAGACAAATGCGTGCTGGCCCTACTTCGATGTCCACCCACTGTAAATGCTAGTTTATGTATGGTAACTTTCTATGACGTTAATTTATTACGACAGTACCAATATAATTAGTATCTCTAAAATGGGCATAAGAAATCATAATGTTAAAATATAAATGTAAAAAAAACAAAAATATGGATGTACATATATGTTGCATACTTACACATAACAATATCAATAAACGATCTACATACCGTCAACGTTTTGATGCCAAAGATCACAATATATGTAATTATGATACTTATACATACATGTACAAAATATGGCTCAAGAACTACATGTAGGTATCAAAAGAAAACTCATAAGTAAAAAACATAACAAAATATGTAAACCGGAAGTAGAATTTTGGGGCACATGATCTAGAAAATGTTAACCATGAGTAGGAATTGTAGATATTATCTCTGACCGATGACCGTTGGTATACGTACTATGCCAGATTCTAAAATTCAAATTTAAATGAAAATATCGCGCAGTTTATATCTAACGAGTGAGCATTCTTATAGAACATCCATAGAATCTTGACCAGAGCAACAAAAATAACACACTATGGTTATGTTGAACATTTTTAATAATTAGATTGTTTAATATACATGAATTTTTTTTGAGACACCACAGCTATCAAGACACGCTACTATCCCGGCTGGTTACATACGCATACTAATGGTTATTGCTTTGAGATTAAAAAACGCGATTTTGGTAACTCAAAAATAAACAGTTGCAGTGGTTGGCCGACTGTAGGCATATCTATTTCAGCTGTGACTTAACCGTCACATTCGGCTTTGAATAGGTTAAAGCTCATTAGTAGTTGTTAATGTACCTAAACACTAAAATACAGTAGAGAATACAAAAAATATAAACAGTTTCACTTTAGAGAAACTCCAATTTAGTAGCAACTAATGAACTCGACCAAAACTATAGATCAACACACAGTCAGTATGTTAGCCAGAGGGCATTGACGTGTCATGCGGGAGAGGGAGGGGGGGGGGGGGGGTGAATCGACTCGACTAAACTGTCGGCCAGTGTGAACTAGGCTTAACCCGAGCACGCGCTGCCACGAGCCCAGGTTGGCTGGCCCTGGTGGCAGCCACAAAGACAATGGCATTCAGATGTTCTAACCACCTAGTGAAATCTTAATATCATCTTCAAACAAAGAACAATTAAAAATGATCTCGCTCATGCAGTGCAAATATTTACGATTATGTTACAATTTTTCAAAGTTATAACCGATTAACAAAATAAAATTTTGTTAGGCACTAATTTGATATATCCCAAAATTTCACCTTACCAAACTTTTTATAAGGACGCATGATTTAATTCCTTAAAACGCAGGTAGGTACATGGTTTAATCATTTATATCTCTTGTTGTGGTCACTTGTTTTACCATTATTTGTATCATTGACACCTGTAAGTCTGTAAAATCCTAAGGATATAGAAGTTAAACTTATATTAAGTGTTAATAAATTGCATATAACTCTAGTTTGTTATTTTTATTAGAGTATTTTTAAAACGCAAAGGATACTAACCTAATAAATTAATTTACTTACCTACCTAAAAAGGGTAGTCACACTTGTTGCTTAGTAGCCACTTCTTCTAAAACTGCTTGTGAAGTGGCCTAGTATGAAACTCGGATTATGTGAATAGACATAAATGGTGTGCACTTGGATGGTCTATAGATAGATACAAAACTATTATTCTACATAAACAATGTTATAATCATTTAAAAATACAATAAATGTAGGTACCTATTGCATACAAATTGAAGAAATAATAAGTTAATTTAAAACGGTGCCCTCATTACCCATTCTTATACAAGTGACTGGTAATTTGATACATTCCTTGAAAGGGCTTATACTAGAGCAAATTTGCAAAAATTTTGTTCCCATTGACCAGGGGTCAAATGCCAGTGGATTTCAATTTTTTGACCTAAAATTGAGAATAAAAAAAAAGTACTCATTTAGGAAAGTAAAAATACACTATTCCAAGAATGTATCGAATTACCAGTCACCCTGTATATTTAAATTTTTATTAAATGGCATTAAATAAAAAAATATATGCGTTGAAAATTAACCCTAGTAAATTTAATAATTTATATTGACTTAATATTGTATAATGATAAATTAATTACCTATTCAGCTATAAAAACATTAGTTGGATCTAATTTATTATTAAATAAAAATTTATAGGCGCCATCAGGTAAAATTTTGGGATTTCTCAAAAAAATTTAAGGTAGGTGTTCCTTAAAAAAGGGGGCGAGTCATATAAATTCTGAGTAGGAACGATACGTTGGTTCAAATGGTCTACTCTATATACAATACCAATCCGTCTAACTTTTTACCAAACACCCTGTAAATAAATAGAGATATAAATGTTAGTACCTATATAACAAATTAAATGAAACAGAGTTCACATTACAAAATTGAAAATTATTCTCACGTTGTTTGTACCTAATGTTCACATTTCATAATATACCTACAGCGGGTATTTTACATGTCAATACCAAAAAAAAACATACTTTAAGAAGAGTTTCTTAAACTTGTCAACTGTTTCGGCTTGCCTTAAGCTCAGAGGGAGAGCATTCCATAGTTTGGGCCCCACCACGCACTTAGCGCGATCACCGTAGCGCGTAGGGTTTCGTCTGCGGACCTCCTCCAGTTCAGAGAAGAGATCTGGGCCGACCTCAAAGTTGCGCGCCTTTCTGTAATCATTTTGGGAGCAAACATCTCCTCCAAATATGAAGGAGAAATATTATTCATTATGCTTTGTAAACCAGCACACATACTCTGAAATCAACCCTTGCCCACATCGGAAGCCAATGCAAACCTCTGAGCAATGGTGTAATATGGCAGTATTTAGTTTGATTTGTTGGCCGAGGCATTCAGAACATATTGCAGTCTATTTATATGAACATCTGGCATATTTCCATAAACCGTACTACAATAGTCCAGCCTGGACACCACAAATGAATTCACTAATGTCTTCAAACTGTCAGTGCTGATGTTTCTTTTGACAGCTTTGAGCTGCCTCAAGAAGAAGAAACCGCTCCTTAAAGTGTCACCTATCTGCTTATTCATATATAGTGTGTCCCAAAAAGTATGGATAATCGGTAAACCAGGGATAGAGGACCCGTAGGGCTATCCAAAAACCTCAATGTATGTTCTACGATTTTTTGTCGTTTTCGAGTTTTAATTTTTTTTTCGAATTTTTTCCAAAATTTTCGACTGTCACGACATAATTGCTCGCAGAGACACTATTTATTGAGATAGACCCTTCATTATTTTTTTTTCAAAAATTTAGAATAGTGTACGTTTTAGATGTAATACCTAATTTGTTTTAGTCAATTTGATACCATAGTTTAAAAAAATGTTTTTATTCCAAAAATAGTCAAATCAGAAAATTGACAAAAATGTTTGAGGGCGATTTAAAAATAGAAGGTCATATAAAAAATTTTCCCAAATATTTTTCAAAAACTTCCTTATTTTATCTTGTATCTACCGTGATCATACTTAAAAACGGTTTGAAAGTACGAGAGGGCGATATCTCACGTACATACATCAGATGGTGATGATGGTTCTAGTCTAAATGTGTATTGTAGCTTGTTTTAGTGAGAATATTTTGTGTTAAAAATCAGAAAAAACATTAACCGTTGTAAAAATACAAAGAACCTAATCCGGTTATGTACCGCAAATCAATTTAAATCCGAAGATTTTCTTTCATTTACTTTTGAATAATAATTTGTTTGCGAGGATTTGTTTTGTCCTGGCGCATCAGTCGAAGTCTTTACGACTTAAGAGTCAGAGGTATGGGAGGGCGCAACTCTTAATGAATTGTAAGCTTTTGAACTTCGTCTACTACACAAACAGTTAACAGCTGGACAGCTAGTGACGTCCCGTAAGCCGTCTGCAAGATATAAGTCGAGCCACCAGGGTCAATATAAATTTTCAAAGGAAATGTGGGCCAAACATCCCACGAGGCCGGATGTGCCGCCATGTTAGGAGCGTGACTGTGGCGATAAGACCAGGAACAGGGCGAGGGTGGGGGCGCGGGGAACCCTGGCACACTTTGCACCTCCTTGCAGGGGTTTTCACGCTCGTTTAACGCTTTCATCTTTTTATAACAAATTAGCACTTTTCTTAACAAATGTGTCAACATGATCGGCGGAAATTATTGCCAAAAGCAATTTTCTCTTTTCAACTTTGGGTAAATCTTATATATAAAAAAGGTGTGCGTGTGTTCCGTCAAAACTCGACAACAGTTGGACCGATTTGGCTTATTCTGGTTTGAAAATATTTGGATAAGCTCAGAGTAACTACCTAATGTTTAATGGGTTAGTTGTTAGAAACCGCAACTTTGTGGTGGTAAGTTCGCCCTCTGTACCCCTATTCTAAGTTTTATCGAAAGATAGTCACGGAAGTAAAGTGAGTATTACTCGATACATTTTGTAGGGAAAACGTGTATAGCGCCGCCACAAGGATATTTGTAAAAACAAAAGTGATTCTCGTATTCGAAACGTTTACACGTTTTCCATACAAAATGTATCGTGTTACTCACTTTACTTTCGATAAAACTTAGAATACGGGTACTGTATGTTACTCCTAAAACTTATGATTCTAGGAAAAATAGATGGAAGAAGGGGTATAAGGCGGAAGAGACTCTTGGCTCATAAATCTTAGACACGGGACGCGACATCATTGATAAGATTGGCTCAAGACCATGAGGAGTCCAAAGTGATGGTCGCCAAACTCTATTGGGAGTAGAGGCACACGAAGAAGAAATTTAAAACAAATAATTTATTTTGTTTTTAATTTTATGAATCATAATGTACATAATGACAGTTTATTTGTTAGAATGTAAAAAAAGTTTAAAAAAAAAAATAGGAGACAAAGTATGATAATGAAAAATACACAACCTTGCTAATCAGTAAATGAATTTTTTTAGACCTCCACCCGAGTGAATTTGGTCTAAAAGCTAATTAATGCAAATATTAAAAAATGTTAAGACAAATACAGACCAGAGGTTGAGGACACCTGATCAGCATAAGTGGTGCTAATAAAACTAGTGTAAACTAAATTTCACACCAAGAATGAAAATCGCAATGAAAAACACTTCAAAGAAAATGAAAGTTAAACGTATGTGTGTTGAATAATTCACTCATTGATTTACTCGGCCTCTTTTTACTTACACCCTCAAACACTATTTTGTATATTGGATACTACTACTTTTGAATAGATTATCGTCGACGCACACAATTTTTGATATTTGTGTAAATTTTAGTGCCAGCAAAATTACACTTTAGTGCAAATTTTCAGGAAATTAATTAAGAAATACCTTAGTATTTAGGATGAAGAATATGGTGTAAAATTTTCCATTTTCTTATTTGTTCACTAACGTATAATTTTGCTTGCAGTATAATTTCAACGTGATTCATATTTTGTGTGCAACTACTTTTACAGCATGTTGTTTCACGTTCAAAGATTTTGTCCCAGGCCTTGCCTAAGGGCATTATGTACCTACAGCCAGCCCTTGGGGTAGCCTAACGTTAGATTGTACTTCCACTAATAAGTATTGTACTTTAATATGCAAAACATTATTAGGAATCGGGTTTTTAGGGAAAATATTATTGTAAGTGGCAATCAATAAAACACAGCCAACAATTACTTGAGCCCAATTTATGCTGAAAAAGGAAAAATATTTTTTGATAATATTATGTATTGTTCATGTTATAATCACCTGATATTTTTAATGTTTCTTTATTTTGTTTGTGTTTAATTTGCTTATACATACCTACATTACTTTACCTATCTATTTTCATATTATTTTTTTATTGCGAAGCATTTTTCAAAATAATGTTTTTTTTCATATAAGAAAGTTTATATAGTCATATCCTGTCGCCTGGCATAGTCATATCCAGGCGCCAAATAAATGACAGCAGTCGCAGTCTTTAAATTTGGCTGCTCTCTTGTTCTCAATAATTTCCAACTTTTATCTCTATATTTCATTAATTATTATTAAAATATCTATTTGTTGCATACATGGGATTTTTCGACATCTTGAACATGTCGAGAATTCTCATGATAAGGAGTTTCGGAGACTCAAACATTACCACCTAATCGAACATTAGTTGTTAGATAATTCTTTAAGAATATTTTGTAAATAAATCTTTAAAAATCACGTGGAAAAACTGGCAACCCGCTCTTTAAATTTAAATCTGCTTGATTGTATTTTTATGTTCCTTTTATTTTTCAACTAGCTTTCCCGCCAGACGCTGTCCTGTGTTCTACTATGAATATTGAATCCGAATTTAAAATAATGATAAAAATAATTTTTAACCTGATGCATCTGATTTAAACCACATATTTTCCATTCGCATTTTGTCAATCGCACCAACTATCAAACAATTGACCAATTGTGTCAAACAACAATTTGATTTCAAAATTAATTAAATCATTTTTTGCGTTTTGATTTACTCATAAAAAATGCGCTCTGATGTTAACGATCCAAAAATTCTATATTAAATCTGCGTGCTAATATTTTTTATGTCAATGGTTGTTAGGTAAATAAAAATTGTGTTTCTATAGAGTTTTTCACAGATAGCGTTGTTGAGGCTGTTAGCACACCTCCGCCGCGAATCACGGAACACGAAACTGCAGAAAGCGAAATCGCAGGTAGTGTTAGTACACTAGCGGGTAAACGAGTAGCGAAAGAGAAAAATACACATAAGTAAGTATTCTATGGTTATATTATGTTGGGAAATATAAATAATTAAAACCACAATATTATTTCACATTTCATATATATTTTTAAATATTACAACATCAACAACGTTTTTACTTACAATTTAGAAAATATGCACATCCAACTTCTGCAAACCATCCCATAACAAAACGCAATTAACGTTTCCATCTTTGATTTCTATGGAAAACATGACGTTCACTTCAATTTCGCTCCAAAATTCTGTCGATTTTGACAACTTCAAAAGCGGGCGGAATGCGAAACACACGGATCCGCGAAATATCAGGCGGAGATGTGAATACAATTTGAAGTAATCTATGGCGAAACACCGCAAGAGAGAGATGAATGTATAGAAAACAGTACGGGATTGAGCATGCTGTCTCACTCTCAACATGGCGCGCAGAAACTGACAGATGTGACCGTTTTCGCTTCGGCTAATCCGCAGCGGAGGTGTGCTAACGGGGTGAATCGACATTTCCATTGTAACTTTATATTCAATTAAAATGTAACTAGTTATTTAAAGGCACCCGTGGCGCCCACCTATGGCCTTTTCCTGCAAACATTGCTTTCTCATAGCTGAATTCACATGTGAGACTTCAAAATACTTGGTTGTTTTAACTCTATAAATACTCAAAAACAACTTAAACTTTTAATTACAAACTTTCCATTCAAATAGCTTTTAGCATGTGGGTATTTAACTATTTGATCGCGTGTGTGCGTTAGTTTTCTGATTTGGTAAACTTTTTCATGCAAACTTTGCATTTATATGGCTTCTCTACGCTATTAATTCTCATGAGTATCTTAAAAAAAATACTTTAGTGTGTAAACTTTTTATTGCAAACATTGCATTCGTATGGCTTTTCTACGCTATTAGCACTTGATAATAGAACTCTATGAAAATTAAAAAAAAACTTGAACTTTTTATAACAAACTTTGCATTCAAATGGCTTTTATCATGAGTTATTATTTGATTGATTAAACTTTTTATCGCAATTGTTGCATTTGTATGTCTTTTCTCCGCTGCGAGTTTGCGCGTGATTCTTGAGTCTGCAACTTTTTATTGCACACATTGCATTAGTAAGGCTTTTCTTCGCTATGAAGTCCCGCTATGACTAAAAATTTCCTGATTTGGTCAACTCTGCTTTCTTATGCCTGACTTCGCATGGGAGTTTTGAAATAACCCGATGTTTATCTCTACATCAAAATCTTAAAAAAAAAGAGCTCAGCCACCAGGTGTCTGCTGTCACAGCTGTCAGCCTTATTCGACCGCAAACTTTTTATTGCATACATTGCATTAGTAAGGCTTTTCTTCACTATGAAGTCCCGCTGTGCGTAAAAGTTTCCTATTTGGTACACTTTGCTTTCTTATGGCTGACTTCGCATGTGAGTTTTTAAATAACCCGAAAAATTGTTTTTCTCTACGTCAAGGCCTTTTAAAAAAAGTGCTCATCCACCAGGCATAATAATATTATTATGTTACTGTCAGCTGTCAGCCGTATTAGTAGAACAAAACTTGTCTTTAGTTGCGAGTGGCGCGCCATCTAGCGGCGTTAATGACATCAGTCAGTCAGTCAGTGAGTCAGTGTTCGAGGCAAATATTATATAGATATTAAGCTGAGGTAGGTGGATTATCTGAATGATTGTAATGAAATTTAAAATGACAACGTTTTGGATGTGGAATTTCCGACGTTTCAATAGTTTTAGAATATAGAGTCAGCTCTTTTAAAAAATTGTAAAATATTAATTACCATGCAGTGTGACACAGTGCTTGCATACTACCAGGATACACCATAGTAAGAGTTGAAATATTATTCAGCATTAATTTTTTTCACAGTGATTTACATATTCGGTACTTGTCAGTTAGACATAGACCAAAGAAGGTACACGAAAGTAATAAATAATTAGGCTTGTTTTTATAATAGTTTATTCAAAATTAAAATAATATGTAAATTTTGTACACTGGGGAAGTGGTATAAGTAAATTGTGTCAGAACTTCCCACTATTTTCTCTGACAAATTTCACGCTAATTGATATGACGGTTTATTTTCTTAGTAAAACATTTGCAATTTGACAGTTGACATTTTTTTTCATAGACTTAAATAATTCATAGGTAGATATGGCTTGGTAAGAATGAAGCGGTTGGTAAACTAGTGGTTCAACCGCCGACTTTCATAGCGGAGGACGTTTGTTCGATCCCAGGTGCCGACACAAGCAATGCTTTTTGTGAAAGATGGTGCATGTATTTGTTCACAGTTTGTGTGAATCCAGATTCATTTTATAAAAATATACCTAAGTTAATTGGTGTTGCTACAATTCTATAAGGTTAAGCGGGATTGGAGGAGGTCGCAACAGGGAAACATTCAGGGTCACGAGACAAATGTTATCTTTAAATTATGATATTCCTTTCAAGAATACAATTTTTATACACTGCGCCTAAACTTTTTAATAAAATGCCAGTAGATATTAAACAAATCTTGTGCTTTTCTAAATATAAACGTGCCTGCTCTGGTTGGGTCTCATGTATTCAGTTGGAATTTTTGCAGGATATCTTGGGTTTTGTCCCATTAAGTGGTTTTGTTTGGTTTTGCTTTTTTTTCTTTCTTCTTTATACTGTTGATTGATGGTTGTTGGACCGAAGGGTGTTGTGACTGTGGGGTTATGTAGGGTTATTCTCGTAGCGGTCTTAATACGCTCCTATCTTGATTGACAATATTAAAATGGCGGATCATGTCTTAATCTTATCGTTAAGTGATTTTTAAATGCGATTGATTACGGGAATAAGGCTCCTTTGTTTGTGGACTGTACGTAGTTGAGTTGGTGTTGTGCTGTGGTTCGTGTTTGTATGTTCCTTTGAACATTCTTTTTTATGAATTGATAAGATATTTGCCCTCGTACAGGCCTGGCCTATTTGGGCAGCATTTCCATTAGTTATCTGCTATCACTGTAATATAAAAAATTAAAAAAAAAAAAAAAAAAAAAAATTGTAAATGCGAACTGCTTCCTTCAACTTTTCAGCAAAAAGTAGTAAAATATATTATTTTGAAATGGGCTATCACCTTCTGCCCAAAAGATCGAAGATATTCGTCCGTCCTAGAGTATTTACATTAAATAAATGCATCTTGAGAATATTATTATGTTAGGGTAGACACTATGTTAAATAAAAAATTTAAGAAGCTGTTAAGTTTTGTTGTAAACCCAAAAATATAGAAAAAAAAAATATTTATAAAATTCACCAACTGATGAACATGCATTTCTTGGTGGAGTTTATTTGAAAATGAAGATCAAATAAAAAAAATTGTTTAACTTTTCCACAGTGAGTGGAAATGCATTAAAAAAAACTATTCCACAAATTTTTATTTCCCGACTAGTTTCATAGGCTCACGTCCTACATGGTCACAGGAGACTAGGTTTCTTAGAAATAAAAATTTGTGGAAAAGTTAAACAATTTTTTTTATTGGATCTTTAAAAAATATTTATTTAATTTCGATTTTTCTTTCATCAGCCGGCATTAGAGTATTCACCTATGTAAGTCCTATTCACCATGTCACCATCGTGAACTTGAAAACTAGTTTGAAGTTCCTAATTGGTAAAAAAATATATATTTCTCCCTTTTTTACTAGGCACGTTGGTCTGTTGTTGGACTCCCAGCTATCCTTCCATCTTTTGGGTGATCGTCATGTAAGCCTGCAGATTGTGGAATGTCATCTCTAGCTGATTTTACAGATCTTGTGTCCTGGGTACACGCTCGTTCCAGAACCTTCTTCTCTGTCGTCCCCATCTTACAATGTATTCAACTAAGATGGTTCTAAAATGTCTTCAAAGGTTCAATAGTTGGTAAACCAGTGATATCAGTCGGCGGCTTTCGTATGCACGGCGTACTAAGGATCGTGGGTTCGAATCCCGGTGTCGAACACTGGCACTTTCACGGCATAACCCTTTGGTTAAAATGAAAGATGTGAAAAGTGTATTTGTGTTCAATTTGATTCATTTTATTAAAAAAATATATAAGAATATAAATAATATAATTGGTGGCCCGGTGACTCAATTGTTGACTTTCATGCTACGTTTTAAAGGTGATGAATTTGAATCAAGATTCTAATTAATTATCTAGAGATCCTTGTGATCATTTTTCAGGACTAGATCTTAAAGCCAATAGGCAATAAAGATGATACATTTACAAAAATGGATATATTCATATCCTGGAGCCAAATATAGCAGCAGTCGCAGTCTTTAAATTTGGTTGCTCTCTTGTTCTCAATAATTTCCAAATTTTATCTCTATATTTCATTAATTATTAAATATCTACTTGTTGCATACATGGGATTTTTCGACATGTTGAACATGTCATTAACATTCTCATGATTGGGAGTTTCGGAGACTTAAACATTACCACCTAATGGCGAACGTTGTTAACGTAAAGTGATCACACTAAGCCAGCCTTCGAAATAACAGTAGAAGACGGTCGTAAGCCTGTAGTGATTTGTTCCATTTAAAAATCGAACATCAGTAATGAATTGTTAGCCATTAGTTGTTACATATTCTTTGAATCAAGATTGTTAAAAAAAATAAAGGCTTGTGTTTTTATTATGGATATAAAATGTTTCCTACGGATATCTCAAATTCTTCAGAGACGTTCGCTCTCACTTTTATTTTGTATATAGACACAAAAGTTTTCGTAAAAAAAAATATTCAAAACACCTGTTAGAATGGTGTGGTTGGATGTTAGAGATTGCTTCGGCTATAATCCCGCCATTGGCTTTTTTTATACGCTTTTTTATACACTATTTTTTAATATGCATAAAGAATAAAATAAATAAATAAATGTTGTATTATTTTGTCATACCTAATACTTAATTTAAAAAAATATAATGTTTAACATGCATACTTAAAGTTCCTTACGGTCTGTTTTCTTAGGAATACGGTAAGTACTACTATAAACAGAGGTGAATGTGTCAGTGTAGAATTTTGTCAATATTGTCTTAATTTTGAAAGTAAGTAAGTCGTCACAGAACTCACAGAACAGAAATAAAAAATGTTGGTCCCATGCTGCCGAAAAGTATACCTATTTATTAATAATGAATTAATTACAAAATTAATTTTAATCTAATCTAATGTATTGTTTCTTAATTCACGATTAATGTTTGAAAGCTGCCTTACTTTGGTGGATAGTTCGAATAAAGTTTATTTTATAGTAAAAAATGCCGGAATATTTTGGGTTTTAAATTGTAATAAGGTATAAACGGAGTTGATTAAACGCCTAACCTACTTTCTTGTTGGGAATTTTGTTGCAGTAATTAATCTCAAAGCAAATAGAAAAAAGGGAAAAATAACAAAGCAAAAAGTTTTTTGTCAATAGCAAATGAACTAATGGCGTGTGAGTACCTACTAAAGGCATTGAAGAACTTGTACGGAATATACTCGTATCTTGATGTGGAGTTTATATGCTGACATATGCCCATAATACAATATTATTTCCACGTTTATACATCTACATATTATCCGTGAACAACGATTCTAAGGATATAGATAGAGAGAGCATTTCATAAGAATCTGAAATAATTACTTTTTCCATAAGTTTGCTTGATTTTACATTAGGTATAGGTATCTTTATTAAATTTAGTTTATTTATTTGGTATTCATAAAGCGAACACAAATACGCATTCGCATTAAGCAAAATTTCCAGGGGGAGTACTTTGAGTCAATATTGAACCGTCCCGAGCCCTCCTCACCTTACAACTTTGAGGAGGAGTTGGTTGGTATGAACATAACTCAGGCAACTGGGATATGTGAGGACCCGCCGACATACAATGAGATGGTGCTGGCCGTGATGACACTTAAGAACAATAAAGCGCCAGGCATAGAGTATAATAGGCGCCAGGAGACGATGGAATTCACGCAGAGCTCCTCAAACAAGGCATAGACACCCTTGGCCAACCACTTCTTGATATATTTAAAATGGCGTGGGAAGAGGAGAGATGCCCAAAAGATTGGCGGAATGGATCCATCTTCGCAATACTTAAAAAGGGGGACCAAGGGTGAATGCGGAAACTACCGTGAAATTACTCTACTGAGTGTTCCCGGTAAGGTATTATCTCAGATATTACTACACCGCATTCGGGGGCCTGTCATGGCTGTCCTGAGAGAGCAACAATGCGGCTTTGTACCTGGCAAGTCCTGCACGGACCCAATTTTCTGTGCCAGGTGCATCTTTCAGCAGTGTAAAGAGTTTAACTCTCTAGTCGCTTGTTGCTTCATAGATTTTGAAAAGGCCTTCGACACCCACATAGATCATCGATATGGAAAATTTTAGCTCTGTACTGTATACCTCCGAAGATAGTTAAAATGGTGCAGTCCCTGTATGAAGACTCCGAGTGTAGCGTCAAAACGCCTACTGAAGCTTTTAGGATCACCACGGGAGTCAGCTCGTGCCTGGGTAGGCTGAGCTCCCGATACGTATCGGTATGGCAAGTGGCGCCTTTAACAACATGACCAAAATATGGAAAGCGTCGGCCTTTAGTGTCGAGACGAAATGTAAACTGTTTGATGCTTATGTGATGCCGATTCTCCTATATGGGTGTGAGTCCTGGCACCTGACCAAAGCCCAGGCACAAAAAGTCTCAGGTTTCGAAATGAAGTGCCTCAGGAAAATTTGGGTATAAAATGGTACCACCGCATCACGAACGACGCAATACGTCGGCGCACCCAATGTGAGCCAATCACTTCTATCATTATGTGGAGGAGATGGAATTGTCTTGGTTAAATGTCATTTTTAAATTCTTATCCAATATTCATAGTTAGACCACAGGACAACGTCTGTCGGGAAAGCTAGTTAAAAATAAAAATAAATCTTTATTTACTTCCACTGCATATCGTTAATGCCAATGGAGTTAAAAAAGAGTGAGCCAATTATTAAACCCCGTCTTTATGTTTAAGCTCTGAGTAAAATAAATGCCGACAGTGAAACCATAATTTGTCTGAATAGTCGAGTTTAACCTTCATAAGAAAATTATGTGTATTATTGGAGTCACGTAGGTACAATGCACAAGTCCGCCAATCCAAGCTAGTTCACTCCTATGCAATTGTGGGCCATTTATTATTTTAATTGCAGATCATTAAGAAAAAACTTCCAGTAGGCACTTTTCTAAACAAGTTTGTAGTGCTTGATTTATGTTTGGTTTTTCTTGCAAAAAAAGCTCTGCATGCTTCTAAGTGCAACTGATGGCGTTTACTACACAACTCTGTAGGTATAAAAGTCGAAATACCTCCTAGGACTGATCTGCGGATTATATTTTTGGTTTTTGAGTAAAGTGAAGGCATATGTAACAACTAATGACTCTAACAATTCGTGATATTCGATTTTTAAATAGAACAAACCACTACGGTGATAATAAAAAACACAACTTTGCAAAGTATCACTTTTATTTTTTATAAAAACCAAAATAATTTCAACCACAATGTGGCCATCTTCAGTGGTGATTTAAATTAAACTGATTTATTATCATTATGGAAAAGTACCACAAAGTTGATAAAAATACTTTAAATAAATTAAACCACTACGGGTTTACGGCCGTCTTCTACTGTTATTTCGAAGGCTGGCTTAGTGTGATCACTTTACGTTAACAACTTTCGCCATTAGGTGGTAATGTTTAAGTCTCCGAAACTCCTAATCATGAGAATTCTCGACATGTTCAACATGTTGAAAAATCTCATGTATATACACAAAGTAGCAGTGGCGTACCGAGGGGGGGGGGCGGAGGGGCGGACCGCCCTGGGCGCCTATATTAGTAGGGCGGCAAAATTTGCTCGCGCTATACTATACTTACACGACCAGTTTGTGAAAACAAAAAAAAATATTTTCATCTCGGGTGGAGGTCCATAACAAAAATAACTTTTCCATGCGGTAAGTCTGCATCAGGTAGAGAAATCTGTGGGGCAGAAGTTGACTCTGTACCACTCTGCACGATAATTGAATTTTTAAACCAAGTTGATACCTTAACTAAAGCTATTGTTGTGTGTAGAGTGAAAAATTAAATCTACATAATATTTTAGTCCGTTTATATTTTTGAATGCGCATCAATCGTAGAAAACAGACGTTAAGGTCAGATATTAATATGCGAAAAGCCGCGCAAATATCCGGAGAGCGTTCTTAAATACTCTTTGATATATTAACTTTAATATATTTAGAGCTATTTAAAAAACTTTATTTTTTTAAGATCTTCATACAAATTTTTCACAAAAGACAGTAAACCATCTTTTGGAAACAAAATTACTCATGTAAACGTTGAATGGAATCTTGGTATTACTGTATGAAAATGTAATAAAATAATTGGAGATTGATTTGTTATACATATAAATGTTATTCAAATCTTATTATTCTCAATCAATAAAGATTTAATGAAAAAATTTGCAAAATAAATTCTCCATTTTGCAAATTTGACACATTTCAAAAAATTTATGGCTACAGATTTTCCATCTGTCGTAGCTAGCATAGATGAGTAATTTTGTAAGTACCTGATAAAATCATATTGCAATGTTGGTAAAAATAATAAATATACATTAAATTAAATTCATAATACACACTGATGTAATATGATTCAAGAAAATATTATGAAAGAGTTAAGGTAATAAAATTTATGAATGAAGATTTACTTTGCAAGAATTGAACGGTAAAACAGGTACTTACCCACATCTGAATCTCAAAACATTACCAGAATGAATTTGACAGCAAACAAAACTTCCTGTTTATTTTGGAAAAGAATCAGATATGTAGGTATTTGGTAATAAAATTCATTTGATTTATCCACATAAAAATTAAGCGATATAAAGCAGGTACGCATAAAATTTCTTCAAAGATAACAGATATTAGATAATGTGTATTCACGAACCTGTATCGAGCTCAAAATTCTAATGTAGATAAATGCAAACTTATGTTCTCTTACCTTTAATTTATTTTATTTAATGTTATATTCATCACAAAACAAGGTGGGTAATATTTTAAATAAACACAGCATGTTGTTGAAAGTTGAAGCATTTGGTAAGTTTGGTAGCGTTTCTTGATATATCCAAAACCATTGCAAGGTTCTGACCTAGAAAAAAAACATAATTCATTTAATATATGAAAGCAAAATAAAGTGATTATATGGCCATGGTTGCAAATATATAAGACGACATTAGAAAATTTTGCATTTTTCAGGGATTTGTTTTAAAAATACGTATTGTGAGAGTTTGATTAGAATCAATATTAAGGTTTTAGAAAGTATATCAAACTACTTAAGAACTTCATATTATATTATTCTACATAATATTTTAGTCCGTTTATATATATTTTTGTAAGAGCATCAATCATAGAAAACAAACGTAAAGGTCAGATATTAATATGCGAAAAGCCGCGCAAAATTCCAGAGAGCGTTCTTAAATATATTTAACCACATGAGCTTTGATATATTTAAAGCTATTTAAAAAACTCTTATTTTTTTAGGATCTTCATACAACGTTTTCAAAAAAGACAGATGCCATCTTTTGGAAACAAAATTACTCATGTAAACGTTGAATGGAATCTTGGTATTACGGTATGAAAATGTAATAAAATAATTGGAGATTGATATGTTATACATATAAATGTTATTCAAATCTTATTATTCTCAATAAATAAAGATTTAAAGAAAGATTTTGGAAAAATATTTCCTCCATTTTGTTATTTGACACATTTTAAAAAATTTATGGCCACATTTTGTGTCAAACTGTCGTAGCCAGATAGATGAGTAATTATGTAGCTACATACCTGATAAAATCATATTAAATGTTGGTAAAAAATAATAAAGATACATTAAATTAAATTCATAATACATTTCAATCTAAAAATTGTTCTTTCATAAAGATTTTAGAGAAAAAATGATATTTGAAAATTGAAATGAGTATGAATATTCTTTAGTAGATTTGGTCGGTAAAACAGAACGTTGAAAGAAAGCCAATCTGACAGGAAGTGATGACGTTCCTATTTTACAAGATTATAATGGATTTGTCAGGTATGTGTGTATGTTTATAGTCAAAAAATATATTTGGTTTTACACACATCATAATAATTAAATAATACTTCCTGTTTATTTTGGAAAAGAATCAGATATGTAGGTATTTTGGTAAAGTAAAATTCACTTGATTTATCCACAATATGTATTCACAAAACTGTATCGAACTCAAATTTCTTATGTAGATAAATGCAAACTTATGTTCTCTTACCTTTAATTTATTTTATTTAATGTTATATTCATCACAAAACAAGGTGGGTAATATTTTAAAAAACACAGCATGTTGTATGTTGAAGCATTCGGTAAATATTTCTTGATATATCCAAAATCCCTGCAAGGTTCTGAGTGTTCTGACCTAAAAAAAACCAATTCTATTAATATATGAAAGCAAAATACAGTGATTACATGGCCATGGTTGCAAATATATAAGACGACATTAGAAAATTTTGCTTTTTCAGGGATTTGTTTTAAAAATACATGTTATGAGAATTTGATTAGAATCAATATTAAGGATTTAGAAAGTATATCAAACTACTTATGAACTTCAAATTAGAATAAAACAATCAACTGCTAGATACATATTGATATGATATGCTCTGCATAAAACCTTCATTTGGAATCTTTCATAGTATTATTTGTTTAAAAGTGTAGCTTTTATACCTTTTTAAGATCTTCATTAAATCCATTTAGACTGCATAATGTATCAGGTATTATTATTTCAGATAGACTGCAACTCCATGCCTAGAAAACAATATTACAAAACAAACATCAAAATCTGTCTAAAGTTTAGTTATAGGAGGGACAACAATTTCAAAGTATCATATTTTATATACCCATATTTTTACAATTCACAACTAAAAACTTCATGATAGGTAAAAATCTTAATAATTAAATATAGCTTAGGTACCTACTTACAAAAATATTTCAATATATTAAAAAACTTACAAAATTTTTGAAAATAGAATTCCTGTTGTTTTTGTTTGGCTGTCAGAATAACAATAATTGACAGTAGGTTACCATAGACGAACTTTTTAATATGTAATTTTTTGTCTTAGCTTCATAATATGAAAACAAAATAAGAATGATTTTTTTAATAATTCTTCTTCACATTTAAAGTGGTTTTTTGTGTGAAATTTTTTTTTTTTAATAAGTCTACATATTTTAAGAGACCATTATATAAGTAAATCAAAAATATACATCATAAAATAATTTAATAGTACCTAACTGTGTTGAATTATATTATTATCTTTGGTTATCCATGGATGGTTAATACTTCACTATACGTCATATTTTGTTGTCAAACAAAAGGTTCGGATTGATATCGTCGATTATGAAAAATATAATTACCTTATTTTCAATTGAGTTTAATGAAAATAAAACTGGTAAGTCAAATTGATTAAAATATCTGTAAGCCTATGCCGTAACTTAAAACATTTATGCGTTGCTAAAACAATTATAAGGTTATAATGTTATAAGGCGGGAATTAGTGTGTTACCGAAATCACAAAATTAATTTATTTTGTTGATATTTTTTTCAGGTTCCTGAGGCAAACGTGTTTTCAACGAGACTAATTGCTTTCATCCCACCTTTTTGACATAGCAATTAAGTACATACTTCTAAGGATCAAATTGATTGATAAAAGTGCATTTCTAACAAAGAAATTCAAAGGTTTAATTTTTGCAAGACAATATAATAATATTGTAAATATACCAAAATGGTAAGCTACCTATGTAAGAATTTCATTAATTATGTTTCTTGGATTTCTTTATGTGTATTTTAAAATCAGAAACTTTATATTGCAGATCCATGTTAGAGAGCTCATTTAAATTTCCCATTTGAGAAGGGAAACAATTATATTGAAAAAATATTCAATGGCTGCTTATGGGATGTAAAGAAGATTGACCATAATCAATAACAGTGTCTTGCGGATGCCAGCGATTTTATCAATTTTACCACATATCACTATAAATAAGTTCTCAACCCGTTAGAAGCATATCAGCTTCATATAGAGCCTAAATGTATCTTAAACCATATTATTAACCACTATTACCGCAAAGGATTACTCTGTAATGGTGAGCAATGCTTAATTTTGACAGAAAATAAATAAATATAAAAATGATAATGCTTCTGGCTCGACACAACACAAGCTGACACAATAGTGTGTTTCTAGCACATAGATTTTCATATATTCTTCGTAGTAAAAAAGTGAAGCCGATTTGGCCAGCAATTTTGACAGTACATTTATAAAGAAACTTAAAAATGATCTAATTTCACTTATTTCAATGTAAAAATATGTTTTATTGTAAAAAACACGAGAAAACTACTGAATAAATATACGCTGTACCACATTCTTTTGGGAACCAAACTGTCAAAAGTTGCAATATTTAGGCTTCACTTTTGAACGCGAGTCGGGATTCTAGGTTATTGTATGGATTTCTGTGTTCTAGCATCAGATTTAATTAAACTTTAATTTTTTTATTTCGGTTATGGAATAAAAATGATATACCTAATACTTTTGGGTTAAGAAGTGAATAACTAATAGTTTTTTTTATAACGGTGGGTCGGAATATCTTTTCTGGTTTCCATTTGTTTGGGAGAATATTTTTTTTTACTCTGCTGATTTAACAATAAAACTTTGAGATTATACATATTTTATTTTTTTTATATAGCTTTTCAATTGTTGATTTTATGTTTTATGAATTAAATAATGATTGGACAAAAAATAAATAAAAATTCTTTCATTCATTCATTCATACTCATAAATAATACTACTACTAAAATGGTTCTACCTTGAAAAACTTGACATTTTTCAGAAGCCAATAACTTAAATTTGAATTTGTTTCCTATGTACATTTTGGTTCAAATTTTGTTTAATTTTAATAGATAATGGCATTTATCAATAAGGAGAAGAAGAAATACCTAAATTGGATATTGATATACCTGCATTGATTCATTGAAAATTTCCTTATAGGTAACTTCACATATTTTTTTAAATTATATTGTAGTGGTGTAGTTTTGTTTTGATTCCAATGCCTTTCTCAAAATGACATTAAATAGTTTTGCCTAATTGCCATAGAATTTTTCACCTAATTTTTCACATAATAATAATACAACATCTATTGACGTCAAGTGAGCATCTCGGTAGGTTTCGAATCCTACTATGGGCAATTAATTCTTCAATTTCCTGTGACGAGTCTGGGGATTGCAGATTTATAAGTTGAACCACCAAAATAGAGAGTATTGTTAATCTATGTAGGTGAGTTTATTTGCATAATCAAGTTGATTTTTATTCGCTCAGTAATAATCTACCAGATGTTGTTACTTGCATCTTGAAGTTATAACACATCAACCATTGATGTCAAGTTAGATGCAAAACTCTTCAACAATTTGTGGCGATTATTTTGAGTTTGATGTATCCAGACATGGAAAAGAAATTTATGGTAATCATAGATACAAATTTTTACAATTTTTCATATATATTTAATGTGATTAATAAATTTCTAAAATTACAAAATTTTCATAGTAAAATCTGCGTAAACACAGATGGCCATCTTTTGAAAACAAAATTACTCATGTAAATGTTGCATGGAACCAAAGTTTGACAGAATAAAAATGTATTTAAAAGATTCAAGGTTGTTTTGAAGTAAAAATAAATGTAATTCAAACCATATAAAACACATTTTATCAACATTAAAATGAAAGTACATTTTCAGATTACTTTTCGACTAACGTTTGAGGTCGGTAAAACAGCTGCCTTTATCATTAGCCAATCGCATAAAATTTGTACCATTCCACACATAGAGGTTGTAGGGAATGTAGTCAAGACTCAAACCATATTGAGAGTAAAACTTTCATATTATTTAGGTAGGTTTGTATTATATTACTATTAAAGGAATTTTTTACCCTTCTATTGAGCAGTGGAATTGAATCAAGTGTAAGATGTAACATATTATGATACATGCAGTTTTTTCCATGTACCTAGGTATGTGGCAGACTATAATTTTTCTTCTTTCTTTTTTATAAACATTAAAACTGTCATTCTTCTCTCTTTTTATGAATTGTGAAAGTGTAATTCTTCTTTTTCTGTGCTTATGTCAGTTATAGAGGTCAGTTAAGCAATGGGAAGCTAGACTAGAACAATAGAACCTGTTTAATTACCTACCAATCAAGCTTGACATTCGGAATTAAAAACGTAAAGCAAGACGGGTATTAGCTAGTAAAATATAATATAGGCTTATTTTTTTACTATTTTATTTTGAAAATTTTCGGGCTGTTTTTTTTTCAATTAATATAGGGGAGGGGGGGGGGCGCCGAAAGGTTTGGTTCCCGCCCCGGGCGGCGAAAACCCACGGTACGCCACTGCAAAGTAGATATTCAATAATTAATGAAATATAGAGATAAAAACTGGAAATTATTGAGAACAAGAGAACAACCAAATTCAAAGACTGCGATTGCTGTCGTGTATTTGGCGCCAGGATATAACTAGGTATATCCATTTTTGTCAACGCGTTTATTGCCTATTGGTACATATAGTTAAGGTGTTAATAATTATGTTTTATGTACTCACATTCAAAAATAATGTTACAGATTTAGGATATTTGTAAAGTTCTTTCGGTTGCGGTCAAGTTATGTACATTACATCAAGTTACGTACTATCGAGAATCCTCGACCACGACTATGAACAGTTTACATGATGGTTATCAGAATTGCAGTCTGAAATCGACCAGCGATAAAATAGTACCGAATCATTATTATTGTAGAGTTATCCCAATTGCAGTCAAAATCTTTCCACGGTTTAATTTATTATTCACGTTACTGTTTTAGGTTATAGAAACTTTCAGCTGTTTAAGGTTCATTCGCTGAAGTGTATTTTTGCGTTTTAATTAAATATCTGCATGAAAGTTTGATTATAAATACTACTAAGTAAAAATAGATTCATAAAAATAATAATTAGCTTTATACCTAAGAAGTGTATTATGGTTGGTGTATTATTTTTACAAATTCAACCTCAGGTTGAGTTTCGTATAAAGCGGTATATATATACTAAAGAAAACATAAACACACAAAAACCACAAGTTAGAAAATAGTATACCCAACGAATTTCCTCTACGCCAAAGTACACATAAAATAAAACGGTAAATTAACGACACATTGTCAGAAGGTCTATGAGAACATAACATGAGTAAAGTGATTATTATGAACATACAACAGCCTTTTTACACATGTCAACCCTCATAAAAAAGCACGTGAGCAATAAGTAATAAGAAAGTAAGTGTGCACTCGGCACGCAAAGTCAGGCAGAAAGAATTTGGCCTTCACGGCGAAGGCAGCTGCGGCAGGAGCGCTTTTTAAGCTTATCTGCTTTAAGCTTGATTTACGCTTACGACAAAAATACAAGCGAAAATGTTTTTTGTCACTTCTTAAAACCTTCAATGTATTTTTTATACAAACGGTTTATCAAAAGATTCGAATATGTACGTACCTACCTTATTTTTCGTCCTAGCACCATTCCGACTCATTGCCTCTGTTGGCTGTTGGGGTCTTTTCGTCCTTGGAAAAATGCTGCGCATCCTGTGGTCAATCACAAGTCACAGTGGTGTTGCGAAGAGCTGGACTAAATGAATAAATGATTAGCCAGCATCAAGAGAAGAAAATTACCTTATTAGCAAACATGCATTCAACACCTAGTACAATTACATCTAGATAACCTGGCTTAATTTTTTTTTGCAATTGACCGGAATTTAGCTGTTTTGGATAGTCTGGGATAGAGAATCCTTTACTCCAGACTGATAGACAACGTCAGGGAGGATCAGAGATATTCTTTGAAAAACAATATGATGTCTCCATTCTTAAAGATGGGTAAAGTATCTCTGTGGTAGGATTTCATATTGACGCAAACTGATTTATTATACAGTCAATATATTATTGAGCTAAGACAATACCCCCTATTCCAATTCAAATTAAGTGCGCACTAAACTAAAATAAGAACGTTCCTATTTTAGTTAGCCGGATTGGTATTCGAGAAATTTTAGAACGTTCCTATTTCTTCCTAATTAGACTTTAGTTTGAAATTACTTCATTTTGGTATTCGGAATTCGTATTTAAGTCAATTTTAGTGCGTTTATCTGTCAAAACGTTCCTAATCTTAGTTCACACCTAATTGTATGCGTCTAAAAAGATATCTGATGATATTTTTATGATAAACGTTTATTTTAACCAAATAATTATAAAACAAGTTTATTTTTATTAAAAATATTAAGCATTTCCCCCGAATTTATTATAAGTAATACAAATAAAAGCATCAAAAATTATTATCATTGAACACCAATGCAATCATACAGTCGTCTTCGTTACACTTCGGGTTGGTTCGGCAGTTTACCATGTTACTTGGAACTTGCTTGGAACATGGAGCTCGTTTGAATTTGTCTTCTCCGATTGGCTGTCCGCTTGTCAGCATCAACCAATAAGGCGCATGCTCGATCCATAGACAATTATAATTCAAAAAAATATTTATGGTGAACTAATATTGGTTTTTAGAACACGGCATAATTCCGAATACGAATTTTAGTTCGAGTGAACTTAATTCTAAATCATTTGGAACGTTCTAAATAAGAACGTTCTAAAATCCGAATAGGGGGTATTATCTACCAGTCAATTGGTCTGAACTTAACATGCATCAGCGACCTGGTGGTTGCCATTCTGAGTAGGAAATAAGACACATTGTATGAATATTTCTCTGAAAGATATTATTTTAGTCTAAAAGATAATTCCAAAGTATAATAATTACAAAACATTTATATGTATCAAAGTATCATTGCCAAATTTTTCCGAGTGTACGATTTAGTCGGAAACTTGGTCGGCTATACAATTTCAGCTAGAAATTCCCACAAAACCTACTAGCCCGTTTATGTAGACCTTTGTGAAAATGATTTTTTTTTTACCCATCACGCCGTTTCACGAAGGGGGTAGGCAGAGAGTACGGATTTCCATTCTGTCCTATCCAAACACACCTCTTTCGCTTCTTCCAAACGCATAACATTCCGCATACATGCTCTTCTATTCCTTTTGCTCCTGACTTGGCCCTCCTCTAAGACTGAACTTCTTTAGGTTATATGCTCTCAAATGCCTTCCTATTTGAAATCTTGAAGTTTCTAATAAATCAATTTTAAACAAAATTATATCGACAAATACCTATGTAATATTCCTAAGCTAATTTACATATTTGGTGTGCTTGTGCCAAGTATACTTAGGTTGGCTGGAAGAGATCCTGCGGGATAAGTCCGCCCTTTGACTCTCGTGAATGGATTGTATCAGGACTGCATTTTTTGTAACCATAAAGCATTATTTATTTATTTTTTATTTATTTATTATACTTCCAGAGATTTACATTTGTATTTTATTTGCAGGCTACTGGGATGACCCCGCTAATGTACGCTGTGAAGGACAACAAAACATCACTGCTGGATAGATTGATTGATCTGGGCTCGGATGTTGGAGCGAGGAACAATGTAAGACCCCAAATAAATTACATAAATAATTATGAAAGGTTTGATTATTTATTTTAAATAATATGTTTGATAATATTTTCAGGACAACTACACCCCTTTGCACATTTCTGCGATGTATTCTCGAGAGGACGTGGTCAAATTGCTGCTCTCCAAAAAAGGAGTAGATCCCTTCGCAACTGGCGGAGTGAGTAATTTTTTTTTTTTATTTTCAACCCACGCGATAATTCTCCAACCCCACCCCCCCCCCTTTTTTTTGACGTGTGAAAGGGTTCTAAGTGACATTCAAATACAGCTTTTACATGTATCATAATATCCTAATTTGTTAGTAGTACGTGCATCCTTTTACACCTGACACGAAATGGCACGGGAAAAAACACAATACAAAATGACACTTCCTAAAGAAATCTTTCTCCAAACACCTTTTCCATTTTTATTTCATAATTCATCCAATCTACTGTTATTTGATGATAGTTTTTTGACACAACAAAAATATAGTAAGTTTCTCAGTTTTACACACGTATGTTAGGTACTTCATTAATTATTGTTCAGTTCCATTTATAAAATCATTTCTCCTTCAATCTAATCATCCAGTTCCATTATTTATTTTCTAAGCCGTCGAAGTCAATTTGAATTTTACGAAACGAATTTTCGCAAAGGTAGATTAGGAAGAAAATTAACTGTCCACTTTTTATATAAGTGTCTTTGTATGGTTTAAATAATTGTCCATATGTTCCAGTGGACAGTTCATTTCAAAAATACGTTGGCAAAATTCAAATTGTCTACGACTACTGATATTTTGTGCCACCTGCCTAACCAAGTTTCACTTCATCCGAACTCATTCTTTAGCCATCTACGAATAAAATCCGTATCAGAATTTTTCAAAAATTCTGCCTCTTTTTTGTGCCTTTTGAATATAGCGTTGTATGCTCATGTCTTCTGTGGTCTGACAAACCTAGTTTTTTTATCAAAGGTCATCAATAATTCTAGTCTATAACTTTTTATATAATCACGCTTTGTGACCCTCAAACATTGCAATTCGATTCGATAATCCTTACTTTAGGGCCATTTTATTTTGTATTTAAGAGTTTTTCCCAAAATAACTTTATTTTTCCATGGATCTTTATGAACTTTTTTTACTTAGGTACGCATCTTCATCTTAAGCTGGAACCGTCCACTCCTGAATGTAGGCCACCTCAATGTTTCCACTCAAGTATTATTTAATTTTCGGTTCTTCTTTTAATCTGACTGCTCAACCCCATCAACTCAACAGCGTTACATAGAAGGAAAGTTTATGAGGTCAAATGTGTAATCAACCACAGCTAAAGAAGAAAATTTAGCACTGAATCGACTAATTTGTATCGTATATATTTATTTATTCACACAATATACGGCGTTAATGCCTTTTACATATTGTAGGTAAGGTTGAATTGCATAAGTTAAAATAACAATTGCAATGGTCATCAATAATAAAAAAAAAAAACAAAACAAAAAATATACATCACCACAAATACAAGAAAAACATCAACAACATCCAACATACCCAAACAGTCAATTATACATTAATCAAGAGAGGGATTGCATATAGGCTAAAAAAGTGGTTCAATAGTTAAGACCTGTACCCCTATTCTGTAGCAAGTGTAGGGTAGTCACTTGAAAAAAGTGACTATTAGGCGATACATTTTGTATGAAAAACGTCTATACGTATCGAATGCGAGAATCGCATATAGACGTTTTTCATACAAAATGTTTCGCCTAATTGTCACTTTTTTCAAGTGACTACCTTACACTTGCTACAGAATAGGGGTCCTGATCATTCTAATCACAGCAAGCATAACAAATTACCAAAATACACTGATCTAGCAGATCTACATTAAACTCTTGAAATATTGTTCACAGCCACGCTGGGGTTTTAGGTGTTACGTGACCACCCTTGAAACGTCTTCTCATCATTCTACGTATTTTTCCAAAATGCCACACATACAAACAGCCATATTTTCACTGGCCTGACTAAAATGTAAAAATCATCACTTGTTTTAAAATATAAATTTGAAGAAACTTCTGGAAATGCTCTTGAAATTCAACTTAATAACTACTTTTATAAAAGTTTTAATGGAAAAGCAATTTGGGTAAGGAGTGGAGTTACAGCGTTCCCAAAAGTAAATAAATAAACACATAGCAAACAAATAAATCAAAGTGCAACTCCCCAAAACAACGTAACATACAATCTGCCCTTTCATGACAACCAAACATTAGATGTGAACTTGGTCCGTGCCAAGCAGAACTTCTTATCCTTAACATTACCACAACTTTAACACATTTACCAGACCAAAACAGTAGTGCTGGAAGAACCTCTTGAGAGAGCGAACGTGATTTGAAGAATCCTAATATACCTATTTGTTTAATAAAATTGTTTATAAATTTTCATTGTAGAGTCGTCTCCAAACAGCGGTACATCTGGTGGCCAGTAGACAAACAGGAACAGCCACGAGCATTCTAAGAGCTCTCCTCAACGCTGCAGGAAAAGACATCCGACTTAAAACTGACGGGGTAAGAACTTCATTTCTATATCTAATAAAATATTTTCTATCCCCTTTCCCACCTTTATAATTGGTGATAAATTAATGGTATTTTTGTATTAAAGTACAAACATAATGTCTTAAAATTATTTTTACTTTTTTATATTTGGTACTATTGTCGACTATACTTCTAGCTTCTGATAGATTTCAAGAGCTAAACACCTGGACCTGATCAGGTCAGATTCTGACCCTTCATGTCGGTTTTAACCCAATCGGGTCAGAACTTTTCCAGGTGTTTTGAAATTGCAACCCTTGGTTGACTTGTTTCAAATTAGATGGGACAGGTTCACTAGAAAAAAATGCTTCAGCAAATAAACTCTGATGTTTTATTGACATATTTCTATAGAAAAGTGCTTATTTATTAATTAAAGTATCATGTTACCTATTATTACAAATTACATGAGTAATAACGTCAATAATAAATATTTTTTGAAAATGAAATCACGTGGACAATATTCTCTCTAACACATTTTTTTTACATTTCTTCCTCATGAATAATCATTCAACAAAAAAGAGTTGATATGGCTCACTTTATTCAAATGTAAAAAAAAACATCAAAAAAAAGTATTTATAAAAGTAAGTTTTTTATTGAATTTGTTGAGGGGCGGACCGCCCGGGGCGCCTCTAACCAAATTTTAGAAATGACCTTTTTTTTTTTTTAGGAAATGACATGTTTCCAGATACCAAATTTTAGAAATGACCTTTTTTTTAGGAAAAGTTATGTGGGGGCGCCAAAGGGTGTGGTTCCCGCCCCGGGCGCCAATAACCCACGGAACGCCACTGCATCCTCCAATTATTGACTAAGACTAGATTTTAACTATAGCCCCAAAATCGCTCCTTTCATAGGGAGTTGTAATAGCTTATTTTTAGTATTTTCCAAAGAAATTGGTTTTATAGCACTTCTTGTCTAAGTCATCGTCAATTCACACATTATGTGTCGATTAATATCAATAGTGGTCAAATCCACAAAATAAATTTTTGTGGTTATTATTTTATTTTGTAGTACATACATATTAGTAAAGCGGATTCCTGATAATCAACAAAATCAGTCAAATCCATAAAAAAGGGCTAAAAATAGGAACCTACCAAAAATAAGGATTGGTTTTAAAACTAGTCGAATTTGTAGATATTTAGTATCAAAATCAGTCAAATACACTACAACCAATCGGAAGCCGTTGTTCTCTATCGAGGCGTTGGTCATATTGTTCTTAATTTGAAATGGCGTTGTGTGCTTTCGTCGTTTGCAAAGCTTTAATTTAAACAAAATGGAAAGCAATTAACATTTTGTAGTTGAAACTACTTCCCTAAGGTCCAGGAAGACTTTGGTATCAAAATTTGTCAAATCCAAATTTATAAATTTTATTCTACGCAATTAATTCTTTTAATTTACGGGCTTTTTACATAATTATTCTAATTCACGTTTTTTACTTTTGAGCACTAAATTTGGCCGCAGTACGCTGTGATAAATTTTGTTGATTTCTCACTTATCTTGCCCAATTGAGTTGACCACTTTTTATACCAATCGACACATAATATTATCATTGATGGTATAATTAAAAGTCGGTTGGTTTTCAGAGAAAAAATATAAGATTTCTATAATATCGATTCTAACGAATGACTCTTTTCCACGTGTACTATAATTATTATCAACATCAATAACTAAATTACTTTGGCTGTATCATTCCTAATAATTAGTATATCATTAACTAAGTTTCTTTCATTCCGAATGGTCTTCAATATTTCTTCCTATAGAGCAACGTTAAAGTTTTTTTGGCAAACTTTTGTTGGAAGAAATCACGGGATTTTTATTGGTGGTTATGTATCGGAATGTACGAGCGCCGTGTTGAATATTTCACACGTTTTATTGCCTCGTTTCACGCTTCTGTTAGGAACATTAACGCGTTTTTATGACAGCTCACACGTCTATCATCGGAGCGCAATAATTTATGTCGTACAAACGTTTGGGAGGATGAGGAAGCATTGTTTAAACTGTTGCCATCTCTTGTAGCGTCGCGGCGTCCTTAAGAACGGCGCCTTATACAGAAAGGCACTACATACATAATATCACGTGGTACCAACAAACCGTAGTTTAGTATTATTTTCACAACTTCACGAAAATATTGTTCAGTTATAAACGAGTTGGAGTAAAGTTAGCTTCATTTCGGTGGAGACGTTTCCAAACCCACGATAACTGTACTACAGTTTTTGTCTGTTGGGCGAAGGACAATGTTCACTTTTAAAATAATAATAATATATTGTGCCAAAAATATATTCTGAAATAAAAAAAAACATTCTCAATTGACGTTTTTTTTCGTTTTTATTACGTATAGTGGTTTGAAATAAATATTGGCCCAGTGCAAAATTTATTACTAGTGATGATTCGCGCGTTGGTTGGATCTCTGGGACAGTTTCTGCGATTTGGTTGAATTCCCAGCTCTATTGTTTAAAGGATTAATGGGACCTACCTAGCTAAAAATCAGCAAATTTATGTGAAATAATTGTAATTGCAGCTGAAAAGTGCAAATTAGATTGATCTTTCCCTGTAACTTTTCAATGAAAATGTTCTTGTCTGATTATTTAGCAAAGTAAAAATTGAAAAAAAAAATAATAAATAGTGAATTGCGTAAATTTCGAAATTACTGTTGAAAAATAATGATAGTGTTTTAGAATGTGATAGTGTGTCTTGCATTTAACCGAATTTTCAATGTGTTCTTCAGCAGTAATATGCTCACTGTATCTCTCGACATACAATTTATTATATTCTTTTATTCTTTATTCTTTATTCTTTCTTTTCATCCTTAGGCCATGAATTTGGCACTTGGAATCGTCAAGTATACAAAATAACAATATAAATATATAATAAGTATACAGAACAAAAATAATAGACATAATTTCTTACTGGCAGAAATAAAAGAAAAGAAAGTACAATTTAAAGATTGAAGATCAATAATATCAAAGCTATTTTGAGTGTAAAGGGCTCAAAATAGCTTCACGTCAACCTGTTTAAAAATGGGCACCAAGCAACAAAATGAACAAAACACAATTTAACCTAAATCTCAAATAATAGAGTCAACGGTCCCATTTAGCATATCGTCAATATTGTAAAATACTTGTTCAACAAGATACTTCTTCACCTCTCTCTGAAACTCCAATAAATTAAGTGCTCTAAAACTATGAGGCAACTTGTTAAATAAACGTATACTACTACAGATGTAACTTTTTGAGACCTTTGCCAATCTATGTTCCAATGGCCTTACATCTTGTTTACCCCTGGTATTATAGGTGTGATGGTCGAGGTTAAGAGGAGTATTGGGCAAATTCTTGTAGGCATATATTAAGCACTCATAAATGAACACACTTGGCAATGTTAGTACTCCCAGTTCGCGGAAGGCATTTTTACATGTTTCTCTGGGTTTAATGTCCATTAGTTGCCGTATTGCTCTTTTTTGTAAAACAAAAACTCTACTCCAATCGGCTCCCCTTCCCCAGAACAATATTCCATACGACATTATGCTGTGGAAATATGAAAAGTAGACAAATTTGGCTGCGTCAAAACCGCAAACCTCTTTTGTTTTTTTTTATAGCGTAGGTTGCAGAGCACAACTTCTTTGAGATAGAAATAATATGTGCTGACCATTGTAATTTTTCATCTATTGTCACACCTAGAAATTTTGTCTCCCCAGATGTCTGCAATCCTTGCTCACGCAGTGATGCTATCACTGGGTCAGCATCAGTGTTTTGTCTCAGAGAGAAGCGAATAGTATTTGTTTTCGTCACATTGAGTACAAGACCATTGGCACCGAACCATTTCCCCAATTGATCCAATACAACATTCACCCTATTTAAAATCCCCATGGAGTTATCATCCCTTATCAAGAGAGATGTGTCATCAGCAAACATTACAATAGTTTGATCATTTGGTACAATTGTTGGCAAATCATTTATATATAATAGAAATAGCAAAGGACCAAGAATAGAACCTTGTGGGACACCCCGTTTTATTGCTGATGCCTGTGATCGGATACTATCCATTTCGGTTATTTGCTGACGATTTTCTAGATAAGACTTGAAAAATAAGATTTCTTTGTCAGCTATACCATAATGTCTTAACTTTTGTATGAGAATTTCATGATTTACACAATCGAAAGCCTTCGAAAGATCACAAAACACACCATACGTGTCATTCTTTTGGTCCATTGCTTCCAATATAGTTTTGACGAGTGAAGCTATGCTATCAGATGTATTCTTCCCCTTCTGGAAACCAAACTGCTGGGGATGAAGAATATTATTCTGGGCTACGTATTCGGTTAGTTGCTCAGAGACCACTGACTCAAATATTTTACTAAATACAGGCAGTATTGAAACGGGCCTGTAATTTCCAGGGTCATCTTTGTCACCTTTTTTATATATGGGAATAATCCTAGCTATTTTTAATTTGTCTGGAAAAACCCCTTGTTCAAGACACATGTTAATTATTAACGCAATTGATTGTGCCATGCTACAAATTATCAACTTCAAAAGATATGTTGACATGTGCCATAAATCATTTGATTTCTTATTTTTAAGTTTTTTACAAATTCTTATTATGTCTGTTTTGGAAGTCTTCTTGAATTCAAATATACTAAATGATTTTAATGAAGGTGACATATAATGCATTTTGAATAGAAACATTGCTAGCTAAGGACGACGCTACATTTACAAAATAATTATTAAAAAAGTTTGCTGTTTCAACAATTTTTCCATTTATATGATCTGTAAGAAGTTCGTCGTCAATATTGTGGGCTCTGCCAGTTTCATTCTTAATGATATCCCAAGTGGCTTTAACAGGATTTTTAGCTTTTTGAATTTTTTTGGCATAATATCTTTGTTTGGCTTCTTTACAGACCCGCTTAAACACAGCACTGTAAGTCATAACATATCTTTTTACATTATCAGAATCATTACTGCCCTTCACTTTATACAAATCAAAAAGTTTTTTTCTAGATATCTTTATGCCAGGAGTTGCCCAATCTACAAATGACATGTAAGGTTTACATTTTATTCTTTTAATTGGGAAAATACTATTTACTGCTAACATAATATCTTTAAAAAAGGCATCATATAACCGTAGCTACGAAAATAATTGTGTGACACTTCGTATCTGCATTAAATGTATCTATAGCGACATTAGCACGCTACTCTGTCAAGGTGTTAACTATATCTGCACACATCACCCCCCGGGTGGATTGCCTAATAAAAGAAAAAAATAACTATATCTGCAATAGAAAGATCTCGCTTAGTGTCACCTAGCTGTGGCTCTTTGTTATCACTAGAAAAGTCAAGTAATAAATGGCCATCTTTTGCATGAAATACTTATTTACTTACATCCATACTTCTATTCTAAGTCCTTTTATTATAATCCTCCATAGTTTGCCTCCTGCATATCGGATTTGAAGATAGCGTCTCTTGCAGCTCTTGTTTTCATCAATTTCGAATACATTGTATTTCCTCTTTGTTTCCTTTCTTCTCTGTCTTCCCCGTCTAAAAATGTCTTCAATTTCATACAACCTTCTGTATAAAATTCTCTTCCATTATGATGGTCCTTCAAGAATCTAATAAAAAAATTCTAGATTCCTTTTGTTTGGTTGGAAAATAGACTTCTAGTTCTTATGTTGTTCCATTACAGAACCGGTTTGTATGTAGATCTTGCATAATATTCTCTTGATATTTTGGATGTTCTTTTATCTCTTTGTTTATCCAGATTACATGTTTTACACATCGTAGAGAAGTTACAACGTTTTGAGATTAGATGTCAGATTGCACACTATCCTCTCTGCCTGGCTTGCTCCCAGCTCAACGTTTGTATAGACAGCTCCTCTAGTCCTCAGGCTGTACGTGTACATTCTTCTCTGCTGAACCACATTCCCCACCTCACATCTTTGAATCTGATCACACCTTTGCACCACCCAGGAATATATTGATCTCCCTCTATTCCCCGAATTAGTTGGTTGACAATATGCTCCTACGGTCTTCGTTCTGTGTGCCAGTGTTCTATGTGTCATTTTGTACACTATTTTGAAATCTTAATGGCAAAACTTTCATTTCATCACCCAATTTAAACAAATAGAAATGTAAAAAATCTGTGCAATATTTCGTGATTACCAAAGATAATTCCAATTTTAAGCACCAAACCTTGACTCAAAATAATTACACCTACTCCGAAATATCAATACCCACCGGCACCGGTTAAATTCATACCTTCTTCTATAAGTTGCAACGACAGTAGTCCGCCTACCTTCTAACATAGCGTCATATTATTGGTATGATAAAGGACTATTAAAGTGCAGAAATATTGGACAGTAAACAACGTTTTAGTGGAAAAGTTTTGGATACATACCTATTCCATTTTGAATGTTTATGGAATGTTAGAACGGTATCGCCTAACTTCTACGTGCCATATAATATTAATCTAAATCTAAACGACTCCATTATCGAGGAATCTGTTTTATATCTATCTAATGGAACTGTAAGGTATAGTTACATATTTCTGAACGAAAATACTCAGAATGATAAATCTGTTACATAAAAATATTTACATACAAACCGAGCATGAATGACTTCTATTCAGCCGTTCTTCTTCTATTTCGCAATCTCTCTGAACGTCTTCCCCAAATTTCACCACCTGTTTTATTTTGTGTTGAACTAGGTACTTTCCTTTTTTGTAGCACTGCACTCGTTTTCGAGTGATTGGCTCTTTTTTAAATTTATCTACCTATGTAGATTTTAAAGAGTGTATTTTTTGTCACTTTGCCTATTTTATATGCTTTTAATGAATTATGTATACTTTTGACAGATTTCTATTTTGTAATTTTATAAATCGCTAAAGGCACAACGGTGTCGCATGTAAATAAGGAAATAAATAGAAATTCCGACGCCTTTGATCTATCTCCCTTCTGTCATTTTAAGCACGTTAGGGAGCGTTCAAGTATTACGTAACGCAATATGGGGGGGGGGTTAGTCTTGTAAAACGTTACTATTGTATTACCGGCGCCGCAATAAACGTATTTAGTGACTTTCCAGTAATAATTGTGATTTGAGGCATACATAGTTGTAATATGCGCGTTAGGCAACGTTTAGAGAATGGGAAGAGGGGTAACAAAGAGCGTTACGATGCATCTCGGGGGGGGGGGGGGGTCAATAATGTTACAAAAATGCGTTACGTAATACTTGAACGGTCCCTTACCAACTCATGACCATTTCAATCTCATACTCTCATTTTATATCCGCGGCATTTCTGATCTACACATTTCTTATATATCTCCTGTCCCTCAAATACAATTGCAAAATTGCTCGTACCCTTGATATCCGTATCGAGTCATTTTTAAGTGATGTCTTTTTATGAGAGTCCATGTCTGATATTCCATGCCAGATAATGTCTTCTTATTTTGCTTCTGATAGAACCATGTCCTGTTTTAGGATTTTGCATGTGATTCCCAATCGTCTCCCCAACTCATGGATGGTCTGCCAGCTAATCTTCTGCTAATTCTATCTGATCTCTCCTCATCAACAGTCCACATTTCTGATTTACTTTCCTTATGTTTTAGTAAAATAGCCTCCTCTAGTAACAGAAGTTTTGAACAAAAGGCAAAAAAAGTTTGCTTTTATGACAAAAATAGAAAAAAAATCCAATCATTATGGCTTTAATATATTAGTGTTTTAATAAATATAAAAGTGGATTCAGGGCAATTAGGTAACGTGCTTTGTAAAAAAAGGAATTTTGAAAAAATCGAAACCCCCTACAAGCTTACCCATCATGTGGACTGACGGCAAAATGAATATTAAACGTTGGTAAACCTAGACATTTGATAAATATGTCATCCAAATGCGAAAGTCGAGACTCAGGTTCTGAGTCTCCTGAGGAAGAAAATAGCTGCAACATAACACAGAAAGAGGCAGACACTATCCGAGACATATTTTCGCTATCGAGCATGATGAAAAACGAAGCCGTCTGGAAAAACAACGAAATAAGCTATTTGGAACTGAACAAACTGAAAGCAAGACTGAGAGAATTGGCTCCTTGGAAAAAATTAATGCAAAATGTTTTGGGCTTACAGAGAGGGAAGATCCCCTTGCTTTTAGCGGTGGAGGCGGGAAATCAGTCCATGTGCAGAGAATTGCTGTCGGCCCAGACTTCAGAACAATTAAAAGTAAGAAAAAACTATAATTTTTTCGCCTGTTTTTTAGATACGTAGTTGGACTATTTAGGATTGACTATAAACTTGATTTTCAGTCAACGACGACGAACGGAGATTGCGCACTGCACCTTGCTGCAAGAAGACGAGATGTGGACATGGTTAGAATCCTTGTGGATTACGGCAGTCCTGTGGATGCTCAAAATGGAGATGGCCAAACAGCTCTTCATATCGCTTCAGCTGAAGGAGATGAAATACTCGTCAAATACTTTTATGGCGTTCGAGCTTCGGCCGCCATAACAGATAATCAAGGTTTGTATATTTAAACTAAGTATTACATATTTTGAAATATACACCTAAATGAAATTAAATATACTGAAGTAAAATGAATTTATTCCCAGACCGAACTCCCATGCATCTCGCTGCTGAAAATGGCCACGCCGCTATAATAGAACTCTTGGCAGATAAATTTAAAGCCAGCATTTTTGAAAGAACCAAAGATGGAAGTACGCTGATGCACATCGCATCTTTGAATGGTCACGCTGATTGTGCGATGATGCTCTTCAAAAAAGGAGTGTACCTTCACATGCCTAACAAAGTAAGAAATAGAATTCCATTATATTTGACTATAAACTGAAAAACGAAGTTAACATGAAGTGTCTTTCTAGGGTGGCGCTCGAAGTATCCATACAGCAGCCAGATACGGTCACATAGGAATTATCAACACCTTGGTCCAAAAGGGAGAAAGAGTCGATGTCACCACAAATGTGAGTGTATCTTTTAAAGCCTTCAATATTTCAAAATAAATGGTTTTAATTCATAAAATATGTATCGTCTCTATTTTAGGACAACTATACGGCGCTTCACATAGCGACGGAATCTTGCAAGCCTGCCGTGGTGGAGACATTACTAGGTTACGGAGCAGATGTCCACATAAAAGGAGGCAAACAGAGAGAAACTCCTCTCCACATAGCAGCCAGGGTCCCAGGTGGAGACAGATGCGCTCTCATGTTGCTGAAATCCGGAGCTGCCGCAAACATCACTACTGAAGACGGAATGTCGCCCGTACATGTCGCCTCAGAGTATGGAAACTTAGTAACTCTCTTATTGCTGTTAGAAGATGGTGGAGATCCGTTATACAAAAACAAGGTTTGGTCACTCTATTTCAATGATCTTACAATTGGTAATTAACTATTGATGACAATGTATTATATATAAATAAATTCTTTCAGTCTGGAGATACACCTCTTCACCTAGCATGTAGAAATTCGAGACCCGATATAGTTAAGCATCTGTTGGAATATGTCAATAACCATCAGGGCCAAGAGGCAACAAGTGCTTACATAAACACAGTCAACGAGGATGGAGCTAGTGCATTACACTATTCATGCAGCATCAAAACTGAAGACGTCCATACTCCAGGAGCGGATAAAGAAGTCGTCAAACTACTGCTTCAAGGAGGAGCTGACGTTACATTAGAATCTAAACAAAACAAAGAAACTGCCTTTCACTACTGTGCCATAGCTGGTAATAACGATATCATGACAGAAATGTTGGAGCACATGTCATCGGCCGACGTACAAAAAGCTATGAATAGACAATCATCTGTCGGGTGGACTCCACTGTTGATAGCTTGTCACAGAGGCCACATGGCCCTGGTCAATACACTTTTGGCCAACCATGCGAGAGTAGACGTTTTCGATACGGAAGGTAGATCAGCGTTGCATTTAGCAGCAGAAAGAGGATACTTGCAGGTTTGCGATGCTTTGCTAACCAATAAAGCGTTTATAAATTCTAAATCTAGAAACGGAAGAACCGCCTTGCATTTAGCAGCTATGAACGGGTATGCGCACTTAGTAAAATTTCTCATCAGGGATCATAATGCTGTAATTGATATTTTAACACTGAAAAAGCAGACCCCGTTACATTTAGCAGCTGCAAGTGGTCAACTGGAAGTCTGTCGGCTGCTTTTAGAATTGGGAGCAAACATAGACGCGACCGATGAACAAGGTCAAAAACCTATTCACGCGGCTGCACAAAATAACTTTTCAGAAGTAGCTCAACTGTTTTTACAACAACATCCGAGTTTGGTCATGGCAACCAGCAAAGAAGGCAACACATGCGCACACATAGCAGCTGTTCAAGGAAGTGTAAAAGTGATAGAAGAGCTCATGAAATTCGATCGAAATGGAGTAATTTCAGCGAGAAATAAAACTACCGATTCCACAGCTCTTCAACTAGCAGCGGAAGGTGGACACGCAGATGTGGTGAAGGCATTGGTCAGAGCCGGTGCATCATGTACTGATGAAAACAAACTTGGTTTTACTGCAGTACATTTGGCTGCACAGAACGGACACGGTCCTGTATTAGAAGTTATGAGGACTTCCAATTCTTTAAGGATTTTTAGTAAAAAATTAGGTTTGACGCCGTTACACGTCGCTGCTTACTACGGACAAGCAGGTATTCCGCTGACGATAAATTGAATATTTTGAATAAAGCTTTTCCTTGGTTCTGTTTGTTCTTACTCTCTTGAAATTCTTGCAGATACTGTGCGAGAGTTGTTAGGTCAAGTTTCTGCTACTGTGAAATCAGAAACACCCAGTGGAGCATCGTTAGTGGGAGAACTTGGAAACGAATCTGGAATGACACCACTGCACTTAGCCTCATACTCTGGAAATGAGAATGTTGTCAGATTACTGCTCAACTCCGTAGGTGTACAAGTAGAGGCAGCAACTACAGAAAATGTATGCATTATAGTTGACGAGTGTAATTTCAATAAAAACCTGTAAAACATAACAAATAATTAATGTTAAATTTTCATGATTTATTTATAGGGGTATAATCCATTACATTTGGCGTGCTTTGGTGGACATATGACAGTTGTAGGCTTGCTTCTAAGTAGATCAGCAGAGCTTTTACAAAGTACAGACAGACACGGCAAAACGGGTCTCCACATAGCATCCAGCCATGGACATTATCAAATGCTTGAAGTCCTATTGGGTCAAGGAGCAGAAATAAATGCCACGGACAAAAATGGCTGGACGCCACTCCATTACGCTGCCAAAACAGGACACCTCGACTGTGTTAAATTGCTGTGTGAATCCGGAGCTTCTCCAAAAAGTGAAACTAACTTCAACTGTTCTCCAATATGGTTTGCTGCGTCGGAAGGGCACAACAATGTGTTGGAATATTTGTTGCATAAAGAACACGACACCTACACGTTGATGGAGGACAAGAGATTTGTATATAATTTGATGGTTTGTTCCAAGAACCACAACAACAAGCCTATAGAAGAGTTCATTTTAGTTTCACCTGCTCCTGTCGACGCAGCCGCTAAATTATCTAATATTTTTATTAATTTATCCACTAAGGTTAGTTTTTACATACTTTATCAATCTCCTTTTTCTCTTTATAAAACTCCAAAAATAATATATTATAAAAATTATATGGATTATTACAGGAAAAAGAACGTGCCAAAGATTTAATAGCTGCCGGAAAACAATGTGAAGCAATGGCGACGGAATTGTTAGCATTAGCCGCTGGTTCAGATTCAGCTGGAAGAATTTTAACAGCAATGGATAGGAGAAATATGGAATTTCTAGATGTTTTAATAGAAAATGAGCAAAAAGAAGTCATCGCTCATACAGTTGTCCAAAGATATTTACAGGTAAGAAAGATAGGAAACATTATAAATTGCACTCAAGCACAGACATGTATCTTAACAAGACATATTATCATAACATTCATAACTCACACAAAGAATGTATCATAAACCTCAATATTAGTCAAGATCACGTCAACTGAGGAATTGGTTTCAGGAACTTTGGCGAGGAAGTCTCACTTGGGCGCCGTGGAAAATACTGTTTTTGTTTTTCGGATTTATTTTATGCCCACCAATTTGGCTAATGTTTGCAGTGCCACAAGGAAATAAATTCAGCAAAGTGCCTATAATCAAATTCATGTCCTATTTGACATCACACATATACCTCATGGTGCTGCTTATGATAGTAGGAATTACTCCCATATATCCAGTGGTACGAGCCAGTCTTTTGCCGTACTGGTATGAATGGATTTTGTTAGTTTGGCTTAGTGGACTCCTTTTGTTTGAACTGACAAATCCCAGTGAAAAATCAGGACTTGGTTGGATAAAGTTGATGGTGCTACTCTTTGGAATGTGTGGAGTGGCGACACATGTATCTGGAATACTTATTGTAGAAAAACCTGTTTGGCCAACTCTCATGTACTGTAGAAATCAATTCTTCGCATTATCCTTTTTACTTGCCTGTGTCCAAATTTTAGATTTTTTATCCTTCCATTATTTGTTTGGACCTTGGGCCATTATCATAGGAGACCTCATGAAAGATTTAGCAAGATTTTTAGCTGTTTTAGCCATATTCGTATTTGGTTTTTCAATGCATATTGTGGCGCTAAATCAACCATTTAAAAACTTGACACCCGAAGAAGTAAGAAGACTGTCAAGACCAAGGCACAAGGAATATTTTTCAGACGGTAAGATAAGTTCTATTTCTTGTAATTACTATATAAGTTATACTGTATTCTCTGAGCTCTTTTATCTACATGTTTACTGTGCATAAATTCTGTATGTATCGATCTTAAAACATTCAATAACAATAAGCTACCTTATGAATAGATGAGATAACTTCGGAACGACAAAAGAGACAGATCGAAGATGATGTGGAATGGATAGATTCATCATCGAAAAAACCATACTACCCGGATCACTACAGAAGGAAACACAGACCCGGTATTAAGTTTATATGTTAGGTGTGGAAGATATTTCTTACACAATCCTGATAAATAAGTACCTAGATATTTTTCTGATAGCTAGTTAACAATTAGAATTTGGGTCTTTAAGGACATAACAGGATATGATACGTTTGAGATATGTTCCACAGAAATGTAGATAGATGTTGAATGCGTCCGTTTGTCACTGCCACGCTCACACTTTCATACTGGATTGATGTCTACGAACGCTTTGAATGATCCTTCCTTAAACATTAGTGAATGTTTGCAAATGCATTTTCTTTCAAATGAACATGAATGTACATCATAAAGCATGGAGACTCATTGATTACTTATGATTTGGTTTGATGACATGAATATTTATAATTAACATTAGTACTAAGTAACAGTGGATGATGGATTCGATACTTAGAAGTGTTGACATAGATTGCAAGTGTGCTGCTTTTCAGTGTGATGTCAAAATTAACACGTGTTCTTTCAGCATCAAAAGACACATTGGAATGCTAATACATATCTGTATCTCTAGCACATGATCCAGCATTATTTTCGACATGTTGTTTTAGTTACATTTGTTTCCAGGTAGCACGTTTTGAGTACAGATATTGATTGATTGTATTAGGAGCGGGGTGAGCAGTTGTTCTGGCGCGCATGGGGTATGCTCAGCATTCAGCATTTTTGTCATTATAAACCTAGGTATCCTCTGGCATTTTCCTTTTGATTCACGCTTTATTCCAACTTTGTCATGGGAATGTTCATCCTAATGTTTTATGTTACTTTTGGCTGAGACTTTTATTATTTCTGTTTGTAACTTTACCATCTCCTGCATCAGTGTTAGAGGCTTATTCTGAATGTCTTTTCCTCATGAAAGGGGAACTCATATCTTCCAAATTGATTGACTTTCCATAGCCAAAATGAATCCAGTGGAAGCGTTCGAGAAATTGTTTTTTGCTGTGTTTGGACAGACAACTCCGGACGACTTAAATTACGTTCCTGAATCTAGGCCTGAATGGACGCAGGGTTTATTCAAACTTGTATTCGGAGTGTATATGTTGGTGTCTGTCGTGGTGCTCATTAACCTGCTCATTGCGATGATGTCAGACACATACCAACGCATCCAGGTAAATGCAACGATATTATCCTCCACTATCATTCTTTGCTTGCAGTGAAAATGAATCCGATCCTATCATTTGAATTGTTGTTTTTTGCTGTATTTGGCCAAACTACAACTGAACAAACGCATGCATCTCCTCCTGTCCAGCAGCCTCAATGGACCGAGTACCTTTACAAAATTGTCTTTGGAATTTATATGTTGGTCTCAGTAGTTGTACTCATCAATTTACTTATTGCTATGATGTCAGACACTTATCAGCGGATCCAGGTAATGTTTAAAACCAATCCTCCACACACCGGCCTCTACTAATGCGGCCCCCAACTTCCTATGCACACCTTCTCAAATTAGGGTCTACACAAAAATCTCCCATGAATAAAAATTAAATTTGAAAATCTATGCTCTAATTTTAATTGACAGTTACACTAACAAGCTAGAAAAACAGATTACACGATGCCAACATTTTCATAAAGATTCAAATTTATCACTTGTTCTTACTTTAAACCAAAGAGTTCTATATATAGAGTGGCTTACTTGCCTTGTATTTTATCAGTCCTCCATTTGGTCAATTAACCAATTCGTATTAGCACTATAGCAACATAATAATAATTAATAACATTGTTGCTTAGTGAACAGTTTGTTACTATAGTAAACAAATATCTACTGAAATATAAACAATACACTAATGGGTTGTTTTCCTACGGATACGCTGCTACTTTTAACAGCGGTGAATATGTCAGTTGAGAACGTTGTCAATATTGTTTCCGTAGTAACAAAAAACATTGTCGCGGGGGGGATCCGCCGCGAGCTTGATTTGTGTGTGGCTGGCTTTTTGGCAATAGGGCTAGGGGTCGGCTTTGTGCGGATCGGGTTTGCTGCGGATTGGTCTCCTCCGGGCTGGCTTGCGGTGTGCGGGGGGGCCTTAAAAGGGAGAATGTATGTATGTATGTATAATTTTGAAAGACGCCGTCTTGTCAGATGACGGACCGTTCTTTAGGAACCCACTGCATAAGTTAAAAGGTTGAATTCCATTACATTTGCAATATAAGTTATTTATATGGAAAATAAAAAAAATTTAAGTCATCGTTATGAATGTTTTCCGCGCATTAATTAAACACATTTGGAACATTACCCGCACACCTCCCCCCCTCTCACCTAAGTGGACACAAATTTAAAGTGAATTTTGTTCATATTAGCCACTCTATATATAGAACTCTTTGCTTTAAACCTGCTTTATTGGTTTATATTTACAATACAGGACATATTTTACTACATTTAAGACAAATTATCATGAACCTACTACAAAATATTCAACAAATTATACAGGGTTACAGGAAAAGTCGTATGGAATATTAAAGGATGTTATTATTTAGGTCATTTCTGATGGATTTGATTCTATAATATGGTGTCCGAAACTTAACCGTTATGGAGATGTTGAACTTTAAAGATTTTAAAAAAAATCCTTTCTTTTTTGCCTTTTTATCGATTTCTTCGGATTAAAGGTCCTTGGGTCCAGTTTTTTTATGTATCTCGTGAGAGGACATGTCAATTAATAAAAATGATTAACAAAAACTGAACCTACTAGTAAGAGCTTAAAAATACAGCTCGACAAAGGTTAGGATTAAAGAATTTTAACTAAGTGTTTTTAAATTTGAAGCTCTTTTTTTTTAAAAACACTTAGTTAAAATTCTTTAATGCTAACCTTTGTCGAGCTGTATTTTTAAGCTCTTAGTAGTAGGTTCAGTTTTTGTTAATCATTTTTATTAATTGACATGACCTCTCACGAGATACATAAAAAAACTGGACCCAAGGACCTCTAATCCGAAGAAATCGATAAAAAGGCAAAAAAGAAAGGATTTTTTTTCAAAATCTTTAAAGTTCAATATCTCCATAACGGTTAAGTTTCGGACACCATATTATAGAATCAAATCCATCAGAAATGACCTAAATAATAACATCCTTTAATATTCCGTACGACTTTTTCTGTAACCCTGTATACATAGGTAATAATAAATTCTGTAAATTATCAATAACTGTACTTATTATTCACTCACAAATGGGTTTCTTTGATTTTTTGGTCTTCCTGAGTATTTAAATTAGCTCTAAAACAGAAGTTTTGAAAAATAATCGTACTGACGCCATGACGAAAAAAATTGCTGCCAATAAAGTTTGAATTTAAAGTACAGAATTTACAAACATTTTCTACTGATCTTTCACCAGCTAGTTTAGTGTGACCATTTTATGTAAAAAACTTCAAATTTCCATTCCCATTTCAAATTATTATAGTCTTTGTGTTTGATTTTTTAGAGTGTGCTCTGTGTAAATTGATTGTTTGTTTTATATCTTACATAATAAGGTTGACAACTTGAAAGAAAAATACAATAGATTTATTTAAAATATCAGCCCACACTGTTTTTGATATTATTTTAATTTAATATCGGAAGACAAAATAAATAGTGATTTATGAAATTAAAATTATTTTATTGAGGAGTTTTACAATACTTTGTAACTTTGTAATTAATATTATTACAAGTAAAAATCTAAAGGTATTTCTGGTTTTTAGACAATCAGACACACATGAAATCTGTTCCTCCTGAAATCAGTCATACCAGATTTTTACCTATATTAACATTATTAACAAAGTTACATTAAATTTTATTTAATGTAACTTTGTTATTATGAATTGAATTGAGTTTACCTAGTATATTAGAGTATATTCAAAAGAAATTTTTAACTTTATTCTATTTACTGCTGTAAACATTGTAATATTTTTATTACGAATGATACTTAGGCACAATCAGACATTGAATGGAAGTACGGCTTATCCAAATTGATCAGAAACATGCACAGAACTACAACCGCACCATCACCATTGAATCTCATAACTACCTGGTTGATGTATTTGATTGCTTCGTGCAAGGTAATATTAATCAAATATTACAGTAAATCATGAAAAATATTGGCGTACAGAGATTTCAAACAAATTTGTATTTTAGGCAAAAATGGCGAAAAGAAAACGCCCAAGTTTGGTACAACTTGTTGGGTTACAACGGAATCAAATGAGTGCGAGAACAAAAGCTGGTGCAAAATGGTTATCCAAAGTTAGGAAAACACAAGTGGAGCCTAAGGCTAATGGTAAGACAACTTTCATATGTAAAGCCACGGCTAGACTATGGGCCATGCTGGCCAAATAGAGGCCCATCATGGGGAAATAGTGTGGCCGCTCCACCAATGACCAATATCGCCAAATATTTGACATTGGCCGTTACTTGTTTACTTGTCGATCGAGTTCGCAAGTATTCACCAATATTGGAACAATGTTGACAGCTGTCATGTCTTCCATGTTGTTATTTTCATAGTGTTTAGTAATTTTTTTTTATAATCCTCATAAAATAATGGAAGTTGACAGTGATAATATCATATTATGGCATTAATTGCAGCATCCTATACAGTGATACACGCGGCATCTGCTTTTCTGTTATTAAAAATAATGAAAAACGCAAACGGCAAAGACGGTGGTTGATGCTTTCTTTATACCACTCGAGTATGTATGTAATGTACCCATGATTCTTGTTTTTTTTTTTTATCAATATCTTTTATTTTCAATTATTTTATAGTCCAAATCAACCTGTAAGAGCTAGGTAAATATATACCGATTGCAAAACAATAAACATCAATAAAAATTGCAGGTTAGGTTTAATAAAATTATGAATGTTTTTATTGTGTATATATGTGAATTGGAAATTATATTAAAATATCCTATTTGCCCAGGGAGATAAACTCTCTTGAAATTCCCCACTCAGATAGTAGTATACTGTGAATAATTGGAGATTAGAATGTAAAATGATGAATGAAAGCAAGAATTAATCAATAAATCAGTAATCAATAAACATTGTGTAGCAGTCTAGCATCATGCCAGCTGTCAGAGTTGGGCCAATAGTGTAGCCAGGTGTACAAGTATATTTGCCAAATGTTGCTACTTGCCAATGCTTGGCCAGAGCCACTATTTGGCCATCCTGGACCAGCATGGGCCATAGTGTAGCCGTAGCTTAACCCATTGGATGGCAACAAGGTTATTTTCTATACCAAAGTGTGTAGAGAACAAAATACAGGTGAAATCTCTTTATAACGAATACCGAAGTAACGAAATTTCCAGTATAACCAATCGTCAATTTGTCCCCGAAAAACTTCCATATAAAATGTACTTAACCAAAATTCATTATAACGAAGTCGATCTCAGTATAGTGAATTTTTTGTTTTAAAATTTTAAAATCATGTTACATTTAGGCAATAAAATTTCTCCGACTTCATTTTGTCCTTGGCATTGGCAAGTTCGAAAGTGTTTGCGTAACATATTTCCTTCACGTGATTGATGATCCTTGAAATTTCTTTTTGTTCTCACGTAAAAATACGTACCTACTGTGGTTCTGTCAAACTTTGTGTCACCAAAGATTCATAAACTTTTTTGAAAAACAATAGAATTTAGTGTTTTTGTACAAAAATAATCATGATGAGATGAGATAATTGACTTTGTGTTTTGCTGAATTCATCATTAATATCTTAAATAATATAGTTAATTTGACATCAGTAGGTATAATATGGCGACACAAAAAATAAAAAATGTATCATTTCCTATATAATATATCCAGTGTAACGAAATTTCATTATGATGAAATATTTTTTTTTGTCCCGTGATGTTCGTTATACCGAGATTTCACCTGTATTAATTGCCCTTCCCGCACCCATTATACTTTCCATATTTCCGAAAATAGTTTTTAGTGTCTTATTTTTGATTGATGAACGTATTTTTTTATTTAATAATTGTTTTGAAGTTCTCAAAAAAAATTCTATTAAATAATGTCACTTTATTTTATTAAAGTTTTCAAACTATCTATAAAATAAAATAGTTTTTGGGTAGCTTATACTCTTTTTTTTATGTGGTAGTGATATCTGAAAATACTACATAGAATTCTTTAGTCAATTATTTTCTTTATCCAACATGAATACTAGCTACGAAATATTCTGCTTGGCATTCAACGGGTTAATAGAGGTGCTCATAATGTAAGGTTTATTAAAACTGATGCATGTAGTGAAAAATATTAACGCATTGAATAAAATTGCAGATTCTGTAGGGTTGTCAGTGGTTCATCTGAGCCCATTAGGATCCCAACTGAGCTTCTCAAGTACAACTAGGATAGAGAATGTGGCAGACTGGGAAACAATAGCTAAAAGGTACAGAGCTTTGTGGAGAGACAGTGCAGAAGGGCCATCCAAAAGTGAGAGTGAGGATGTCACATCAACTGCTTCCGAAATTGCTGGAGGGTCGACCGGAGCACCGGCAGCTCCTTCTTAAATGTCTTCTTATTATTCTTAGAACACAGTTTTGTCTGAAAATGTTTAGTGTATAAAATAATATAAAATGTGTACCCATGTAGAATATAAGTACTGATATTTTATACTACAAATAATGTAATTTTTTTAATTACCTCAATATCTTTATAAAAATTAAGAGTTATCGTGTAATTCAATTAATAAGATGTATTTATGATTGTAAATAATGTAAAAAGTTTTTATATTTCATATGAAAACAAATATATTTATTAAAATAATATTGATGTTCCTTAGTAAAATTAAGTAAATTATATAACATAAATAGTTTTTTTATTTGTAAATATTGCATAAAAAGTACAAAATATAAAAACAATCAAAACAAACCGTTGTTGTCTTTATTAGCAGAAAATTATAGATGGTTTCACCTTTGTGATAAATTTACCTTTCAAACCTGGATATGGACAGAGCACAAGAAAAGGCTCCGCTATGGATGTATCTTAAAATGGAAGGTACATCTTTTCTCAAAAACATATATCTATAAACAAGATATTGCGAAAGATATGGTAATCAGTGGTGCAATAAACTTCACACAGGCACATATCGTAGCTCCACGCAGAAATATTACTTAAAAACCTCACAACGCATCTATATTGGTCATACCAGTGTGATCATTGTGTTTTCATTGACAACAAAGTACTTGCACATTCGTGATAATTTCAATAAGCTTAAACATTTCTGTCAATCTCGCATTGAAGTGACGGCTCTCTTGATAACTTGAGATTGACGAAACCGTTTAAGCTCATTAACACATATTGTGAAAGTGCCACTACATTGTGAAGAAAATTGATCAAAATGAACTTTCACTATCTTCACTTTCGTTTTGTTTAAAAATGATTAAAACAATATTTTGAGGATAAATTGATTTATTATTCCACAAAATACAAATTTCTAACTGTCGGAATCTTAAATAAGATATCTTTAAAAATAGAAAATCAATTTCACATTTTTGACCAATTAATTTCGTTCAAGTCTGTGATCATATGTTTTTTAACATATCATCTTAATGCATAAGTCTGTGGAAAACAGTATTGTGTATTTACTCTCCATATTCTAAATATATAGTTATTTTAGCCATGAGTACCTAGTTCATTGGACATGTGTTCAAATTGTTCAAACAATTTTATAGAACTAGATATAATACATACAACCGAAACATAGGGTTTTTGTTAAAAAAAAAACATTTAAGAACAAAATATACATGTAAAAAAACAACACTTTATCTTAGAGATAAAATTCCTTATAATTTTATTCATTCATTGAAAATTAATTTTCTACAATACATTATTAAACTTCATTTAATTGCAAAATGTTCATAGACTAAAAACATTAGTTCATTACCCCAACATTCAATCGGTTGTCATAACGGCACCTATCCTAATATTAATTTATAGTAAAAATTTAGCTTCAAACATCCCAAAGATATTTCATGTAGAAATCAAACAAATTTGCTAGATAAAGTTTATCCAATGATGAAAATGAGGAAAATATGGTAAGTAATATTGTATTACTAACCAAACATTGATTAAAATAGATGAGATATTATGACTGTTGAAATAAGAAGTTAGTTACTGTTTGTACGATGAGAAGTTCAATCTCCGTCCTGCTCATTCAGTTGGGCCAGGAGAGCAGCTCGTTGTGTTTCTAACTCTGATTCACTCAAAGCTCCAGCTTCAGGAGGCGATCTGTAATTCAAAAGTATTACATCGGTACAATTTTTAATGTTTTTCATTTTGAAGCTCTGTTGACGTTAACCATTCCGACACTATTTCATTTTAACAAGACTTTTTTTAAGAATCACTTAAACTCAAACCTATAAAATTAAAACTGTATGTTCAATTTTTATTATGACACATTTTAGATAATCTTGTCTAGATTTTTTGTGTTGGATTTGATGAAATATGAAATTTTTAACAAATTGAAATATTAAAGCCCATTGTTTAAACTTCTTTCTTTAATCTTTGTTTGACAAAATATTGCATTCCCGACGCGTTCATCTGCTAGTACTTAGCGGCTATTTTTGTTAGTACTGACAGTGGTCTTAGGTGTCATTAAAATAGTTATATTCATATTTTTTTGACAACTTTATCTACATAACTGTAGATGGTTCTTATTTATGATGTAATTTTTTTTCAATATTTGAAGCCAATATTGAAGATTGTCTAGTTGGATTTGGAAACCAGCCGTTAACGCGAGGGTCATAAGCCCCAATGGTTCCAAATCCAACTAGACAATCTTATTAAGTTTACAATATTCAATATTTCATTTACATTTTTATAATGCCATTTATGTGTATCCCAGTATCTTCAATATAAAAAGTTATGTTCGAAAATAAAATAATTTATTACTAAATTAATATTGTTAGTGTATTATTTGTTAATATTATTTTTACAAAAACAGTCATGTCTAACATTTTATGTATATAAAAAATTCACTCAAAGAAAGACCAGCGATTCATCAGTTTTGTGTCGAAAAGGGGTTAACACTATTTGAAGTAGTTATTTATATTATGCTTTTACAGCGTTATTAAAAATCTTGGTATAAAGTTATACACTGGTTTATACCATGGTCTAAGAAAAATGTTATTAATAATCCAGGTATACCACAGATCTATGGTATAAACCATGGAATAAACTTACAACATCCAAGTTATACCACGGTTTTAGAGATTATATCAGGTTTAGTAATTCTATGGTTTATACCGGTAATAAGGTGTTTTTATTAATAACACTGTTAATGTATAAAGTACCTTATTTTATCGGGTGTTCTTCTCTTATCTTTCCTCTTCTTGGGCTTATAGGCTAACATATCTTCCCTATCCGGGGATTGTGGTGCTGGCCGTTTTGACTTTTTAGCTTTGTATCTATCATCGGGAGAGGCGGGGCGGATAGGAGAATCTTCCACAGATTTCTGAAACAAATTAGGATATAACCATGAGACGAGATTAAAAGAACACACCACAATATTCCAAGACGTCTTTTATCAGACACTCACCGGAGAAGGAGATCTTCTTTTGTGTTTTGATTTTTTAGATTTTTTATTTTTGGATTTAATCTCCCCATTTTCCGAGCTCCACGAACTGTGCGATGCGACTGACGGAGTTCTTCGGCGGGACTCGACTTCACCAGCACTTTCTGAATTCTAAAATTAAAAAAACGATTATTCTAATATCTTTCATAGGTAGGCACACAGTTTCTATGTATCCTCCATAAACCTATGAAAAAGTGCTAAAAAGTTAATTTCCACCAAGAAAAGAATATGTGTACCAAATTTTAAATCTGAATATGATTTCTGTTACTCATTGATTAAGGAGCTTCTTGCAGAGGGCAGGAGCCGGGAGGAGGCACTGCCACTCTGCACGAGTCCTCTGGAGACGAGGCATAATAAGAGGCAGCGCTCCATGAATGAATTGAAGGATGTCACAATAGATCTTATTTGGTCACAGTGATATAAGGGGCATATTATGACCCTTACGCTTCTTTATTAAAAAAGAAATACTCATGAACATGTTCCGACAAGTCCAATTTGCTTGAACATAACAAATGTAAGCAGTCTACAGAAACGTTGCCATTAAACAAAAAAAATATTACCATTGAACGGGATCTAGAGCGCTTTTTGTTCTTTTTATTCTTCTTAGACTTTTTGGCCCTCGAGTGGTAATGAGTACAGCTTTCTTCCATCTCGTGTTGATATTCCTAAAGGTTTGACAATTAAAAAAGTCAATCATTTAAAAACAACAAAACAAATTTAACGAATATGTAACAACTAATGACTCCAACAATTCAGAGACAAAGTTAAGAATGGTATCTCTGCTGCTTTTACCCAGAGAGCCCCTAAGTACATTGCACCAAAAATATTGGTATTGGTTTCAAGTGCCTTTAGCTCAGAGCTTGTTCACATGCTTCAGCAACTTTTTATACTATCTTTCCCTCTAAAGACACTAATTTGAGGCTTCAAATTTATTCCTCAGCCTTTTTGGTTTAGAAATCACGTATTGAATGCAAAAAAAAAACAAGATTTTCTATTCTTTCTTAATTTTTCGAACCCTCTTTCAAGCTCATGTGATTGATAAACAAACCCTTCATTTCTTCTTTTGTAAACTCCTCAGTCTCTAATACAAATTAAAGTCGGGTTAGTGCGAACACTTGAGATCAGCTGAACAGTTTTATTTGATGTTTGATTTATTGGATTCTTCTCCGCTCCGGATAACAGAATAATTAATAAAATGTTGAAAAATATATAAAACATTAAATAAAATATGACATTAAGTATGGAATGGATGTTCTACGACACCATCTATGAAAAAATCTAACAACAAAATTATTGTCTACTGCACCTGCACCGTTTCGGGCGTTTTAGATAATTTCCATACAAAGTCAACAAAATAGTGCGCATATTATTATATTCTCGCGTTCTTCCTGCCTGAGCTTTGAATACGAATGAAATATGGACGTTTTAGAAATACATATTTTGATGTTATTGTTTTATTAGTTTATTTTTGTTTCTGGAGGCGCAGTGGACATTATGCACATACAAACGGCCCGCCTCTGGTTAGGACCACAGGGTTCGCAGGACAACGTCTGTCGGGAAAGCTAGTTAGATATAAAGCTATCGATAATTTATTTACAAGTACGATAGTGGTAGTTTATTTACAAGATATAAAATATAACATCTTGTATGTTCTATATTATCCAACATTTACAAGATATAAAATATAACATCTTGTATGTTCTATATTATCCAATTTGAACTGAAAAGAACCTTGTATATGAGTTAATCCACTATCTATTTACCTTATACAATCTAATTTTATCTTCTTCTTCAGTGATTTGTTCAAATTCTTTACTGTTCAAATCCAACATGGGCCTCACATCTAGCCAAGATAATGATGGATCAATGTTGGCTTGTCTGAGACCCCATTTGAAAGCTGATTCTAATTTTTTAGTGTGACGCGATTCTTCCTTCATTCTATCTTTTTCCCTGGACTCCGCCTGCAAAGTGAAAAGAAATAAGGTGAGAGACCCAATAGCTGACAATTTAAGAAAAAAAGTCATTTTTTTATTCATAAAAAAATGACTTTTGCAATATTATAAGTGAATAAATATGCAAATGATTTGGCCATTTGATTACCCATTATTTTTGTATAAATGATAAATCTGGATAATTCCAATTCCTGTATATACAAAAAATAATTATTATTCATTGTGAGTTTAGTCACCCTTTTCTGACACATACAAATTATAAAAATCCAATAGCTTGACACCCCAAAAGCTGACATGGTAAATCATTTGCTTCTACTTAATAATGACTGAATCTTTAAAATAGTGTTATAAATGCAACGTTATTATAAAATAGCATAAAAAGTGAATTAAATAACTTATTTCTGGGATATATTTGGTATGATGTATTCATTACCATCTATAAAAATGTTTTCAAGCTTTTTCAGTATACACTCCTTGCGATACCATGTTTTATCGGAAATGTCTGGCCACTTCCACCGTTCTGTACCACACATCACCAAACATGGATTTAACACTTCATTTTCCTTAACATAACTGTTTGAGAACAAGAAGATGAAACAGTTTTTTATATTCTTCTTTTTCAGTGGTTGTTGAGTTCGCCAAATGCGCATCGCCAACGCCACATTTTCTTTTTTTTTTTTTTTAATTTTTAATGTCGATATGACTATGACCCGCCCGCAAGCCCTGAATCCATTGGAAATAATGGTTTTATTTGTAAAAACCTTTTCAACAACAGTTTTCAACAAGGGAGCAAAATATTCTCTAGAAAGAAATTGTCCCTTATTGTCAAATCTTTAGAAAGAAATTGTCCCTTATTGTCAAATCTCCATTTTTGGACTGCGTCTTTCCAAGCATTTTTTAAAAGGTCGTAATATGCCAATATCCATAGACTGCAATATGTGAGTTGCATTGGGATAGAGGGCAATCAAAATTATCCCAACTTTTGAGCAGAACTCACTTAGATGCAGAGTTAAATGACTCTTATGCCGCAATTTTTTCTCTAAGAGCCATGGATAAAACACGTTGGTAATGTACTCATAGAAGCACTCAGCAGTCGCCAGTCATCCACCCATTTTTGGATTTTCCAATACCCCAACCAGCTGGATACGACGCCACTATATTAGATGGTATTCTGACATAAGAGTACACAATCATAGGAGGAGCAAGATCTCCATTTGCATTGGCAGTTGTAAGACTTGTTAAACAATCTTTCTCATCATTTCCTATGAAATTGTAGACCAGATCTTCTCCCTTTTTTACTAAAACATTTTTTCCCTTTGGATTAAGAAACATGGCCGTTTCATCTGTGTTAAAAATTCGTGTAGGGTCTGCTAAAACATTCCAAAAGTTATTGGTTTTTAAATAATCATTGACGTCTGAAAACCTTTGTACAATATTTTCTTTTGTGAGAGCTGCTCGAGATTTAGTGAGGTTTTGTGGCGTCCATTCTGCTACTTCTGGATGCCGTTGCATGAAGCACTTCTACCACTTCCTGCCTGGTCTATTTTGTATAAAGTTATTTTCCAAGAATCCAAGAGTTGATCTTTAGTCGGAGGAAAGCCACATTTAGCTATATGGAACATCCATTTCACCAAAATGTCTTCTTCTTTGGTAAGGTTTGTTTTCGGACCTTTCCTGCTACCCTGTTTTTTATAAATATATAATATGATAAACTCCTGTTTTTTTATAGAACAAAGTGGTCCGAGGTAGGTACCCCGAATGTTTTGCTTGCCTTTAATATTGGCATTCCCTTTTTTATTGCATCCAATGCTTTCCGAACATCTTCGACCGAATATTTATTGGATGCTTTAGGTTTCCCCATTTCTGAAAGAATTTAATTTCATAAAATGAGCAAAACTATCAGCAGTTTTGATCAGGGTCAGGTTTTGGAGCAATCAAGTTGAATTGAGAAAATTGTATCAATATCTGATACACGATGTCAGTTATTGGATCCTGCCACTCTATAGAGACGTGTCTTTGAGAACACCATTAATCCATTTTACTGAAATATAATATTGAATTTTGATCCTAAAATACCGAAATTTTTGAAACACCAATAGCTGACATATGTGTGAGGTATTAGATAATATTGTAAATCTCGTAAATCTATGAACCCAATACCTGACACCCCCCCTTAATATTTTATTTTGAAGTTATGTGAACGTCTAATATAACCAAAGGGTAAATATGATGCTATATTTATAAGTTATACACAAAAATATGTAGATAAATCTAAAAACATTGATGCATACCTCTGATTCGCAAAAGTTGAATTCTTAACAAAACATTTAAGAAAGTAACAACAGTAACACACAACACGCACCTCATCTGACGAATGTTCAAAACTGACTATTTTCAAATAATCATAGACACAAAAATTATAGAAAAAGTGATTCATAGATTTTAAAGGAACAATGTTAAGTAGTGAAGCAACGCATAATATCTTTGATTTCCTTCATTTTGTTCGTCGAAGTTCAAATGTCAGCTATTGGGACATTGTCAGCTATTGGGTCTCCCACCTTATTTCAAATATTAAGAGCAATTTTTTTTATGAAAAGATCCATAAAAAAAATGAATGTGAAAAGAAGTACCTTTTCCAAAAGAGAATTATATGTTAACTTGACATTCCCCGCATCTAGTGAGGCAGATTTATTATCTTCACACACAACCGTTGCAAAGTCTTCAAACGACGTTTCCGTTGTCACTATGAAGTTTTTATCTTTCAGAATTTCCTTTATTATCTTTTTCTCATCGTGAAATCTTGCTTTCAGATCTTCGACATAGAATTTAAACAAATCCAATGGTGTTGATCCATTTTGACCTAGAATGTTATACAATCATGATTATGTACATACATAAAACTGAAAGTTCAATACCACTCCTTAGAGCAGTGCTCCGCAAAGCGTGTGCCGCGGCACACTGGTGTACCGTGGTCATCACTTGAAAATGAGACCCAAGTGTTTTTAGAGGCTCATGGGTCAGATTTGGCTTCTGTGTTCAAAAGAAACGAATGGGTAGTAAAACTTGTATAAGCAGAAGACAGATAACTGCCGGAATCATTCGTTCATTTAAATGAGCTCAACAGAAAATGCAAGACAGGAATTCTATGGACTGGGTAGTGAGTACAAAATGCATACTCGGATACCATTTCCCTTGGACACTGATGAAAAAAAAATCCGAAGAAGAGCCTAAGCCTATGTATCCCTGCGTTCAAAGCATGCTGTCGCAATTCTATTACCATATGCCACAACCCACTTATGCGAATTGGGGTAGTAGGTATATACAATAGCCACATGGGTGTTGGGGGAAAAACTATCAAATAGTACATCTTCAGGCCAGTTGTTAATTTTCCTGTGTGGTAAATAAAAAAGTGGGATCCCACAATCCATTGAGCTAACATCGTCGAGTCTGAAAGTTGGCGGCATTTTCGATCATTTTTATCGTTTGGTGTCAATGTTACGGAAAAGAAAGTAAAATGAATAGAATTGTATGCGAGGTCTTTAGCATAGAATAACTGTGAATTTTTAATTGTTTGTGAAAATGTGTAAGAAAAATCCTCTTGCTATGAAGAAAAAGAACAAGAAAAATCGCAGTAGGTAGGTAGGTACATTGTTTGCACTCCCTATGACTTGGGACACGAGCCACCTCTGGTTACAACTACAAGTAGAAAAGGTTAAAATGTAACAAACATTGCATAAACCAGAAGTAATTTTTTTTTTATTCTGGGTTAGGTCAAAATTCGATGGGGGGGTGATTTTATAAATCAATTTTTTTTTTTTATATTATACATATGTAGTGAAAGCATATTTATTTTATAATAATACAGATAAATATATAAACTGTGAGAATACAAAAAATAATTGTATGGACATAAAAAAGACAAACAGAAAAACTTAGACAATAGTATATGTAGGCTCAGCTGGGGTAAAGATGTAGGCCAAGGGCGAGGACAGGAATAACAAATATGGAAGGAGAAAGAAGAAAAAGGATGTTATTGCTCTAAAGACTGGTATATCCTTACATTTTACCTGAACACTAATTGATGAGTTATTAAAGTTAATTTTATAGAACGATTAACTAAAAATACCCGTAGAGGGTTCAAAAATGAGTTCAGTGCATAACTTGTTCAACAAATTGGCATCCTAAAAGTGGTTTGAGATCAAACGGGTCTCACAAGATACCGAAAACACATATTATATTGTCAATCAACCCTTTAAATAGTTTAAAATAAGTAACACATGTCAGTGACAATCCATTTGTTTTCCGAAATGATAATATTTCACACAGAAGAAAAGAGACTGATCTTACCCAACATGGCAGAAAAACGAAGATCGGCTGATATGATAGGATATAGCTCCACCCACAGTGACATGGATGTGAGAGTGCCTTCTTCATGGAGAGTGTCTAAAAGAGCCTACAAACAAAACACACCAAATCAAAATTTATATAACATCATATTTCAAATATTTGGATATATTATAGTATGTGCCACTTACCAAAAAGTTATCTCTGTTTTTTCTCTGTGCCCTCTTATTCCTTTTCTTAGTTTGTTCCTTATCAGTAATATACTCCCTTTGTAAACCTCTGATGTGCTGATCAAACACCATCAGAGCGTCCTCTTTGTCCATTCCCAGGAGGTTCACATCCTTCTTAAAGGCAATATTTTCTAACAACATCACTTGGGCCTCGCTCCAGGTTGTACAGTAACTAACATCGCCCATATTCTCTAGAACTTGGCCCAGCATCTTCATGTTCCTTTTCTTCAACACCTTGGCTTCTTCTTTTTCCCGTTTACTGATAGTAAACATGCAATCTTTAAAAATGTCTTTCCTATCGGACTCCGGCACACATCGCCAAACTTCCAAATTTGCAAACATTTCGTCACACTTGTAATATTTCGTGAGAGAGGTAACCTCGTCAGATGTGAGCAAAAATTGTTCAAGGGTTTCCTTATTCTTCTTCGTGCGTAACCTAAAATAGAACAAATGAATAAATAAATTAGTAATTTAACTATGTATTGGTGATAAATATTTCAAATCCCAATTAATGGGGAAAAGACAAACCTTTGTTCTTCCCTTTCGTCCTTGATTTTTTGTACCTTATACGCATTAAACGCTTGCTTCTTTTCATTCAATTTCTTTAGGGTAGGATATCTAGGATCTTTTGATATCAACTTGACACACTGTCCCCATGTTGCATTGGACGGAATATTCTGTAAGGAAAAAACATTCACTCTCCAACTATGTTATAAATCACTTGATATGGGTTGGATTTTCTTTAATTAAGCTATATTAGCAAGTTTCACTAAATATATAGGTATAGATATGCAATGCCTAAGAATTCCGCTGAAGCTTAGAATCCTCTTAGTATGGAAAAAGTAATATTCACTTTGATAAGTTTCTTATGGAATATAGCTCGGGTTATGTTATTTTGGTGTAATAACTTGGCATTTCCAACAAAATTTAATGTTTCAGTTGATGCTAAATTTTAGTGAATCTAATATACAATCTAACAGTAAATCTTATATATAAAAATGGAGAGCTATTTCCCGATGTCATCGCATCACGCCTAAGCGGCTAGACCGATTTTGCTAATTCTTTTTTTGTCGTGTAGGCTTTTATCAGGAGAATGTACTTTTAGAAGAAAAATATTAAGAAAAATGCATGGAAAATTAGAAAATTAAAGAAAACTCTACGTAGACAATCTTATTAGTACTTTTTACCTTATAATTTTTATTCCAATTTTGAAATTTTGACAGAAATTGTCAATTGGTGCGATTGACAGAATGCGGATGGAATATACATGGTTTAAAACAGACGCATTGTTCGGAATCACATTGGTCAAATGATAATTAATTCATCACCATACAAATTGGAATTCAATATTCATATTTAGGAACACAAGACAACGTCTGTCGGGAAAGCTAGTATTAAAACAAATAAGGTGCTCACAGCACAGAGTTTTGTTACTCAGAGTCGAGAGCAGAAAAGGTGGAGAACCAATAAGCGATCCTTGCAAAAATTATTTCTTTATTTTGTCTCTTACTTTCTCCCGGAGCAAATCTTTGAAAGCTTCTATTGCCTCTTTTTTATCCTTAAACTCCAACTTGGTGTCCGGAACAGTTTCAACATGGTTTTGTGGCTCAGGTACACTAATCTCCTTGCTAGATTCTTCCTCAACTAAAAATATACGACACAATAGAAATCTAAGAATATAATATTATTAAACTTAAAATCGAAATCAATACTAAATAGGCTAAGATGGGCTTGACAATTGCTGAGAATAATATCACTGATAACAAAAAAAAAAACAATAAAGAAAGATCTAAATGCAAGATTGTTAAAAAAAACATTATTTTTATACAAACATTGATGTTGAAGAAAGTATGGACAATAAAAACACCAGTAAATTACGTATTAGGCAATATAAAGGGGTATTTCTCAACCATTTAGTTTCTGTTAAAAAGTTGACTGGATTAAATTTTGAGTTTAGCGCGAATTGATGCTGTAGAAGTTGTTAGCAACATCTCTTGTACAGTTTGTTTTCTCATTGGGTGCAGAAGTAATAATATTGAAATTATGTAACCTGTGTTTTTACTTAGGTATAATAACCTAAACAAAGGGTTATCGGATTGAATTCTACATTTTTTTTCCAAAATCTTTATGAAAATTTCGAGTTGCCTAAAATTTGGGCATATTCGGGCTAATAAAGTATATACACAAACATCAATATCATATAGGTGAGAGTCAAACAACAGAAAAATGTAGGCTCAGCTAGAATAAAGGGATGTAGGGCAAGGGTGAGGGACAAGAATAACTATATCTACCTGGCGCAGCAGGAGGAGCTGGTGAAGAAGTCTCTATCGCTGCCAGAGTAGCCGCCATGGCTTGATCCAGAGCAGAATGATTGCTGCTGGTTGATGTGATGTTCACGGGAGCAGGAGCGGGCTTCTTATTTCTACAAAAAAGCCAAATACAATGTTAAAATAAGAATAATAATAAGAACAGCTAACAGAGCTTATTTGGATTTAAATAATTTAATCTCTAATAGAATGTATTAAGCTGAATTTTCATCCAACCATGCTCATAAAATCTTACATGGAGCGTGGTCAGAAATGTGTCTGGTATTAGGATAAAGTATTGATTGACAGAATCGTCATATTTAAACATGCCTGTAAGTCTGTACATCATTCTTAAGTAATTAACACAATATCATACAAACCAAATAAAGAGTTGACTTACAAGGACTCGTCACTTTTAATTTTGTTCTTAATTTCTTCTAAGTCTTTAGGCAAAATCCAGCTAGATTCGTTAGTGACGGAGTTATGATAATAAACCTTTCCATTGTCCGATGTATATTCTTTCCATACACATTCTGAGAGTAGCCTCTGAAATGCATATTATATAATTACGAATATGTAACAACTATTGACTAACTAACAATTAATTATTAATATTCTTTCCATACACATTCTGAGAGTAGCCTCTGAAATGCATATTATATAATTACGAATATGTAACAACTAATGACTAACTAACAATTAATTATTGATATTCTTTCCATACACATTCTGAGAGTAGCCTCTGAAATGTATATTATATAATTACGAATATGTAACAACTAATGACTAACTAACAATTAATTATTGATATTCTTTCCATACACATTCTGAAAGTAGCCTCTGAAATGCATAATATGCATATATTATATAATTATTAACTATGCACAATAGCTATGTGGGAGATACCTGTAGTTGGAGCACTGGAGATTCTATGTTTTTTTATTTCATGATTTTTTTTTGTTTGTGTCTCTTATAAATAAATATATTATTTTACAAAATCGGTACAGGAATACTAAGAAAAAATGGTAAATAGACACACAGGTTAATTGGATGGAAAGATTACTACGCCAAAAATAAGGTATGTATATCTATTAATTCTTCACACTTTTTTTATTTTTATATTGTGATGAGTGCAAGGAGAACTAATAAGTACCTAAATAACCACCAATAATCACTGAATTTCATCAAAGGCTAGGGTCGCATGCCTAATTTAAAAACTCTGACCCGACTGGTACGCCACTGATTGTGCATACTCTACCAAAACACTTCTCCTAAGTTGGTTCTACTTTACAGGTATTTATTTACTATTAGAAAAAGGGTTTATCAAACTTTGGTTATTGATCATTCATGTAAGTTTTAAACATAATACAAATTGAAGGATTTTACCTCCGCAGCTGTTTTGAGTTCATCAGGTTTCTCCCAAGTGCTCTTTTTGGTGAGGGCATTATAATAATAGGACCTCCCATCCGGGGCCTCGTGTTCAGTCCATGGACAAGGTTTTTCTGCTACAGGCGCAACTTCATTAGTCAGAGGACTTTCCTAAAACAATCATCACATAATTTTTTGTTTCATTAAAATATTATATAAACAATTATTGTTTTATCATAAGCTATAATATGTTAACTATACTCACTGATTTGAATGATCCAAAGCCAGGAGGTGGCACAGAAAATGGAGGAATAATTGGTTGAAATCCCATTGGTGGAGGAATCGATGTAATGTTGGGTGGAATACCTTGCATCGGAGGCATAGGAATTGGTGGCATAGGGATGGGAGGTATTGGTATAGGGGGCATCATGTTGGGGGTTGGGATCATAGCTGGAGTTGGAATTAACCCAGGGGATGAATTTGTTTGACCAGGTGGTTCCTGAAATAAAACAATATAAAAATCACAAAGACACATTATGTGTTTTATACAAATAATATTAAAAAACTAGATACTATTCTACAACAAAGATAAAAAAGATAGCATAGAACTCAGAGGACTCAAAGGTCCGACACTCAAAAAGACAGAAAAATAACAGAACAAGTCTAGAAACGTTAGAAATTCATAGAAACTATAATTAATTTCTTGACAATGTTTAAAGTTAATAAATTAAATAAAAAATATATGTATTTAGACTGGAACTAGGCTAAGTTGGCTATTCGGATGATGGGTAAGGCCGTTCATTCCTATCTTTTATTTTTAACGGTTGGTACTAAGCAACAGTTGAATGATTCCATGCAGCAAAATAAGTAATAGGTTATTTTTCAATAAAATAAATTAACCAAGCTTATCAATAAACATCCAACTTTTCAAAAAGATGGGGTAAAACAATGTCAATGGGTTTATAAAATGATAGATTGTTGAAAAAACCGCTGAAAATAAACAAACACAAACTTTTCTCAGAAAAATAAAAGAACCCCAATAGACACTATATAGATCATTAAGTTTGTTACCACGGAGGATTTATATCGATGCGTTACTTTACTATACAAGTTTTTGTATCAAAAGACATGAATATTGCAGTATTACAAACAAGAATAACCCCAAGTATTGAAGCAAGTTAGAAGGCGTAAACCAGCGATCAGTTTGGTGGTGCTCGTAAACTTGAGGCTTATTAAAATTAAAACTCCACTAACCATCACGAAAATGAGACTTTATCGCAATAATATAGTCAACTACACATCAGTAACACTTTCACAACAAATTCGCTCAATATGCGATTGCCGCTAACCATCAATGGGAAACTTCTTTGAATGACGTTAATGAACATAGAAAAGAAAAAATGAAATATAAAATTGGTATCTATGGAAAGTGCTGACATAAAGCCTAGTTTACACTCACTAGTAGAGTGTAATTTAGTATAGGGTATTTGACTAATTTCCAGAAACCGTTTTAAATTATTCTACGATACATTATAAGCACATTCTCTTTATATTTTCTGAAGATATGCCATATTTTATATGAAAATCATGTTTAAAGTTTAAATATCCAAAAACGCGCGTAAAACGCTGTCTTTGTTAAAATTAATTGATCTTTATAGTTTTTTGTTGGTGGTAAAATAATATCCAGTTTACTTAATTTTATATTTATTTTTAAAAGCTCAGCTACACATTTTTTTACAACACACTCTTTTTATCACTAAACCAATCGTTCTAAATATTCAAATTATTCAAAGTTTAATCATAGACTAAAAACTAATTATTGTGTTGTCATATTACCTATTATCTAACACCCCCTCTCAACACAATAATTTTTTATTACTCAAATTATAACACACTATAATAATATATAACACAACATATTACTAATAATCAACTCATTCCAATTTTTGGCAGCAATCTATTCAGGATATTCTTTCCAACTGGTTTGGTTAATATATCAGCTTCCTGCAACTCCGTATTAATGTATTTTATGTCAATTTCCTTTTTTTTTCAATATGATCTTTTATGAAATGAAACTTTATGTCTATATGTTTTAATCTCTTCTGTTCCGTTCCTTTTGCTACATATATTGTTGACTGGTTGTCCTCCATAATAACTATCTGTTCATTTTCTTGCATAAGTTTTAAGTCTAATAATATTTTTTTTATCCAAAGACCTTCACAAATAGCTTGACTTAATGCGATGTACTCAGCTTCTGTTGATGATAAAGCTGTACATGTCTGCTTTCTTGAACACCAGGATACTGCACATTGAAAAATCTTAAATATGTATCCAGAAGTCGATTTCCTATCTTCTGTATCCCGTCCCCAATCTGCATCAACATATCCCACCAGTTTGGGTCCATTCTTATATTTTTCATACACTAATTTTAATTCAAGCGTACCTTTTATGTATCTGAGTATTCTTTTCAAAGCATTCCAGAGTTCTTTACTTGGTTTACTCTGAAATCTGCTTAGAATATTGACTGGAGCACATAAGTCTGGTCTGCTCCCTACGGCTGCATACATTAATGATCCAATCAATTGACGGCACTTGGTTTCAAGACTCAAATCAATATTTTCTGGTTTTTCAAAATATTCCAGTTTAGTGCTAGGGTCCATAGGTGTACCAATCGGTTTACATTGATCCATACCATATTTTTCCAACATCTGTTCCAAATATCTTTTCTGGTCTATTTCAATAATATTTTCATTCAGATTTTGACTTATGTTAATTCCAAGATAACATGAAACATCACCCATATCTTTCATTTTAAAGTTACTTGACAACATATATTTTATACTTTCAACTTTATTTATATCTGATCCAATTATTAAAATATCGTCAACATATACTAAAATATATAATCTTTCATCGTTATTAATTCTTGTATATAAGCAGTAATCATTTTGAGATCTAATAAATTTTTCTTTTGACAAAACATCATTTAATTTGTTATTCCAATGTGAACTTTTCAGCCCATATAAAGATTTTTTAAGTTTTAATATTTTACCATCTCTCTTCATTCCTTCTGGTTTATGTAAATATACTTCTTCGTGAATGTCTCCGTTAAGAAATGCACTTTTAACATCCATTTGTTGAACAATCATTCTATATTCATTTGCGACTGCTAATAGGATTCTAAATGTTGACAATTTTGCTACTGGTGCATAAATTTCTGATAGGTCATAATCTGTTTTTTTGTTGAAAGCCCTTTGCTACTAATCTTGCTTTAAACTGCACAGATTTCTCATTTTCATTATTCTTAATCTTAAATACCCACTTTGTATCTAGTATGTTGTTTATGTTTTTATTTTCTACTTCCACCCAAGTATCAGTTTCATACAATAATTTCAACTCTTCATCTATTGCTTCTTTCCATTTTTCACTATCTGTTCCGGTGATTGCTTCTTGGTAGGTTAGCATTACAAACTCTTCATATCTTGCAGGCGGTTTTATGTTTCTTCTTGGTCTTATGTATGTCTCTGTCTCTCGAGTTTCTTCTTCTTCATTTGACTCAGCTAGGATTTCTATTTGTTCTTCAGTCACACACTCCTCATTATTTATGTTTTCTAAATCATTTGGTATTACAATCTTATTTTCAGTATTTATCTTAATTCTTTCGGGCTGTCTAATCATTTTAGCCTTAGCACATATTTCACAAATCTCTTTTTTTAATGTATTTACGTTTAGTTTTATTTCTTTGCTCAAAGTTGTCAATTTTTTTATGTTATCCATGCCAATGTGCCCCATCTTACGATGCCATTCTAAAGAGTCTTCAGTAGTATGAAATGCATTTTCATTCATTCTGATAACGTCAATTTCAAAAAATCCAGATTCATTTTTATTGCCTTCTAATATCTTTTTACCGTTCTTCAGTATTTCAACTTTATTATTTTTAAACACCACTTTACCCCCTCTGTCTGTTATAGTTCCAACAGATAACAAATTTCTTGACAATTTTGGGACTAATAATACATTTTCAAAATCACATGATCTTCCATTTATTTTCCCCCTTTTTTCAGAATATAATTTATCTCTATTGGCACACAATATCTCTGTTTTTATTTCTTCTAAAGATGTTAATAATTCCTCATTATTAACCATGTGGCAAGAGGCTCCACTATCTAAAATAAATTTGATTTTATTTTCTTCTAATTCCGATGATGCCAAAAATGTTTCTTTCTTATTCATGTTGTTTTTCCTCTCTCTAAAATAACAGTCTTTTTCTAAGTGATTGGTCTTCTTACATATATTACATGCCTTGTTACAATTCTTCGCAAAGTGTCCTTCCCCATTACATTTAAAACAGCGTTTCTGGTCACTTTTATTTTTACATTCTATTGCTTTATGTCCACTTTTTCTACATTTATAACATGTTATCATTCTCTTTGATTTGTTAAAAAATGCCACTTCCTTTTCATCGACTGTCAATTTTACTCGTTGTTCTTCTGCATTTATACGATTAATTAAATTTGAAAGAGTTCTTTCCACTTTAGATGTTGATTCCCAGGCTGATACGAAATGATTATATTGTACTGGAAGTATGCTTAAAATCTTTGATATGACCATGTCATCGTCGAAATTCATTTTCATTTTATTCAATTTGAATCTAATATTTTCTAGGTTAATTATATTTTCATTAAGTGACATTGAACTATTTATTTTGAAGTTGAAAAATCTTTGTAACATATCATTTTTTAAGTTTTCATTTTCTTTGCTGAAAGTTGTTACCAGTTTCTGATACATATCGTATGCTGTGGTGCATGATATTATATATATCTGATTTTTCTTATCCGTCGTTTTAATTATTAAACTTTGTGCTTTCGCATCTTTATGAAAATCTAATTCGCCTTCTTTATATACTGTACTCACCATATCATACAGTTTATTTGCTTTTAGACAGATGTCTATTTGAAATTTCCACAATTCAAAGGAATTCTCATCTCGTAAAATCTCCACCTCATTTTCTTCCTTGTTATTCATTTTACTTTTAACAATTATTATCACAATAATTATAGTTTTAATTTTTAATATTTTTACACGCACTGTCACATGCGCCACACAAATCTTTTTTTTTACTTTTTTTTTTATATTTACCGCCAACGAATGAACTAACCACGAATCTCTGCTACCATGTTAAAATTAATTGATCTTTATAGTTTTTTGTTGGTGGTAAAATAATATCCAGTTTACTTAATTTTATATTTATTTTTAAAAGCTCAGCTACACATTTTTTTACAACACACTCTTTTTATCACTAAACCAATCGTTCTAAATATTCAAATTATTCAAAGTTTAATCATAGACTAAAAACTAATTATTGTGTTGTCATATTACCTATTATCTAACAGTCTTGTATAATGGCGCTGGTCACATGGTGCATTTTACGTCACACTTCTGTATTGGTATGAGGTTGATGACTATCATTTACCATGGGGTGACGTCACCTTGACGTCACGGGGACCACAACTAATCACAAGGCGTTTTCATCGGTGACTAGTTCCATAGAAATATTTGGATTTTTATTACGTTTTTTATAAAAAATAAGCCTATTTAAGTTGTAAAATAAAAGAAATAAGCTTTCTTGGGCCATTTGCAAACAGGATGACCACAATCTGTATCTTATTTTTCATAGTGTCAAATACCCTATTATAGAATAATAATGTAGTTGCTTTTGTGTAAGTAGTAATTTAGTAGCTAAATTACCCGCTACTCGACCAAAAATTATTCACACTATATTCAAGGAGATATTTATTAGTGGTTAGGGTTTTTTTATAAACCTACCACTCGAATCCAAGTGAGTTACTTTTTCAGATGATATTATATCATGGTCAGACTCCCTGAAAAAGACGTTCATAATGATGATCATGAAATGGTGGGGACAGGAAAGGAAGAAGACTTTTATTCGTGAAATGGTTCGATGCATAAAATTTTAGATTAGGTTTGATGTCATCAGGCCGAGAGAGAGACCGACTGAAGAAGTAGTATTCAAAATATTGTAAATAAAAAAGATGCATTTCTATTCTTAGATTATTATTATCGTATGGCACAAAATGCAAGTTAGCAGCGTCATCATAGGATATGAAGCATTGAAAGTTGAAAATTTGATGTAAATTAAAAATTAAGATTTAATAGACCATTAAAGGATGACGTCATATGACATTAGGCTGGATGGAAAATGGCGGCCATGGCGACACACACACGCCACACATACACAAACCATAGTGATGGGTTTATGTATAAACACTCTCATACCAACTCTTAAACTTTTTGTTTATGTTTATGCCTCCCGGCTAATGTCAAAATCCACGTGGCCGTTAATGGTCTATAAGTTAAAAAAAAAAACAGTTCAATAGCCGAGCCTATGGGATATCATTGTGTTCTGAAATGAGTTAATTAATAATTTTAATATTGTTTTATAGGCTTGTGACCTCTTGGAGCTGTAATATGAACTGTTTATTTTTTTATCTTTTTTTTTTTATTTAAATTTAGGCTTTTAATTTAATTAAAAAAAAAAAAAAAAAAATATATATATATATATATATATATATTCTTAGATGGAACAGCAACAAACACACCAGAATATTCTTTATTTTTCAATTAAACAAATTAAAATGAAAATCCTTTATAGTGGTCCTGTCCTATCGGTCGATTTGATGATAGTCTGTCTGTGACTTTGGGAATCACTGACACACGACTGACATTGATGTAACTATTCATTTCCATCTCTATGGCTAAAATTTGTTTTATTTTTGTTTTTAATAACCTATAATCTTAAATCTGTCTATTGGATTAATTAATTTTTTATATAATATGTATTACTTTGTTTAGTTTTGCTAGTTATCAGATAAATAGTACGCAAACATTTACTGAAGTACCAAATACTGTAAAAAATACTTTCTTTTCTGCTAAAAATTTACTTGTCGAATGTTATTGCTTATTAATGAAATATGAATTCTACATACGCAGCTAGCAAACTATGTAGGGCCTGTTTAAGCGATCACGAAGATATGCAAGATATTTTTCAAACGTGTTTTGTGGAAGTGTTTGAATACTGTACGTCTTTGCAAGTCAGTGTAAACGATGGTCTTCCATCAGCCTTGTGTGGTAATTGCGTTGGCCTTCTTAACACATCTTACTATTTCAAGCAACAGTGTATTAGATCTGATGAAACTTTAAAACAAATCATTGTTGCTCCGCAGGTAAATTTGTCTCGTTCATTTTTTGTTGTTGTTTTCTTTCATATTTCTACTCCTTTTTCTTCTTTATCAGCCCTCTCTAGTCCACAGCTGGACATAGGCCTCTTCAAATTTCATCCATTTCTCTTTCAACACACAGCAGTAATGTCTGTTGAGGTTGGCTGTAAGACATTGCTTGCAGCAATAAGTCCGCCTTTTGGAAGTTTTCCAAAATTGTAATATACAATGTATTTTTTATATCCAATAAAGATTTATTTATTTAATGTCATCGTCCCATCTTTTTTTAGTCCTGCTGATGCTTCTCCGGTTTTCCCAGTCTCCACTTTAATACTTTTTGTGTCCATCTATTACCGACTTGTCTTGCTCCATGACTCGCCCACTTCCTTTTGAGACTAGCAACCTGATCCATGAAATTAGTTAATTTTGTTCCGCATCAAATTTCTCTATTCCTTATTTTATCTCGAGACTGACGCCAAGAATGTCTTTCCATGGATCAACGAACATAAAAATATCTAAAGATCTTAAATTTCATTCAGTAAGTATCATTATTTTATTCATTTATAACAATCTATTGATTTTTCCAAATATTTTAGGTAAACAATTATTTAATTAATCAGGACACAGAATTAAGGTATACAGTGGAAATTCCTGCCCTTCAAGACACTGAATATCCCGTAGATGATAAGTACAGTCCTAAATTAGTGAAAACTAGCTCGGAATTTGAGCTAAGTAATAGTAATTATGATCAAAATTCAATACAAGAAGGTGAGCAAATGTTTTCTGTATGTACCCTTCCCTTATTCTGAAATATCTCTATCATACAAAAATTCTGTTGCTTTAAATTGGTGTTATGTCACAGAATAGAAAAAATACCTGTTTTTATTTATTACGCATTTTAGAAAAAAAGCTACCAATCACCAGTGATGGCACAAATAATGGAGAAATGAGACATCAAAATCAAGATGCTATAGCAATGCCTCAAACTTTTTCCAATGAAGCATACTCTAATACTTTTCAGACGTTTGAGAGTATGCAAAGTTTCGAAAAAAAAATCAGGTATTCTTTTGATTAGTAAATTTTTCAGATACACATGTCATGATTAACATAAAATTATTAACTATATTTACTTCTTATGGTTGTATAACTCTGAACAATGCTTAACTGACTAACCAAATTTCTTTTGAATGATTCTCGGTTCACCCAAAGTGGGCAATACACTTACGACATCTTTCACTAAAAGCAAAGATTGCGTATCATTAAAGAGGAGAGATGCTTTATATATATATATATATATATATATGTTAATATAAAGCTTTTCGCGACGCGGAATATGTAAATTATTATTTCGGGTACAGTCGCATACAATCACACCCACCCACCCCACACATACAAAAACTAACACCTACACTCCACAAACACATCTCCAATCAAACACCACAATTTCCAATTCAACTTCAAGCTCCGCCACTGACTCAAATCTATCCACAAGTACCCGAACAGACAGTATAATATCTACAAACACATCTCGCAATAGTGCGCGTTTCACGAGACAAAATACCTCATAATTTGCTCAGCGAGCCGACGAATAACACCCTTGTCTCATTACTGTAGATTAATTTCGGCGTTATTACTTCTGTAATACGACGAAAGGCTGAAGATGGAGTCTCTGATGGCTCCGAAATATATACCATCAATACAACAAACTAACACCTTTAATCATGTTCCAAATAACATCGGGAACAACTTACAACGCGACTGTACCCGAAATAATAATTTACATATATATATATATATAATGTCGCGAATTCAACACACCTGCTGTCTTGTGCTTCATCGATTATTCAAAGGCGTTTGACTGTGTGGGATGGAAAAATCTACTGCAAACACTGGGAGAGTGGGTAGTTCCGGATCATCTAATAATTCTCATACAGGACCTATATCTGGATGGCAAATCTCGGGTTCGAATTGATATGTTGTCTGAGCCACTTCATCCTGAAAGAGGTGTCCGGCAGGGGCGCATCTTATCACCAAAATTATTTAATGTATATGGCGAATGCATCATGCGTGAGGCTCTAGAAGGATGGGAGGGTGGAATTTCCATAGGTGGAGAAAAGATAACAAATCTAAGATTTGCCGATGACACCACACTAATTGCTTCAAGTGTTGAAGAGTTGAACCAACTGATGCAGCGTGTAGAACAGGCAAGCGAGAGGTTTGGTCTGAAGATCAACCTAACGAAAACCAAGGCCATGATCATAGACCGTGGGGGCGTGTTGGGAGGTGCAGATCAGCCGTCTGCAGCAATTGACTTGGTCAATGAATTTGTATATTTGGGTTCCCTAATTAATGCCAATGGTGCGTGTGACCAAGAAGTTAGATAAGATCTGGAAAAGTCGGGACATTGCGAGGGCTACCAAAATGAGGCTGATCAAGTCACTAGTTTTCAGCATCTTCCATTACGCCTCTGAAACCTGGACTCTGAGGGCCCAAGAAAGACGGAGGATTGATGCGTTTGAGATGTGGTGCTGAAGACGTCTGCTCCGTGTTCACTGGTCGGAACACAGGACTAATGATTCAATACGCAGAGAACTCGGCGTCCTCTCTCATTTATCGGAGGGGAACTATATAGTCTATATTTATAACACGGAGAGGGCCGGACTCCCTGGAGAGGAGGATCATGGTGGGGATGTTCGGGGGCAGGAGGGGAAGAGGATGATTGGCCACGAAATGGTCTGACCTTATTAGGTGGACAACGGGGACCACACTGCATGGGTCCATAAGAATGGCTGAAGACCGGGAGGGATGGAGGGAGTTGGAGGGGATGCATGGCGGTCACGATCCTCAGCATCGAGGGACCGACTGAAGAAGATATATACTTTATAATAATGTCTTGAAACCAGATGAAGTTGAATGTTAATGGTTTTATTAAAATGGAGCTCAATTCTGATTATTGTTCATTTTTCTAAATTCTAATTATCATAATTTATTAGGTATCTTAATTTTGTATTATTTCATTTACCTATCTGTGAGCATTTTTTTTATGTGTCATTTTTGTTATTTTGATTCTTTAGGTGTTGAATTTAAAGTTTGTTTTATGTATTTTGATTGTGTCTGTCATTTTTTTTTTTTTTTTTTGAAAGAGGGTTAAGGGACCAGGGTACCCTTTGTGTCACTGCGACCAGAATAGGAATATTGTGACTTCCCTCAATGTTACAGCTCGTTATCCAGGCCTATGTGAGTCATGTAGCTCACAATTTGCCTAGGTGCAAGCAGTCTGACCTTCTCAGCGTTCAGTAGTGGCCCACCGAGAGTACGACTTCTTTTGTGAGCGAGTGCTTCACAGCTGCAGAGGATGTGGATTGGTGTTTCATAGTCCTCTGAGCAGAATCTGCAGATTGGAGTGTCTTTTTTTTTTTGTGGGGGGAAATCCGTCATAGGACACCTGGCCCAAAGGACCCGGTAGTGCCGGACTCCTACCGGCTAAAACCCCCCATCTTCATTCACACCTTGGTTCCTGCCATTAGGCCTACCCAGAGATGCGAAGCTGTCTACTTTTTACTGCTGAGCACTTCGCTCGTCATCTTCCTTTGCCTTCATAACCTTCTCCATGAAGGCCTCTGCCGCCCTCCAGAGATCCAGTGACTGGCACATCTTTTGCACGAGGGTTTCTGGCTCTAAGGCTCCCCCCATCTCTGTCACAAGAGTCAACCTTTCCGCATTCCATTTCTTGCACCGAAATAGAGTGTGTTCCGCGTCGTCTTCCTCCTCGCCACAGTAAACGCATTGTCCTGTGGTCAGCTTCCCTATTCGTTTCAGGTAGCCAGAAAAAACACCGTGACCTGTCAGGCATTGCGTCATTCTGAACGTCACCATTCCATGTTGTCTGTTCAACCAGGGCTTAATGTCCCCAATAAGGCGATGTGTCCATCTGCCGTTTTCACATGAGTCCCATTCTCTCTGCCATTCTTCAACGGTTTTCTCTCTTTCGATGCGTTGTTCTTCTTGTCTATATAGTCTGCCGCGTTCTTGCGCCAGAAGATGAACCGGTACAAGCCCCGCCACTACCAGCGCTGCGTCGGTTGATATCGTGCGGTAAGCGCAGCACACCCGCAGCGCAAGAGGCCGCTGGGCTGCTAAAAGTTTCGCATAATTCGTTTTTGACAGTTCCGTATCCCAAATTGGCGCAGCGTATAGCAACACTGATTAGAGATTGAAGTGTCTGAGAGTCCTATTATGGACATATGCTTGCGCAGTCTGTAGTGTCCTGTTAAGGTCCTCGTAAGGACCCTTATTTGTTTTTTGGAAAGCTTGAGTGCTTCAAAGGTGAACTTCTGCGAGTACCCTGTGATTAGTTTCTTCGCATGTTTCATCCCTGGGTTATTTGCCCAAATTTCGTAACTTTTGTCTTTGACCCAGTTCTTTAGGCTGGTTCTGAGAGCGTTACGTGGTAGTCCGCAGATGGGCTCTGGGCCAAATGCGGGTTTTTCTGCGCCAGCTCTGGCAAGTTCATCGGCCTTTTCATTGCCCATGACTCCACAGTGCCCAGGCACCCAGACTAGTCTCACCGTGTTTTTTGCACCAAGGTGATTCAGGGCCTGTATACATTCCATCGTTAGTTTGGATCTCACCTCTACTGACTCAAGAGCCGCTGGACTGTCTGAGAGGATGTAGATTTTTTTATTATAATATGATCGTTGCAGGTTTATGTGAGCGCAGTCAATGATAGCACTCATTTCTGCCTGGAAGATAGTGGCATATTCTCCCAGGCTGGTTGATATTTCCATCCTAGGGCGCACGCCATATACTCCAGACCCTGCTCGGTCATCTTTTTTGGAGCCATCTGTGTACCATACAATGTCTCCATCTCGAAAGGAGTAGGGATCATTTTCTCGCCATGTCTCTTTTTCAGGTATTTCTATTGTGTAATGTTTAACAAAGCTGTATACCACATTCATGGTGTCCGAAGGCATGCCCATGATGGGGCTTTGTAGAGGTCCCCATTTAGTCCTCTGAATACATTGGAGCGCCACTTGTCCCCGTCGCCGCCCGAAGCAGTGCCATGCGAGCCTCCAACTGTACATGTATCGCCTCCAGCGCGGCCGTGGACGTTGAGCACATGGCGCCCGTTATGAGGAGTCATGCAAGTCTCTGAACTTTGTTTAGCGTATCAGTACACGTTTTCTGTTGGGTTTTTTTCTGCCAGGCTACACAGCCATAGGTGACTATCGGTCTTACCATGGCTGTATATAGCCATAAGGTTTGCCTCTGTTGAAGGACCCATTTCAGTCCAGCTATTCTGCAGCTGGTACCTAAAGCTATTTTAGCTTTCTTGGCAATGTATTCCAAGTGAGGGTTCCATGTCAGTCGTTGATCCAGGATCAAGCCCAGGTACTTGACTTCCTTGGAAAAAGTTAGAGTTTTACCAAAGAAAGTTGGAGCTTTAAGCTCATCCAGCTTTCTTTTATTGGTAATAGGGATTATTACAGTTTTATTGGCGTTCACTGAGAGACCATAGTCTTTGCACCATGTTTCCACCAATTTCAGAGCCTTTTGCATTTGACTGGATATGGTGCCTTGGAACTTTCCTACAACCGTGATAACCAAGTCGTCTGCATAGCCCTGTGTATTAAAGTAAGCATTGTTTAGCTTCCATAAAAAAGCTGTCGACTATGATGGACCATTCTAGGGGTGATAAAACACCTCCTTGAGGACATCCTCTCGCTACCCATACAGCTAACGTTTTGTCGAGTAGTGTGGTTTTGGCTATCCTATTCGACAGCATCGCTTCAATCCAATTTAGTGTTGTTTGGTCGATGCTTCTTTCATTCATGCTTTTGAGTATGACGTCCGTTGATGTATTGACGTTTTTTTATGTGTTCATTTTTGTTATTTTGATTCTTTAGGTGTTGAATTTAAAGTTTGTTTTATGTATTTTGATTGTGTCTGTCATATTTTGTTTTATGTACTTGTATAACTAATGAACATGTAAATGGCCTTGCCGTATATTGAATAAATAAAGAAATAAATAAATTGTGTGATCTGTTCTGTTGGTCACCCTTCCGCCAGCTGTCTATCTACCATTTGGGCAGTCTATGATATAGCTTCTACTGATACCTAAGCTATAAATGCAAAGCTCATAATTCTATCAATTTAGTAATCTTGGTTGAAGAAACTTTCTAATTTTAGTTGTGAGACTGAAACTCCAGAGTGTACAACAAATAACCAGTTATTAGATGTGAAAAGCACAAAAGCCAAAATTTCCAAAGGGCACATGGAATGCCCAAAGTGTGATAAAATATTCAAAACATCTCACAGATTGGATGCACATATAAGGCAACATCTAGGATTAAAGGTGATTTTTTGATGCCAAGTTCTAAATCTTTAAATTGTCAAAAAATTAAGGTTGAAAACAATAATTTCCAACTTTTATCTCTATTTTTCATTTATTATTAAATTTCTATTCGTTGCATACATGAGATTTTTCGACATGTTGAACATGTTGAGAATTCTCATGATTAGGAGTTTCGGAGACAAACATTACCACCTAATGGCGAACGTTGTTAACGTAAAGTGATCACACTAAGCCAGCCTTCGAAATAACAGTAGAAGACGGTCGTAAGCCCGTAGTGGTTTGTTCCATTTAAAAATCGAACATTAGTAATGAATTTTTAGAGTCATTAGTTGTTATTTTTTCTTCAAAAAGAATATATTTAATTCTGAGTGGAAAGGCGTCTTCAAGCAAGAAGTACAAAAAAGTGAAGTTGCAAAAGTCACTGGGAGAAGCAAAAGTCGGAGGTTGGTTCTCTTTTCCCATAACTTTAGTGACATGGAGAGATTACACTGTTTACATGACTTAGTCTTTTCTACTCAACTATGACATCAACCAAACGTTTCTAATAACATATTATTTATAAATGATATTTTGAAAAGTCAATTTTGTTTTACAGCCATTTGTATGCAAAACATGCGATAAAGAATTTTCTAACTGGAGAACATTAAAAATGCACACCGACAAGCATAAAGGGGAAAAGAACTATAAGTGTGATGTTTGTACGAAAGCATTCACATACTCAACTACACTTTCTTCACACAAAAAAACTCACACAGGTGTAAGGAATTATTCGTGCGAAAAGTGTGATGCAAAGTTCGTTCAACCGGCACATTTAAAGGTAGTGTAATCCGATTAACACAATAATGAGTCAAGAGCTATGTAAAAGAAGTAGCTACTCTTAAAATTATATAAAAGTTTTTTATATTTATGTATGTTGATAAAAGAAACAATGTTTTATTCTTCTAATAGGTAGTATTACTTTTCTCTCATAGATAAAATTCAAAAACCCTCTTGTGAGTATCAAAGTAATATAAAATTAGTTTTCACTTTTGTCAAAGTACTTTTGGTTTGATTTTAGGCTCACATGTCCAGGCATTCTGCGGATAAACCATATCCCTGCCAGCAATGTAGCAAAACATTTAAAAGCCTTGCGAATCTTAAAGCCCATCTGGACAGGCACAAAGGTATAAAAAACTATGTCTGCTCCATTTGTGGCAAGAGATTTCCTACCAACGGAGAACTAACTGTACACATGAGGTCTCACAACTCGGAGAAGAAATTCAAGTGCTCGCAATGTAACAACGCATACAAATGTAAAAGTCTCCTGGTCTCCCATCTCCGAACTCACGCCTCTGGAGAATCATCTTTCAAATGTTCAGTTTGTTCCAGAAAATTTAAAGATGCTCAACTTTTAAATAGACATTCTGAAGTACACACCAAACTTGCATCGAATAATTGTAATATATGTCACAAATTCTTTGGTGGAAAATCGTCACTACTAAAACATTTGAGGTGTCATAAGAAAGACTTTTCAAAGGAACCTCAAATCAGCTGATAGTGGTTTTTGATTTCATAAATTATTGATGATTTATTTCTATTCAATCGATCTTGGTAGCCTAGTTAAACAGCCACAGACTTTGATCTTGGGTCAGAGATGAAAATCGAGTCAGATTTTTCAAAGTTTTTTTACTTTAAATTTTTATCTTGAAATCCTATCTTCAATTATTGTACAGGACTGATAAAATGCTAGAGAATGCCGTCAGCATTATTAATATGTATCAACACAAACAGTTATATGTGTATCCAAAAGGACGCTTACCAGTCCCGTGTACAAAAAAATTATATCCTCCATTCTTCAAGTGTTCTTGTTTATTTTATTCTACCACACAGTTATAATTTTACTTCTCGGATTACAATCTGTCAATTTTTAGAAATCATATTCAAAAGCAACTAAAGGGTCACAGACCAAAAAACATTCCTTGTCAATAAAATAGGTTTCATTTTTGTGATATTATACTGTTATAAATAAATGGATAAATTTTTATACACGATGTTGAATTTTTCCAAAATTTGTGAGTGAATGAAGTTTTTTTTTTTCAAAATAAAGACAATTAGATTTTCAATTAGGTCATGAAATTCAAATAAGTTCTTTATTTTTAAGTAATGTGATGTTTTATTGGACATTTAACAATCAGTAAGTCATATTTAACAAAAAATATATCTTTAGAATTACAGTACATAATATAATGTATTTTGACATGGACAAACCTTTAGCAGTGTAATGTAATTGAGTAGGTACAACAAATCACATTGAACTGATGGTTTCGTTGATCTCGTCCGATAGTGTTAGGAGTTTTTTCCACAGCTCTACTGGTAGTGAAATGCCCTTCTTCCCAGGCAATAAGCTGCCGTTCTTCTCATAAAACTCTCTAATATCAACATAGAGTTTTCCTTTGAACTCTCTGACCTTAACTAATTTGTTCCCTTGCAACACCCAAGTTGGCTCCTTATCATCTGTCTTGGCTCCACTCGACTCCTTTGCTTTCTTAGAGGGAGGAGGATTTCGCTACAATATAATATTGAAAAAAGATTGTGTAATTATTTACTTCGTGGGCTTCTTCGATTTTTTATATGAAACACATCAAATTTATATCCAGATTGGTAAATAAGCATGTTATGGATTGATTTGATAACATTTGAAGTATTTTATCAACAAATTTTAAGTAAAAATCAATTTTAAAAGTTGCCTAATTTCTCATACAAACTTTTCTTTCATGGAGTGACATTTTATATTTTGATTCTAAAATTGGTGTTTTTTTCTAAAAAAAGAAGACATTGCTGGGCATTGTCGATTAGTTAGTCAATTTGGATAGATTAGGGGATTTGATAACATCCCCGAATGATAACACTACGATTTGAACAGGTTATGTTAAGGTTGGAACGTAGTTTTTAAGGGGGGTTTGGGGGGGGTAGAACCCCCCATACCCCTTTGGATACCTCCCCGAATGATAACACTACACTCTGTTAGGATGAAACATATTCATTTAGAAGAGTTTTGTCAAAGATAGAAGAAGCCCGCGAAGTAAATAATTACCAAAGATTGGATCAATCATTAGGTATAAAAAGTGAGAGAGTAACTTTGCCAGTCATCATCTGTTTGTTCAAAAATGTAACCAAAAAAATTTTTTTTAGATTACCGGCGACTCATTCTATTGGGAACGTATTGCGCCGTGGTTAGAAGTAACCAAAATCTAAATGGCAAAATGATATAAAGCGTAATATTCTTACGTCAACCGGTCCTTCATCACTAGAACTGCTTTCGCTGGCCTGTCTTCGATTTTTAGGCATATTCAATAAATTAAAGAGAAATTTCCAAGCTATTTAACCTCTGACGCAGGGGGGGTTAACTCTGGTATTGGTACTTGCCAACAAGAATATGCTGATGTTGGTACATCGTGATGCTAATGTTGGTATTGTATGGTATCGAAATTTGTATAACAGACGCAAAAAATAGAATTACCGATTATGAAATAATTCCGAAATATGAACTTTAGAGTGAATATTAAAAACATACATTTATTATTATGTTATCACGTGGTGTTTTGATTCGTGAATTAATATGTATTTCTTTATAAGACACCAGATTTCGAAAAATAATGTTGCAAAACTTTTTTATTTTTTGAAAGCTGGCTACACTGATCTTGTTGCCAAACAACATCCAAACAACTTCGGCCATTTTTATTTAGACGAGCGCTGACTGATTATTCCGTTTTTTTTCCTGTTTCCAACTCGGGAGATTGTGTTATTAATTTTGTGTGAAGTCGAATCGGTGTTTCGTATCGCTGTGAAAAATGGTCTCGTTGATATCAAGAAAGATACTGTTGTTTGTGAGAAATAGACTCTGTTTTGTTTTGACAAATGGACTCTTGTGTTGATTCGACAAATGGACTCCTGTTTTGTTTTGAGATTTTACCACTACGCTATTGTATGCACGTAAAAGATGTTAAAACAAAGACTCATAATAGTGTAATTAATATTTACAAGTGGTTGTGTGTCGGTTCTAGACATTGAATCTTTCGTTTACTTTATTATTTTGTTATTATGAGTTTCAAGTATCGGAAATGTTCCTTATTCTGTGGTGTCATAATAATAATCAATCACATACCATCAAAGACACATTGTATTCCTTTTTAAAAGATTTTGTAATAAGTCCTACGTACTCGTCATTTTTAACGGTAAAAAAAGGTTCCGCTGTGGTTACTTCTGTGATTTTAATAATAAGTAGAATCAGGATGTATTGTGTCGTTTGAACATATTTTTTCGAGTAACTAATTGTTATTGATAATATATTTTTGGCTTAGTATTATTTTATGTAGGTAATAGATACCAATAATACATACTATTTATATTGTTACATGTTTTATTATTTGCATAAAAATAAATGCCATATTTAACTACTGCTGCATTTTAATTCTTTACCATAACCAATTTCAGGATAAATGATTCAACAGTTGTATTCTAGTATAAAGATGGGATATTTTCATATCCCATTTTTGTGCTAGAATGCAACTGTTTTGGTCGCTAGTGCGCATTGTACCGACCCATATTTGAATTTCCCGGTTTTGTGTATGGGCATGAACGATGTGAGCGAGAGAGATAGATGCCATCTGTCAATTTCCGTGTTTGCATATTTTTTCTATGAAGTTGGCGTTCTTCTCTCGTTAGAGAGTATATGTGTTCTGTGCTCTGACGCGAAAATCAAACAGAAAACCGGCAATGCAACATAAATAATTCACTACAGCTTTTATCTGTGACGGGCCGTGTTGCCAACCCGGAAAAGCCAGATGTCGCTTAAATTGGTCCGTTTTAGGCAAAATATTTAGGCGATATTTTTGTATTGATAGTAAGAAAAAGTGCTCCTAAAAACAAAAAAATTAAAAAGATAACATAAAAAAGAGAATATAACTACCTACTACTTAAAATTAGACAGTCATATTATATCCATTGCTATAGAAGTTTGGGGAGCATTGGAAGTAGAAGATTGTGCCATTAGATCACATAAAAGCATACAATGTTCATTTTTAGTTTATGTTTTTTCGTTTCCGCGTGTTTTTTTATATTGCTCACTTTGGCTTCTATCAAAATACTACAAGCGAAACCGAAAGGAGCTACGGGCCTAAAAGGCGCTAGAATATTTTATCGCTAAATGAAAAGTCGTTTTCCATGTCCAAATGTCGCTAGATCTGGCGACAAAGTCGGTAAGTTGGCAACACCGGTGATGGCGCTGTCACCTCACTGCTGTCAGTTATCATCTTCTTCTTTTAATTTTGCCAACAACTGCGTAAACGCCGCACAGACAGGTATTTAAAGAATCTACGCGGCCAAAATTATATTTATGATATATTACGTTTTTCATGATGAAAATAAAATAAATAAGACATTTCAGTACATGCACATTTATCTATATCTATAAAACTGAATGTTTGTGTATGTATGTCTTATAGATTCAAAAACCAGTGAACGTATTTCAATGAAACTTTGGTGATCTATTCCACTAATGTCCGGGAAGGTTTAAACGGAGTATGAGTTCAATACCACTCCTTGGAGGGTAGTTGGAGGGTAAAATGTTAAAATGTAAAAAAACGTTGATAGGAGTAAGTAATTGTTATTTTTGGTAACTAGCGAATATATAATGTTGACTTGAGAGTGGGTGAAATGGGTGTAGGAACTGGAGCCTAGGCTATAGGGGGAATTGAGAACGCATCTATATGTCCCGCTATCCAGGTGGGTCGAAGTTCCACGGGAGCCCACTAGTTATTTCATAATGAAAAAAATATTCATTTTAATTATTCATTCTCAATGTCTGAGAGATTTGGCTGCGCTGATTGAAGCATGTCTATTGTTTCAGACAAAAAGGAAATATTTTTTCTTTTTTGTATAATCCTTGAGCAAGGGATCTGAACTTAAGAGAAGTCTATTTAGTATGTCTCTATTACAGGATTCTCTAGAAAAATTTCTCGAAAAATCCTGTCCGTATACCCTGAAATGCTTATTGCGTGCCTCTGCTGCTTCTTCAGACAGTTGTCCAATGGGACGACTGTTGCGACCTGGACGATTTGGTGATGTGATTGGTATTTCAAATGTACCTTCAAGCCAAAGACGATTGTTTTTTTAAAAAAACTACGTCTTTTTTGTGCGCTTTAGCCCATTTTTGCTTCATTGTACACTTAACATGTGCAAAATTTGCCTTCAATTTATTTAATTTGTCGCGCGAAGAGCTTGCAGAGGCAAGCTCTTCGCGCGAGAATATTATATAGTTTTTCAAAAAACATAGTTATTCATTCAAACTACGCAAATTTTCTTTAATCATAATGTCCAGTAAGGATTGACGAGTCACAATCCTCACTCCCGAGGTCCCTTCTGACCCTTAAACAAATAAATATTGTTTTAATTTCAAATAATACTTCTTTTAGAAATTTCGATTTTTTTACCCTACAACATTTAAAGTACCCCCATGCATTTAGGCATCTGCGGTATTCCGCGGTAAATTTTTTCTTCATTCGTTTACATGAGTGTTAAAGTTTATATGAAAATAATCAAACTTATGGGATCTACTGTAATACCCAAACAAATCTCCCATTTAAGATACATTAAAAAAAAAAAAAAACTTATTTTAATCGCTATGTCTCCAACGTTGTATGAACACTAAATGAACAATTATTTAAGGTAATATAATTTATTTTTATTGTTACATACCTTTAGTCTCCGAATCTATCTCCATTTTTTACCAGTTAACCGCAGAATATTAATTTTTCTCTAACAAAACAAAATCTTTTTGAAAGTAGCAGAGAATAAACACGTACGCAAATTTCAATGATCAAGTTCCGACTAATATTTTTTAGGGTGGGTGCAACATTGGATGATCCGCAGGCCAGCATATTGTTCGTTGGGGTTTCCTCTACCTCAGGAAGTCGATGAAAAAGTATTTTTTTCAGATTTCATTTTCTGAATATTGGCCGCGTAAATCTTTAAATACCTGTCTGTGCGCCGTAAACTTGCGGTTTTAAAATCAGTCGCGGGAAAACCACAGTGCGTGCGTTTGTACTGATATTTTTAGGGATGGCAAACGAAAAAATATATCGATATATTTTTAGTTTGCATACTTAGAGCAAGAGAATTTTGCATACGTCGATATGTTTTAAAATTATTGATATACATAATATTATATCGATTTTTGTACCCCAAAGTGCAATAAGACTAAGACCTCTAATGAGAAATAAGAACGTATCTCTTAAATCCAAACAGCTGATGCACAGTGCAATCCTGATACCATCCATGATGGAGTAAAACATGGACATGGACGAAAAATCTGGAAGTTGGAATGAATGCTGTGGAAATGAGATCACTTCGTAGGATATGCGGAAAGAGACTGATGATTGATAAGGTGAGGAATGAGAATATTAGAAAGGAATGTGGAGTGGATGTTAGCGTAGTGACAAGAGTGAAAGTTAATAAATTAAGATGGTTTGGGCATGTAGAGAGAATGAACGAAGAAAGAATGACTAAAAAGATATATAAATCTGAAAGAATGGGTGCACGCAGACGAGGTCGACCTCTAATGACATGGTCGGATCATACCGGTTCAGTCTTAGAGGAGGGCCAAGTCAGGAGCAAAAGAAATAGGAGAGCATGTAGGCGGAATGTTATGCGTTTGGAAGAAGCGAAAGAGGTTTGTTTGGATAGGAAAGAATGGAAATCCGTACTCTCTCTGCCTACCCTCTTTGGGAAACGGCGTGATGGGTAAAAAAAAATGCAATAACCTATCTAATAAGGTTTTAAACTTAATATTATATTTTCCTTCCTCTCCTTTTTATAAAAATTGAAAAAATAGTTTTCACTCTTCATCATGAATGGGTAAGAACACGTAGAAAGCCGATTCCGACCCGTGCGCAAAGAATGTTACTATGCATTTGAATGGGGATATCCACAGAAGAAGCAGGAACCCGCTTTCCGGCATGCCCATTTAAATTGTACGTCCATGATTTAATGCATTGAAACCATAGACAATAATCTTTGAGCTGGTCGGAATCGGCTTTCTACGTGTTCTTACCTAATAGTGAGAAAATGATATTCTTCTGCATTATTTTATTTTTTATTTCCTGCATGCATTTTTTGTTATTTCCTGCTTGTATCTTTTATTTTTATTTATCTATCTTATTATATTTTTATATATTTATTAATTTGATGATTTTTGATTTTTATTCCAAAGATAAATATACACACTATAATCATCAATACATGACACAATATAGGCATACATAAATACAATAAACATAATCAAAGTTATTTATTTTGTTATTTTCTTTATTCATTTTTTGATGCATTTTATTTATTTATTTGTTTAAATTCTTACGGCACAACAAATAAAACAATACCCTAGTGATTAAATGATAAATATACACATATATACAACGTCACAGAAAGAAATAATAAAGTATATTAAGTAGTACATAGTGGATGATGAGGTGTTGTGCTTTGTCGGGATTATCGTTTAGGGTGATCTCTGGCATCCGACCAAAGATTTTACTTTTGCTTTTTTTCTATTTAAGCATTTTACTTTTTTTCTATTTAAATTTTGTCTATTATCCTTGTTTAGATCCTTTATTTCGCTAATACTTAAATAAATAAAAATAGTTGCTATAGGTCTACCTTGGTACGGGCTTTGCTCAGTTAGGTGAATTCAAATACTTGTAAAAATTATTGTAATGCTATTATCTATGAATAAAGAAAGTTATTATTATTTCTTCTTCTCCGAGTACACAGTTTATATACTGCTCAAGCCTTTTCATCATAGTATGTTAGGCAACAGGAAGCTAAACTAGAACCTGTTTGATAGCCTAATGATCAAGCCTGACTATCTGAATCAGCTTATTATATACAGGACTACTTCAATATTTAGGAGCTCTGCTCAAATGGTGAGGTAACACTTAACATTGATTTAAATTTAATTGTATTTGATAAATGAAAATACCTTCATTGTCTGAAAGTTGCACATTATTTAGATTTGAAGAATCCAATACCCATCATCATAACAATACATTTACTTACCTACTTCTTACTTAAATCTTCTCTGTGGCAGATGTGATATTATCATAATTATATATTCCCCAAAACGGATGACACACACCTGCGGCATAAATGTAGTTTGCACAGATCCATTTTACAGAACTCTTCAACAATATTATACTCTTTTGAAATATCCTCATTATTGGCGTCAAAAAGAAATCTAAATACCTACTTGTAATAAAAAAAAACATAGATTACAATCACAGGAAAATTCAAATTAATCAAATTTATGTATATACAGCATTCGGGTTAAAATTTTCAAAATACAGTAGTTATGGCTCATTTTTGTTTATAAGGTAAAGATACATGGTGGGAATGCAAAAGTAGTGACAACATCAAGAAATCACTAGAGATTGTCTAATTAGAAATTATGAATGCTAGGCAAGTTATCTTTAGTAGCGTTTGCGAATACCAGTATATTATTTATTCAGGGTGGAGCCAAATTTGTTTGAATGACTTCTTTATCTGTCTGTCTCTTCCAATCTTGTTGTTTTAAATGATTGTTCAAAGCGAGATAGCTATAAAATAATACAATTATCGTTAGTATAAGAGTCTCTTAAAAAGGTATCTAAATTTAATATGCCAACGAGAAAGAGTGGGCATTGGAAAATACTACGACCTGTTATCGACCAAAGACCATTGCAAGAGTGACTGGCAGTCAACTCTTTTTCACTGCTTCGTTTTATGAGAAGATGGCGTTTTTAGAATGTAGTAAATAATAGTTCAATAATTACATGTGACATCAGCAAAGACTAATTTATTTGGGAATATAACGACTATTCAAAGATAATTATAATAAAACAAAACATTTTAATACGTAATTAATTTTAATATAATAAATGTTCTTCCCTTCATGTACTTTTACAACTCATGTCAGATTAAGATTCAGCCACAGTTTTTTTGATAAGTAGATTGTCATATTATATTTGTTTACCTCCAACTTGTGAATGACTTACTACTGAAACAAAAGTAAAATTACGATCAGAAATATGGAAAACACAACCTAAGCAACATATAAAATTATTGTTCATTGATAGATTGAAACTAAATAAAAATCATTTTTGAAAAACCTTTGAAATGGTGCAGCCTGCTGTGGGAGCTGAGATTGTTGAGCCAAGTTCCCAAACGTCAAAGTACTCTGAGTGGCCAAATTTTCAAACGTTGATGACTGCGTGTTTCCAAAAGCTGTTCAAAATACAAAATAATATGTTATGACCAAAATGATGAATCATAATGTGTATTTGTATAGAGGGATCTTTTTAGAGGGGGAAATCTGTCCTCGTTACCACGCACATACCCCTGTATTCACCAAGAAAAACTGAGTGTAAGATCAGCTAAGCGAAAGATAAGCCTAATGTCTCCCTCAGCCTCCCTCAACGCTTATAGCTATTCATCAACGAAAACTTACAAAACTTAGCTGACTAGACTGATCGTGTGTATCCATAGATAAAATGCAAATGTTTTGATAAGAAACTGACATTTATTTACGGAAGCAGTCAATAAAGTAACTAAAATGTATATTTTTTATTATTTATATAAATAATTTTTATCTATTAAAAAAAAATATATATATAATTATGATTTCTTTTTTTTTTTTTTATAAAATGAATCTGTGCTCACTCAAAGTGAACACAAATACACTCCTTGACTCTTTCACAGTAAGCTACTGAAAGCTTGTGTCGTGAAAGAGGAAGATGGTCGGCACCTGGGATCGAACCACGACGCCCGCTGTACGAAAGCCGGCGTTGTAACCGCTGGGTCACCAACCACTTCGTCAACCAATTCAATGATAACAATATTTTTTATAAACAAAATCTCAACGCGTTCTTTTCAGACGCCATTAGCTGTCAGTCTTGATCAACGCCATCTATCGATAATAGGCCAAAGCTAAATGAAGTAGATGGTACTTTCTTATATTGTTAAAAAGTTATGTACATAAGCATTGTAACATGGAGAAAAAAAGGCAACAGAACTTTTCGGTTATTGATAAGTATCGATTTGTCGAGCTGATTAATTTACATATGAAATTATTACATGCCTGCTTACAAATATTGAATAAATTACGAAAAAAATGCAAAAAATTGGAAGGAGGCGGAAACAAGTATGGCGGACGCTATAGAATAATTTTGACAGATGGACGCTTAGCGTAATGTAAGCCAGCTCTATAGCCTATCAAAATTTGAGGGAAAGGTTCACTCAAATCACGCTGAGGGAGTGTATAATATTTTGGTGAATACCAATTTTGACATTGATCGTAATTTGAGCTGATAGTACGCTCAGTTTATCTTGGTGAATACAGGCGATAGTGCTGGATTCTAACCAGCTAAACCCCTGCTTTTCATAACAACGTGTACCTGCACTAGGGCCCAATGACAGGCAGCGATTTTTTCCTCAATAAATCATTTAATGGCCATTTCGTCACATTTTACAGTTTTTTTAAATAGTCACCAATAATTATTGTCCATTTCTTCTGATATTGTAGAATCAGATGGTGGAGCCAAGATTAAAACCAAACCCTATCCTTTTGGTTTGGCTGATTGCTGTTCATTAGTAGAAGAGTCGAGTACAATGTCAATTGTAACATTGGCTCTGAAGCAATTTGACAGATGTCTTCTTGACATTAACTTGCTCAAGCGTGCTTTTGACTTTAAGCTTAAATTTTTTAACATAACACAATAGCCTACTGTTTTGAGTTAAGCTCGAGTTTCGGTTCCATCAATATCCACTTTATCATCAATTATTTATCAGGTCGAAAGGAATATTTATCTATTTAATGATATATATATATATATTTTTTAAACTAATGCAATTAAATAGTTAATTAATGGTTTAATCCCCTTACCATTTTCACTTCCGGGGGAGCCAAATAGTTTCCCAGGAGAGCCTCCAAACAAAGGTGATCCACCAAATGCTGGATTTGAACCAAAACCAGATGGACTACCAAAAGCAGGAGTGCCACCAAATCCACCTACAAGTTTAACACTAATCACTACTGACTACATTCTCTGGGTGCAGGAGGTTGCTATCAATTTGGCTATAATATTTTTTCTAGGTACCCTCTCGTGCTTTCTTCATGCCAATTTTTTTAGTACATTTTGAATGATTGGGTATAATATGCCTAAACTAATAATAAGTGTTATTTATTATTAGTAACTTGTAAATTATCCTAATATTTGAACTGTTATGAAGTTCTGAGAAGTAGATTGCAAATGTGTTTGTTTTTTCATAGAACTTTTATACACACTCACTTTTTATGTACTTAAATATTATTTCTCAAACAATCTTATACAATTTAAGAACAGCTGAATGAATTGAAAAGTATACACAATGAATGATGTTAAGTCCCAAACCTCAGGAATGGAAAAAATAGCACTTTGATTCTAGAAAGCTAGAGAGATATAATGAGCAAAAATTTACAATATGCCATTGTAGAGATCAATAAATTGACCAGTGATGTGGAATGGATAAAATTCCTGGGGAACACTTGGAAAGGATCTCTGGATACTGACAGATGATGCGATTCCATGGCTTCAACTGTTGCAGGTCTGGTTGCGAGTTACCATAATAAAAAATTTGCATAAATAATTAAAACTTTATACCTGATTTACCAAAAGAAGTTGGGGATCCAAAACCAGCTTGGCCTACACTTTCTCCACCGGTTGAAAAGGATCCAAAACCTCCACTGGATGGGGAACCAAATCTGCAAACAAACTTTTATATTGTATCTCATAAATTGTCTTATGGAAATGACGGCAGTGCAGGGTAAGAATACTTACGATGACTGTCCAAACATTGGCTTAGAACCAAAAGAAGGTGAACCCCCAAATACTGAACCTATAAATAAATATTATAATTAGTAAAATATTTTCATACTGAAAAGGCTATTTTAGTTGAAGTTATAAATAGATTGTTTACAAATTTTATTTCATCTGGGTATATTTGGTAAGTACCATGGTGGTACCATGAACTTATTCTTTAATATCACATGCAGTTGAAATCCCAATAATGATTACCTTGAGTTGATGGAGAACCAAAAGATGAAGGTGATCCAAAAAGAGATTGAGCTTGATTTCCGCCACTAAACGTAGATCCAGGGGTTGTGGAGGGGGTTTGTGCGCCAAATACATTAGTATTTTGTCCACTTTGACCAAAAATATTAGATGGCGAGGATCCTAAAGTATGAAGAAATTAGCAATCATATCACGTGTATAAATGAAAATAATAATCAGAAAATATATAATAAGCGTGGTGGTTGATAGACCAGCGGTTACGACGCCGGCTTTCGCACTGTTTCGTGCGGAGGTCGTGGGTTCGAATCCCGGCCGTGTCGAACATTCTCCGCTTTTACGACACAAGCATTTGCTTACTGTGAAAGATGTCAAAAGTGTATTTGTGTTCACTTCGAGTGAGCACAGATTCATTTTGAAAAAAAAAAAATTTAAAAGATTTACCAAAAGCCCCAAAAGTAGATCCTCCACCAAATACGTTTCCTTGGTTTTGGGGCTGACCAAATGCAGAGGTTCCTCCAAACAATGGGTTACCAGATGGTTGTCCAAATGAAGATGTACCAAAAATTGATCCTGATGTATTAGATGGACTTCCAAATGAGGCTGTAGTTGTTGATATACTAGCACTTCCAAACAAGGATGAAATCGTAGATGGAACCGAATTACTACTTCCTCCAAATATAGATGAAGAACATGTGGGTGGACTCGCATTCCCAAAAGTAGAAGCAGTAGATGTTACAGAGAGAGATTCAAACATACTGCCAGTGGTACCTAAGTTCGCATTAGCACTAGCAAATAGTGACGAGGCAGCTGGAGCAGCTGTTCCAAATCCAGGACTTTGAGGAGAACCAAAAGCAGGAGTATTAGTAGTTGTATTACCAAACACTGTTCCTGACGAACCATTACTACCAAAAACAGAAGCAGTGGAAACAGGACTTGAGAATACTGAAGTTGTTGGCGTACCAAACAACGATGGAGCTGTAGTTGGGTTTAATGAAGAAACAGCTCCACTGAATATTGATGTTGCGGAAGGTGTTACCACAGTTGCTGGAGTAACTGTTGATACTTGAGTAGTAGAGATAACAGGAGAGCTACTTGAAGAAATTGGTGTGTCAGAAACATTTACAGTTGCAGCTGACACAGACACTGCTGGCGTATCAGGTAAAGGTACACTCTTGACTGGTTTACCCCACGTAGTTGAGGCTGAGGAGTCTATGGAACTAGATACTGATGTTGATACACTTGTATTACTTTGTAAGACAGATTTTTCAACAGCAGAAGAAAATATTGATGCAGGAGTGCTTGAAGAGGTTTGAGGAATAGTTTCATTCTTTACAGGGGTTTCTTTTGTCTCTGTAGAACTTATTATTTTAACAGGTTCTTTTTTAACCGTTTGTATCGCATCAGTTGGTTTACTTTCACTGGTCTTAGACGTAGGAGGAACAGAAATAGCAGGTGTGGTGTTGACAAATTTGGTGGGTGCAAAGCTGTTAGTATTAGCATTGGACATATAACTTAATGACGATTTACTACTATCAACATTGCCAAATGATATTTTACTGGCTTCAGGAAGGACTGAAGCTGCAGAAGTTGGAGCAAAGGACAATGTCTTTGAAATGCTCATGTTCCCAAAGTATGATGAGCTTATTGATGAAGTTGTAACGGTAGGAATAACTTTTTCAGTTTTGATGTTTATCTGCGGTTCAGATGGTGTAGAATCCTTTTGTGGTTGTTGAACAACAGGTGTGGATAAAACTGATTGTGTTTGAGGTTTAACCTCAAACTTATTACTGTTATTTTTGGAATTATTATCTGATGCCAATAGAGAATCTGTAAAAAAATTAACACTTGTAAGATAACAAAATATAAATTATTGTAAACTTTTGCAACGAGCATTAAAAAAAATACAAGTTGGATGGGCTTGGTGGGGAGGAAAAAATGAATTTATTAACCCAGCTAATGACCCAAGTATCTGGGTGTGGTCACTTGTGTATTTTAACAACCCTCAGTTTTTCTTGTCAACATTTTTATATGGACTGTGAAAGTGTATGTTAGGGATTTTCTGCATTAAATGCCACATATGCCATGTACCAATATGATCAGCAACCCTGTCATACTACATCTATGAATAGTTCAGAGAATCATAGTCGATAAAGATCCATTTAAGATAAAGTTGTACATTTCAGTCGGATGCTTGATGTGAGTGCATTATAAAATAAATTTTAGCAAACATTCTTAGAAGAAAAAGCAATTCTGTTCATTTAGTTGGAACTCAACTAACCTTTTACAGTAGGTGAACATATTTTTTGACCCATAAATGAGTTGTTGGATACTTGAATTGTTTCAAAAATCGAAGATGCTGGTTTCACAACAACGTTTGCTGATGGCAAAGCTGTAATAGAATTTACAGATTTTAATAAGACACACAAATTAATTTTGTACATTGTTTAGTTTAAAAGAAATTAATCATCTAGACAAGTTCTAATTTACTATAGGCCATCTTTAGAGATACCATTGTATGTTAACTTACATTTGAGAGAAGACTGCAATTCAGAGTTGGCCGTTTTACCCGGGACATTGAACAAATTATTAGAAGACTGTAGGGAAGCCTCACTTTTTGGAATAGTTTTAAAATCACCCACATTCAAAACCATTTTGTTTAAATTATTCAAGGCATTATTCTCCTTCACTGCTGTGTTGTTCTCTTTACTGACCACTGCAGAGTTTGACCTGACAGTGTTGACTTCACTTTTCTTTTCTATTTGACCATTTTGTACATTTTGATTTCCAAGATTATTTTCAGACTTGACGGCTTGCTTGACTAGGTTCAATTGCTCCTGATCCACTAACGACTTCCATTTATTTGAAAATTCAAATTTCACTGGTTTTATTCTAACAATCTGACGGTCCCCTAAGAAATCTCTCAAAACATTGTGTTTTTTTATAGAATATTTTGCTTCATTTTCATATATCGCTTGGTATTTTACATCTTGTATGTCTGCTGTTTGAATGCTCAAATTAAGTAAGTTCTTTGTAAGCGTTGACAATGTATGCCTGCAATATGACAACAATGAAAATTAACATTTATAACAGCAACACAAATATTATGTAGATTGGTAAATAAATGCGATCATGGTGAGACTTACGTTGATTTAAGTGATTTGTTGATTGGCTTGTTAACATTCGAGTTAAACATTTGTGGTTTCATATTGTCTAATAACTTTTGCAAAGTTTTAACAGTAGCTTGTTGCTTCATCAATATGTCTTGGTGCTTTACCAGCGGTTGATAAACTTGATCTAACGTTGGCATTTTCATCACATCTCCATTATTCATTTGTTGGCGGGAACTATAAAAAATAATGGCCATTTTAAATTCATTTACATGCCGTTAAAGTATGAGCAACATACACACAATACTTACGCAACGTCCTTCATGCAATGTTCTCGAAAATTATTCCACTGATGGTCAAGAACATCCGTAACTTGTTTCAACTGTGACTCAACATAGTACATCATCTTCTTTATGGATGTCACCTTTTCTTGAGACACAGGGTCCAACTGAGCCAGCTGTCCTAGTTCCAGAGATCTGGAAATAAACATCAGGAGTCATATGGGTTCTTAACCAAATATGATGTTAATGAGGATGACTTACTCTGGCTGTAATTTGGCTTCTATTATGAAGGAACACATTTTAATCAAGTACTGCTTTATCAGTGTAATTTGGTGTCTAACGTCACTGTATGAATAGGACTTGTTCAATGGTTCTAAATCATTCTTTTCCAATATTTCGGTAATAAACTTAATTTCTGTTGTTGTACCAATCTGAAAATATACAAACAATTTCAGTAGTGGATTACACAATCTGTTGCCTTCTTATCTATATAATAATTCAGTTATCTACTTATTTTCTTATGGAATCGCATCATGGAAACAGACGTTGCGTTCAATTTTAATAATTGCTGTACCTTCCAATTATAATTGGCGTAATGTTAAATACAAATTATTCAATTTCTTCAAAAATTAACCATCTTTTGAAGATGTGAAGAAAGACGGGTATCAGCTAGTTCTAACTGATAAAAAAAAAATCAAATTTATCATTTGATTTTTGGTGATGGGTGTAATGTTTTTAACCTTGATATGATTCTAAAACACAATTGCTGAATAAAATAGTCGTGTAGAAAGTGTAAATTCTAAATTTTATGTGGGTATACGGATCTAAAACTGAGAAAATCATGCCATAATTATTCCTGCTTTTTATGAAAAAAAAAAACAAGACTGTATCAAATATTTTCTATATTGATCATTTTTTTTTTTTTTTTTTTTTTTTTTTTTTTTTTTTTTTTTAATAGTCGTGTAGATACTTGATACATTAGACATAATATGTATCAAGTATCTACTGGTTTAACAACAATCACACTCTGTTGATGTATGGTCTATTATCCTGTTCTTTCTCTAATATTCTGTTACTTCAAGTCTTTCAAATTAGCTTTCTAATTACTTACCTGTGTATTAATATTTTGCAACTTTCTCATTTCAACCAGGTATGATTGAAAGTCGTTGATTTCCTTGAGATAAGCCACTTTGAGAGTTTCATTAGAAGGGGTTTGTTTTTTGGTTTTCGCCGGGTCTTCATGAACTGTTTTACTTGGGATTGTATCTGTGCTCTGTCGACAAAATAAATATCATATCATTACTATGAAGAGTTGCAAGTAACCCTACTAATTATCGGCAAAATGTTGAGTGAAGTTTTGAAACTATATGAAAACAGTACACAGTACCCTTATCCTGAATATTACTCACTAACATAAGTGAGAAACTGAATCACGTGAATTATGTATGGGCTGTGGAGCTTTCTGAAGTATTCTGTAGGAGCGCTATACGCATTTCCATACAAAGAGTTCTATATATAGAGTGGCTAATAGGAAGAAAATTCACTTTAAATTTGTGTCCAGTTTGGTGAGAGGGACGGGAGGTGTGCGGGTGATGTTCCAATTGTGTTTAAAATAATGCACCGAAAACATTCATTACGATGACTTAGAAAATTATAATTTTCCATATAAATAACTTATACTGCGAATGTAATGGAATTCAACCTTTTTACTTAGTGCATTGTTTATATTTCAGTAGATATTTGTTTACTATCGTAACAAAATGTTCACTTATGGGTTGTTTTCCTATGGATACGCCGCTACTTTTAACAGCGGTGAATATGTCAGTTGAGAACGTTTTCAATATTGTTTCCGTAGTAACGAAAAACATTGCATGTAGTCAACACGATGCCGTTACCTAGCAACGTCTGTCACAGACTGAATTCATAAAAAATACATTTGGTTAACAAAGAATTCTATAAATAGAGCGGTTTACTTGCCTTGTATTTTATCTGTCCTCAATATGAGGCAGTTAACCGCTGCGTATTTTTTATGAATTCAGTCTGTCACAGACGTTGCTAGGTGTCGCATCGTGTTGACTACATAATGTTTTCTTCAAATGTTGTTCAAATGGCCTAATGTTTGATAAGAAACTGCTCCAATTATACAATAAGATAATAAAAGTGACAATATTGTATCTTTTAATCCTTAAAAACAATTTATTATATGTTTTTTTCATTTAATAATTAATAATATTTTCTACAATATAATCTTATATATAAAAATGGAGAGCTATTTCGCGTTGTCATCGGATGGCGCCAGAGCTGGGCGGTACTCGAGTACAAGTACTCGTAGATTGTACTCTGAGTACTTTTGGTGTACTCGGTACTCAGTCCACGAGTACATTTCTAAAACCTGTACTTGTACTTGTATTCGGTACGTTTTTGAGCCTAAAATGTACTCGAGTACTTCGAATGTACTCGAGTACTTTAGAATGTACTCGAGTACATTCAAAGTACTCGAGTACATCAAAGGTACTCGAGTACATTAAAGGTACTCGAGTACATTTCAAGTTCTCGAGTACATCTTTGGATTTATTGGAATACGTTAAACCTACTATGATACGTAATTTGAATTTATATTGCAAGTAGAGACTTGGTAGGTGTCGTGGTTATTAGTAGTGGTAAAGTGTGAATGTATGGTTCTCGTTTTTAATTCGAGAGTGTTGGTGACGAAATTGTTGTTTTTAAAACCCGTGTATTATGATTGAATTGGTTATTTCTAAAAACTAAATAAGTATTTGAAAAAAAAGACGGAATCGTCATTTTATAGAGTATAGTCTGAAATCCTGCTCTGCTATTGCTCCTTTACGTAAAAACTGAAGTAGGTATATTATTTATATGAAAAAAATTGTGATTTATGATGGGCTCTAATCTGTTGAATAGAAGAGAATAGTAAAAATATATATACAAAAAAAAATAAAACAAAAAATTCAGAACTTCGATACTGCTAAATCCCATAATTTGTAGGATTTAGACACAACAAAAAGAAGACGTTGAGAATGAGATGTTCAAGCAACTTGTAGCAGACGGTCTTGCGGAAATTTTTCAGGCTTTTACAAGACCAGCACTTTAGATGTTTTAAATTCTTTCGGCAGGTGGCCCGCGGCAAGGATATTCGCAGTGTATTCTTATTAGTCATTATTATGTTAATAATTGTCCTCGGTAGCCTAGTTGTACTGGCGTGGACTTCAGATCCGAAGTCATCCGGGTCAGAGTTTTCGTGTAAGTGTTTTTTTACTTGAAAATTCTACCTGGGGTTGGCCTGTCTCAAATTGTGATTGCTCCCATTATTAAAGTCTCGCATTATGACAGATGGATGTGGGAGGGGTGGAGGAATGACTGTGGGTGCCACTGGAGTCTATCAGGTTTGTAAACGTTGACGACTTTTGTGTCCTATTTTGATGGTGACTGGTGACCAAGGACACATTACCTGATTTAAAACAATGTTTTCCAAATCCAAATCAGGCCGTCGTCGCGTACGTTGGTGGTGGGCACACCGTGGACAGCGCCAGCTAGGTTGAAACAGGGAACCGTAGGTACCTCTGGTGGTGAGTTGGTTTAAGTTTGCTGTGTGGGTTTCCTGTAGCAGTATAACATCAATACATAGCTCTTTTGTCAGTTTTGTCAGATATTCGGTCTTAGAACTACATACTTATTTCTTCTATCTTCTATTTTTTCCAAGGTCTCTTGTCTTATTGCCCAGAGGAGAGCTGTTTTTGCGATTTGTATCATTTACCATACCATGTTCTATTTTCTTGTTTTTAATTCAATCCTCTTTGGCTTATCTGCTTTCTCTCTTCCTTATTGATAGAATTTTGCCGTTATAACGTTGCCTGGGGGTGCACCACGTGGAGGCGTTATTTTACCCATTTTTTTTAATGTAATAATATTTATTATTTATTATAGTTATACACTTTTTTTTTTAATTTATTTCATGCAGTTTGTTGTAATGATCGATTCAATTGCTCGCGATTACATTATGTTTTGAAACATGCGCAAAGTTGTTAGAGGTTTATAAAAGATTTGCGTTTAATTAATCACTCATGTACTCGGTACTTGTACTCGGTATTTTGTACTCGAGCACTTCGACCTGAGTACTTGTACTTGTACTCCGAGTATATTTGTGTGCAGTACTTGTACTCAGTACTCGAGTATTTTTTTCCTGTACTCGGAACAGCTCTGGATGGCGCCTAAACGGCTGGACCGATTTCGCTTATTCTTTTTTTGTCGTGTAGGCTTTTATCAGGAGAGTGTCCTTTTAGAACAAAAAAATTAAGAAAAATGTATAAGAAAATTAGAAAATTTAAGAAAACTATAAAAATGGAGATTTATTTCCCGATATCATCGCATCACGCCGAAACGGCTAGACTGATTTCGCTAATTCTTTTTTTGTCGTGTAGGCTTTTATCAGGAGAGTGTACTTTTAGAACAAAAAATTTAAGAAAAATGCATGTGAAATTTGAAAATTTAAGAAAACTATAAAAATGGAGATTTATTTCCCGATATCATAGCATCACGCCTAAACGGCTGTACCGATTTCGCTAATTCTTTTTTGTCGTGTAGGCTTTTATCGGGAGAAGGTTGATTTAGAAGAAAAAAATTAAGAAGAATGCATGGAAAATTAGAAAATTTAAGAAAACTATAAAAATGGAGTGCTATTTCCCGGAGTTATCGCATCGCGCCTAAATGGCTGGACCGATTTCGAAAATTCTTTTTTTGGCATGTAGGCTCTTATCAGAAGAAGGTTGTATTAGAAAAAAAAAATTAAGAAAAATTCATGGAAAATTAGGAAATTTAAGAAAAAACAGAAAGTAGGTAATCTTTTTAGTACTTTTTACAATATAATTTTGTTCGACTTTTAATTTTTTATTAATTGAGATTTGAAAGAACTGTCAGTGGATTGATTGTTGTTGCAATTGATAGAATGCGAATGTAAAAAATATATCAGAAGAAGGTTGTATTAGAAGAAAAAAATTAAGAAAAATTCATGGAAAATTAGGAAATATAAGAAAAAACAGAAAGTAGGTAATCTTTTTAGTACTTTTTACAATATAATTTTGTTCTACTTTTGATTTTTTATTGATTGAGATTTGAAAGAACTGTCAGTGGATTGATTGTTGTTGCAATTGATAGAATGCGAATGTAAAAAATATATCGTATGAAATAGATTGATTGGATAAGTCATATAATATTCATTGCAGTTAATTTTTATAAGGAGTTTTGGTAAGTTTTAATACCAAGGAGTTTTTAAAACTTTCTTTATTTACAGAGATTTTTAAAACCGCCAGCAAACAGAATCGTATATATAACATTGTTATTAAAGAGTTATACTTGATTGAAGTTCATTTTATAAGGAGTTTTGATAAGTTTAATACAAGGAATACATGATTATATTGAAGAAAAAGTAGATTTTTTTTTTGTTTGTTTGAAAATAAATTCTTCGTTTATGGGCTGATTTTTACAGAGGATGAGTACATACATATAACGTAAATAAATATAATCTGCATCGTTAATATGTAAAAAAAGCTGGATATTATTTGCTAATGACCTAGCATTTGTTTCTTTATTGAAAATAAAAATTGCTACACTTCCACCATGTTGTAATAGAAGATAGGAAAAAAAAACAGATACTGCATTTAATGTGCTTTTTATTTATTTCCACTGTTTTGAAAGAGAAGATTTAAGAACGCAATGTTGTGTGAAAGTGAATGTCGAGAACTTGGAAGTATGTCTATTGAGGTAATTTATTTAGAAGAGATGCAAGGTGTGAAAAAGAGATTGAAAGAAGGAAATTGGTTGGGAGAAGGGTTGGCGGTGCACTTAGACCTCTAAGAAGATATTTCTGAAATCGACAGTTGATGCACAATGCAATCCTGATACTATCCATGATTTATGGGAGTGAATCTTGGAAATGGACGAAAAATTTGGAAGTTGGAATAAATGCTGTGGAAATGAGATCACTGCGTAGGATATGCGGAAAGAGACTTATTGATAAGGTGGGATAACACCTAATGAGGAATGAGAATATTAGAAAGGAATGTGGAGTGGATGTTAGTGTAGTGACTAGAATGAAAGTGAATAAAGAAAGAAGGTTTGGGCATGTAAAGAAAATGAACGAAGAGAGAATGACTAAAAGAATATATAAATCTGAAAAAATAGGTGCACGCAGACGAGGCCGACCTGGAATGACATAGACCGACCATATCGGTGCCGTCTTACGGGAGGGCCAAGTCAGGAGCAAAAGGAATATAAGAGCATGTATGCGGAATGTTATGCGTTTGGAGGAAGCGAATGAGTTTGGATTGGAAAGAATGGAAGTCCATACACTCTGCGTACCCCCTTCGGGAATCAGCGTGATGGGCAAAAAAAGTATTGACACCTCAATGCGTATTTTGAATCGGTACGGAGATGTTCCTTATCGTACTGTGATTAATCAATCAATATTATTTTAACTGAGCAAAATAAGTATTAAAATATCGAATATAATGACATACCTAGATTCTTTTTTTACATATTAACATAAAATCAATCAAAATTAAAACTTCATTTGAACTCCACTCAGGAGCAAAGTGAGGCAATAAGAGCTCTCCATTGCACTCGATCTTGCGCAATGATGACCTCTTCCCACATCATATTAACATAGGTAATAAGTTTTTGATGTAAAAATAAACTCAGTCCCAATGAATGCAGCGTGGTATGCAGGTTTTGCTAATGAAGTAAATAGTCATTCGTGTTAAATAACTAAAAAACGAATTTGAGCTCTGTTGCATAAAACCTAGAGTACCCATATTATTTATTTCGATACGAAGTTCGACGGGTCAGCTAGTATTTCAATATTATTTGACACATCGATACCTCAATATGCAAATTGGGTAAAGTAACGGGATGAAAAAAAATACATATTTTTTTATACATAACGATGCTATAATTTGAAAAAAAACCGCAAAGTTGAGAAGTATGATGGTGGAGCAGGGCCCAGGTCTCGTAACCTTTAGGTTAGCCATCACAAGTGAAAGTAATAGAAAAAATTTCATTCCTTAACTTATCTTCATATACATCTTCCTTCAAACTTATCAGATATGGAAAAACTCTTCAAGTCATAATTTAATGAAATCGTTCATGTACACTAATGCCCTTTTGTTTTTTTTTTATCATTTTACTTCGTGATCCAAGATTTGCTTTTTTCTGTTTTAAGTATAATTTTCTGCCCAAGTATTTCATATTTCTCTTTTTTCTGGTTTAAATTTGAGCCCATGAAAATTTATGTGCTACATATTTTCCTTCTTTTAATTTTGCAAGATTGATATCTCTCAGTTTTCACCAGAATCTGAGTATTCTGTTGACCGTAATGTTCTTGCAATCTCTTACAACATTAAAATAAATAAAAAAATCCTTATTCTGTGCTTGTAATGATATTCAATCAAACGATTTGTCTTAATCAATGTCATGAGTATACAGTTTCATCTTGAATTTATCCAAGACAATTCTCAATCTCAATCAAGATCAATCTCAGTCTGCATAGAGAATAGAGTTGCGCATTTTAAACGTTGTAATACTAACAAACTTTTCCCTATTTTTCTCAAGGTGTTATTAAGTCATTTTATTATTATGTTGGATTTGCCGAAATCACCAAGAATGTGTATTAGAATATAGAATTTTTATATCATCATTAGGTAAGTCATTTTGTCAAAAATGCAGTTACCCATGTTGCATATCAATGTATCGACACTATAGCAACATAATAATATCACTGTTGCTTAGTGAACAGTTTGTTACTATAGTAAACAAATATCTACTGAAATATGAACAATGCACTAAGTAAAAAGGTTGAATTCCATTACATTTGCAATATAAGTTATTTATATGGAAAATAAAAATTTTCTAAGTCATCGTTATGAATGTTTTCGGCGCATTATTTAAAAACAATTGGAATCACCCGCACACCTCCCCTCCCTCCCACCAAACTGGACACATATTTAAAGTGAATTTTCTTCCTATAAGCCACTCTATATATAGAACTCTTTGTTGGTTAATTGACATATTATTATGAAATAATTTATTAATAATTACATCAACAAAACCTAAATATTATCTTTGGGTACTACAAAAATATTATGTGTATCAAATAACATGACATGTGACATGTAAAGATCATACAATAAATAATAAGTAAATTTCACAAAAATAAGTTACCTGCAATTTCACATTTTCCTTGGGCAAGCTATCAATTTTTGAATAAGCCTCTGTTTTTGTTGTTGAAGTTGAATTGGTCTTATGAACATCTGGAACTGAACAATTCATTAACATATTATGAAAACTGGTTAAACTTACTCTTAACAATAATAATTTTAATGAGATGTCATTGTGTGTGAATGATAAATTTCAGCTTAATTATATAAAGCATGTATGAGAGCAGTACCTTTAAGAGTGCTTTCAATAGTTAGTTGCTGCACGTGGTTTGAGAAATATTTGGGGGGTTGTTCAACAGTTGATTTTGTACTCAAAACACTCTCCGGTTGTTTCGGAGTTCCAAAAAGATTGGTACCAACAAATTTGGAGCCACTCTCTGGGTTTATGTTGTTGGGTTTTGGTGCCTGAAATTTTCACAAATAGGGATTAATAATAAAATAATCTAAAAATTACACAAGTGCTTCCATAAAAACAATAAGACATTGTTGAGTTCTATAATTTGTTTGAAATTGTGAACATTTCTTATTATGAATATGATTTAATAAATAGCGTTAAAGATACTACTCACCGCTGGAGTGGATGTAATAGAAGGAAAAGCAAACGATGAATCGCTGTTGGAAGAAACTACTTGAGGAGCAGGTTGTTGGGGCACTGTTAACGGTGGTTCCAAATCTCTAAAAATATATACAAAAGAACGATAAGCCAGCGATATAGTAACAATACTTTGTTGTATGAGGTTGTGTTTTTTTTCTGTGTGGTGAAATAAATTTAAAATAAGTGTTTTTTTACAAACAAAGTTTGTGTTTAAAGTGTTTCAAGGTGTCCTAAGTGTCTGTCTGTGTGGGAGAAATGTCCTTGTGCAACAATTGTAAAGGGGAGACAAAGGGGAAGGCGGTGGCTTGTGATGGGTGTAAACATGAAACTTGTTATAAGTGTACAGAACTGAGTGCAACAGAAATAAGGTGTATAGAGATGAAATCTAGACTCCTAAAATATTTATGTTCCGATTGTGAACAAGGCATACAACTGATACCTATGTTAAAACAAGAGATAACACAGTTGAAAAATGAGATTCAATCTCTGAAGGCAACGGCAAGCATGAAGAGTAATACGGAGGAAATTATACAGGAAATGGAAGAGAGAGAGCGCCGCAAAAGAAACATCATTATATTTGACATCCCTGAATCCAACTCATCCTCAGCTGAGGAGAGAAGAGAATACGATGGCAATAAAATCACTCAAATCATTGAAAGTATTTCACCTTCATGTGCACCCCCCTTAAAGGTTTTTCGTCTAGGAAAACGGAATGGGGACAATAACAAACCAAGACCAATGAAGGTGGTATTCAGAAACATCTCTGATGCTATCAATGTACTAAAGAACAAAGCCAAGACCCCAAAGAAGATCTCAATTAAGCAAGACTTAACCCCTCAACAACAACAGCATCTTCGGAACCTTAGAAAAGAACTGGAAATCAGAATGAGGGGTGGAGAGGTGAACCTAACTATTAAATATGTGCGAGGATACCCAAGAATAGTAAACATATCGTCTCAAAAAAACTAAGCTCTCACCATATACTCAACATACCAATCTTGTACACGAACCTAGCATCAATCCTGGCAAAATTTGACTTGCTCATGATAGAGGTTAACAAGGTGTCACCTGCAATTATTATTGTCACGGAAACATGGCTCAACAAAGGCATCAATGATTCGCTGGTTGATATCCCAGGATATACCTTATATCGAAATGACCGATTAAATATGAGAGGGGGTGGGGTTGCTATATATATTGCAGGCGTTTACAATAATGTACCAATTAAGGCAGAAATAAATAAAACTTTTCAAAACACTTTGCACGAAGCACTCTGGATTGATCTGCAGGTTGACACCTATAAAATACTACTCGTAGGAATTTATAGACCACCACAGCAGTCACTGGAAAGTGACAAATTGCTTTTTCAAAACATTGAACGGGCCAGTTTGGTTGATAATGTGCTGATCTTTGGAGATTTTAATCTACCCAATATAAAGTGGCCTATTGACACACTAAACTATACTGGAAGTGAAGGAGAGTTGTATGAGCTGTATGTAAATAGTGGCCTCTATCAATTTGTAAGCCAGCCTACAAGATTTCGAGAGGGCAATACACCTTCAACACTGGACTTAATCCTGAGTAATGATGAGAATATTGTCACAGACATTAAATACTGCCCACCAATAGGAAAGAGTGACCATGTGGTAATTATTGCCAATATACAGGTAAATGCAGAAACGGGTAATTCGGGAAACAGGCAGAGCAAAAGGAACTTTTACAATATCAACTTCGAGCTGTTGAACGAAAATCTATTGAATTCTGATTTGAGGTTCGGGGATGATGGGGGGAATGCGGATGATCAGTGGAACCATTTCAGAGATATTTTGAATGCACAGATTGATAAACTTGCACCTTGTAAGAAACAAGCAAAGAAGAAGAATCAGGATAAGCCATGGATTACACCAAGTATATTGGCGATATCAAGGACCAAGAAGAAACTATGGGACAACTATAGGATTACACAAACAGAGGAAGACTATAAAAGGTATCGACTATGTAGTAACCAGCAGGTGTTGGAAACTAGAAAATCTCGATCCTCTTTTGAGATAAACATAATCAACAGTGGAAATAAGAACTTTTATAGTTATATTCGCAAGCAGCTTGGATCCAAGGTCACCGTTCCCTCAGTGCTATACAATAGTGAAGGTGTGGAGGTAACGGATCCACGAGATGTCGCTAACGTATTCGCAGATCAGTTCCAGTCAACATTTGTGATAGAACCCAGTGGGGAAATGCCAGCATACAATACAAGAAATAGCAATCATATATCAGATATATATTTCACCCCAGGTACTGTCAAAAGATATCTAAAATCTTTTAGAGATGACACGGCTATGGGACCCGACGGTATACCAGCTATTGTTATTATCAAATGCGCCGATACGCTTGCACACCCTATGACTGAAATTATGCAAAAGAGCTTTGATAGTGGCTTGGTGCCTACTCAGTGGAAGAGAGCCATAGTGACCCCGATATATAAAAAGGGTGACAAACTCCAAGCTGTTAACTACAGGCCGGTGAGTCTCACATGTATAATGTGTAAGTGTATGGAAAAAATCATTGTGGAAGGCATCAGAGACTTTATAGACCAAAACCACATATCATCTCACAGTCAGCATGGGTTCACACCGCACCGCTCAGTGGTCACCAACCTTCTCAACTGTCTGTTTGAATGGACCAAGTCAATGGACGACAGGGAACCAGTTGACATATTTTATCTTGACTTCGAGAAAGCCTTCGACCGTGTCCCTATTGGAAGACTTTTGCTAAAGCTGGAGGGCTTGGGAATAAAGGGTAATCTCCTGGGGTGGATACGAGATTGGGTCTCCAACAGAAAGTTCCAGGTGCGGGTGGGATCCTCTCTCTCCGAGCAAAAAGACATATACAGTGGAATTGTCCAAGGATCTGTCCTTGGGCCGGTTTTGTTCTGTCTATACATCCTGGATCTAGAGGAATCAATAGAGTCTACATCAAGTTTTTATGCCGATGACACTAAGTTCTTTGGTAACCCTATAATCAACTATGACACACTACAGGGGGATCTGAACTCTGTCCATCGCTGGTCACAGGAATGGCTTCTAAGCCTGAACAAGGAGAAATGTGTAGTTCTTCATGTTGGTAAAAACAATCCAGGATATCAGTACACTTTGGACAATACTGTGGTAAAAACAGTAGCAAGCCAAAAGGATCTAGGAATTGTGGTGTCCAACACATTAAAATGGGAAGAGCACATTATCGATATCACAAAAAGAGCCAACTCACTTATGTATCTAATACGGAAAGCATTTACACATATCACGCCTGGCCTATTCCTCAAGGTGTACAAGAGTCACATACGCCCTCTGCTGGAGTATGGTTTCCAAATATGGAGTCCATATTTCAGAAAGGATATTGAGCTGCTGGAAAAGGTGCAGAGAAGAGCAACAAAGATGCCAATTGGGTTTTCAAGACTCGAGTATGAGGAGAGACTGAGATTGTTGAAGCTGCCCACACTGGAAGAAAGACGTAGACGTGGTGACTTAATTGAAACATTCAAAGTCTTGAATGGACATTACTCCTGTCCAAACATTCCGTCTCTTTTCACCTTCAATGAAAACACCAACCTGCGTGGACACACAATGAAACTGTCAAAAACATCCTTCTCAACAAACTTCCTGAAGCATTTTTTGACAAACAGAGTGGTGGAGCAATGGAATTCACTGCCGCAGGAGGTTATAGAGTCAACATCAATAAATATGTTCAAGAACAGACTGGATGGACACCTTGACACTGACCACACTTAATAGGCGTATCAGTATTTATACTGTCTGCCTATCACCAATAATAATAATATAGAAACAGAATAATTAATTTAAAAAGAAGGAATGTAGGTACATACAAAACACAAAGATGCTGTGGAATGATAACTTCATTTGGTACACTACAAATGCTCGACTGCATTGAGCCTAAGTTGATACAGTAAAAGGTCACCATTAGCCCAACATGAGACAGAATGTGCAATGCTGGCATATAAGGTAATGATTCATTTTCACCTGAAATTATAAAGTTAAGTAAATTACAAGTTAACAGAATTATGTTGTTGCATACTTATTGAGTATCTTAAATTTAAAATAAAAATTGTGATATGAATTAGTCAATAGATGAAATAATTACCCCATGGTAACTGCAAAATGGCAGAATCATCGATGGCTAACCCAATGGGGTAACATTCTTGTTTCTCTTCTGTCAATGGCAATTCGGCACGAGCTTCATCCATCTAATAACAAAACAAAAACTTTTAAATAATAATTAAATTAAATAACACTCTTCTATAAATAGGTGTGTCCAGTGAAGCATTCTCTATCAGTCAACCAGTACTGTCCAATCTTAGACAGAATATCCAACCCAGAGTAGAAGATTCTTTGACCGGGCTGGGAATAGAACCCAGGACCTCTTGATCTAAAGCCGGCGCTTATGCCGCTAGGCTACTGACATTAAGTACAATTTCAATATATCAATTTTGGAGTCCATTAACATCTGAGCATATAGTAATTTAACTATAGGGAGCGTTCAAGTATTACGTAACGCAATATGGGGGGGAGGGGGGGTTAGTCTTGAAAAACGTTACTATTGTATTACCGGCGCTGCAATAAAGATATTTAGTGACTTTCCAGTAATAATTGATTTATGAGGCATACATAGCTGTAATATGTGCGTTAGGCAACGTTTAGAGAATGGGAAGAGGGGTAACAAAGAGCGTTACGGTGCATCTCGGGGGGGGGGGGGGGGGTCAATAATGTTAAAAAATTGCGTTACGTAATACTTGAACGGTCCCATAGCACAATTCCCAGAACTTTGGGAACATTGTTCATTTTATCAACCGTAATATTATGAAATTATTAATAATATTGGTTAGATAAAATCGTACATACCTGTATCCACTGTTGCCAATTTATTTGATCAATGCTTCCCAAAACACCAACTTCCATGCTGTTAGAAGAAGACACCAAGATCACACCCCTAAAAACACAGGTCAACCATTTATGACTTCATCAAATCTCTTTCTACATTATTTCCAACAGTATTAAAAGCTTACCATGCGGGAATGTGTGTTATGTAGAACTGTATAGCACGAGTATTCCCCATACTGTAGCAAATATCTTCATAATTGTAGCATGTGCAGTTTCCTGTCTTCGGAGTATTCACTATCGTAACACCTGTGAACAAAAACATCTACGGTGTTTTTTTTTTGATTCAATGATTTAATGCGACATCTAGAAACTTACCATAAAGAAAACTTACAAGGTTTTGATTCATTATCTTTGTACACAACACAAAATTGAGTGTTTGATAGCCACTGAATGGCAACGACCTCAGTCATATTGGAAGGAACAGGTATTTTTTTGACTAACGAGAGATCTGGCTTCCATTGGCATAAACTTCCATCGATGCTTCCAGTAACCAACTGTTTCCCTTTTGGACTCCATGAAAAACATCTTAAAATATCCAATGAGAAAATTAAATATAAGACAAATTCGAAAAATGTGATGAAAAATTTATTTAAGTAGAAGAGGTTATATGAGAATTGGTGTATCTGGAAGAGAAAAGAGTGGAGGTCCATTCTTTCTGCCTACCCCTTAAGGAACACAGCATAATTGGTAAAAAAAAAAATAACATGGGAAAGACATTGAAGTTATAAAAACAGATTTTTGGAACAGCTTATTACCTACATGGGATGATTGTAAATTAAAGAGCTAAATTCTGGCACAAATCACAGGTTATCCTATTCTATCATTTTCAAAGACCTCAAGTTCGTAAAAAATCTAATGATATACCTAGTAATAAGCTTTAAAATCAGCAGGTGATGTTGTGAACAATTGATATAAATTATTCAAATTAAAAAAAAAACTAAATTGCTATTGTTAATATAAATAAAAGAAAAATACTTTGCAGATGCTGGCTTTGATTGAACTTGAACTGTGCTCGATTTGCATAGGTAGACTGACAGGACTCCGTCAGATGTCACAGCCGCCAACATATCCGCTTGACATGGGTTCCATAATAATTTTGTCAGATGAACATTGTTTGTAGGAGTGAGTATGATTTCATTTAAACATCTTGGATTCTAAAAAAAGATATTTAAATTACCAAATAAACTTGAAATAATCTATGGCTATTCACAAAATATGTACCCTAGTAGTACTTTTACTTACTTCCTCAGCACAAGATTTGGTTTCATAGACACCAGCAAAAAGGGTATTATTCTTAAAATAAGCGATACTCAAAAGTTCCTGGGTACAATTCAATGCAAGACTTATTACTTGACCAGGGAAGTTAATTATTCTTCTTGGACATTTTAGACCTTCTCCTTGTAAGATATTTCTTAATTGAAAAACTATAAAAAAAAAGGTGGCCACATTGTATTAATATGTTCATTACTTTACAAACATACATACCTAATTTAAATTGGAATTAGATAAAAAAATACACTGATGTTTCTGACCTTGTAACTGATTATCAGGACTTCCAAGAAACATTAAACCAAAACGACTTGCAGACGCCAATACATTTAGTTGACTTGTTGAAAACTGATTAGATGACTTGAAAGCTCTAATTCTTCGATGAAGTTTGAATTGAAAATTCTTAAAAATATAGAAATGAAACACATATATATTATTGTCATATTCGAATTAAACTACTGCGTGAATCCAAGCTTAAATTATTATTACTCTGTCTGTATTATTATAACCTAAAATGGCAAACAAAATATACCTGCACATCGATGCAATTTGGCGGTGGCAAAGTATCCATCGTTGTTTATTGAAATGAAATCACCAATTCATTCAAATAATCTCAACAGAAACCAATTCGACGCGTTATTATTATTATATAAATTTAATAAATCAAACTAGCACAAATTTTGAGAAGAAATAGCGAAAACCATCGAGAAATTGAGAAAAAGATAGTTGTGAGTTGACGCAAATTGACAACCAGTATGAGAACATCCTAGATTTCACAACATTATTGGTCATCCAACATGGCGGATACGACGAGCTCCTATTTTCACCAAGGAACATGGTCCCGAAGTGTAACGAAGAACGACTGTATGATTGTATTAGCGTTCAATTTTATTTTACGTTAGCGTTTAGCAAGCTTTCTACTATTTATATGATTGAGTTAGGTTAGGTTAGGATATAATTATAAGGGGGTTTGGGGGGCGGAGCCCCCCATACCTCATCACGTTTGCCCCCGAATTTATATAAAGTAATAGAAATACCATCAAATTATCATTGTCACTAATACATCCATACAGTCGTCTCGTAACACTTCGGGATGGTTCGGCAGTTTCCGGCGACCATGTTCCTTGGTGCAAATATGGTATCCGCCATGTTGCATGGCCAATAATGTTGTGAAATCTAGGTTGTCCCCAGTATGACATTTTCAAATTATTCATAGAAACTTTACTCGGAGAAAATTTTGACATCATATTCATAGATAATAATTATTATTACACATGCTTGTCAATTAAATTGACAAATGACATAATTGATAATAACATCAGGAAAATTAAGCAAGATCGTGTTTAAATACGTTTTTTTATAAATCCAATGTGTAATAATCAAATAATGTTATTATTGTGAGTATTACAAGTGAACAATGACCGAACACGATTATAAAGAACTTGGCTCGAAAGTATTGCGGAGCTATGGAAAATTCCTTAAGGACCAAAATGATACTTTTGTAGAATTTTTAAAGAAATTTAAGACTCAACCTCTCGATATACACAAAGTTTTATATCCCATTAATGTGAGTCAGGATCCGTTTGAGGATATTCACTTTCTAGATATTGTGGAATCTGATAATAGAATTTTAAAGAAAATAATAGTCACATTTAGTTTTTTGTGCTATGAGATAGAAAAACTTCAAGATGAAGCGAACAACTGGTAAGACTTTCAGATGCATTTTAATAAATTTAAGAAGTATACTTGAAATTTGAATGTAACATTGTTATTGAGGTCATTTTTGTTTCAGTTTTTGCAATTACCTTGCATTGTATGATGAAAACTTTCGAAATGCTAACATTTGTGGTGAAGAACACATAAGTAATTGTATAGAAGATTTTCACAAATTGCATGCCTTTATAAAAAGATGTCACGATGTTGTAATCAACTTCACTAAACAACTTTGTTACTTAGCGTCTGGAAGCTTCATTGATTTGAGTAAGTATTTTTACTAAATATACCTAATAAGTTGGTTCGGTTTTTCTGTTGCTTTTCTTGGTATATTGAATATGAGAGACAATCACGCACCAATTGTATAATATATTATTTTAATTTGTTGAACTGTTTGTGTCATAATTCCAGAATGCCTCAAGTTTGGTTATTTGATATCGAAACTGGGAGACATGTTGCTCGTATTGGTCATTCTTGATCATCTTATAAATTCTTCGATGATTAGGAATCATTGGAATCTTTATAGAAAGGCAGTCAAAGCTCTTAATAAAGATTCAAAAAGACACAATGAAACACCAGAAAAAATGAAACCTTTAGAAATTGTTTTGAATAACATAGAGGAGCGTGTGATAAGTGACAACATATTCGAGTTTTGTATAGAATCCTTGATCAATGCAAATGTGAAAAACATCCCAAAGGAAGGAGTTTTCATTTTGGACGAATTGAATAACTATTTGAAGAAATCAATAGGTGATTTAGAAAAGTCATCCGTTGATTTTTATGAATCAACTCTATCAATTGAATGGATAAAAGTCAATGCTTTGTTTGTCTTTATTTCCTTAGTTTTTGGAAATGTTGACAAAAAGAATTTGAGGCTTTTAATGGATGTAAACTGTAAGGTAACTATTTTATTATTTATTTTCTCATAAAAAATGAATCCAATATTAATAAAAATAGAGAAAAACTATTGAAATAACTTTGTATAAGAATAATATAAATTAGAATTTTAATTTAAACATATCCTGTAAACTTTTCAGGCGCACAGTGTACCATTGGCTGGACAAGTTGTCTGGTATCCCGAGCAGTTCTTAGCCCGACATATTCGTCACCTAATTTCAAATCACAAAAAACTACTACAGAATATTGCCAAAGCTCGCCAGATGTACATCAATAACAAAAAGCTGAACCTCGCAAAAGATGTCTACAATGCTCAAATACAAATTTCAAAGTGGTCAATCAACATGAACGAAACATTTTCAAACCATGAAACTCAGCTCAGTGTCATTCAAATGAATCACAGAGCAGAGTTACTAAGTCAAGGAATTAAATACGCGGCACAGATAAAATTTTTGATCATGTGCTTCATAAGCGTTCACATGTCTCAAGGCATACCTATCACTAAAAATTCACTAACATCTATTTGCAAACTAATTGAAATTTTAAAATGCATCGAAGAAATGTTTCAAAATAATTATCAGTCTATACACTCCTCCGCAAATGTAATAATTCAACACTCAACTTATCAATTGTCATCCAAATTACTAGCTATAAAGAAACATTTAATAAATGATAGGACTTATTCAAAACAAAAACTAGACGAATTAACAGCGCTAGTGATTGTGGAGAAAGCCCTTAGAGGCCCTCCCACATCACGGAGAAGACTCATTATTAACGTTACATTGTCTTTTGTACCTTCAAATATTTTGGGTGACCAGTCTTATGGCGCACTGTTAGAAAGTATTGAATCAATCATCACTGTCCAATCTAAAATGGAGAAGTTTTGCGATTGTATGTTCTTGTATTGGAACAAATTTATCTTGACACATTATTTACATAACATTGTAACTACCAAAAGAGACTTTAAAAGAGTGACACTATTAGTGCGAGCCATCAATGACTCTTTTGTGGGCATAGAGAAGTGTGAGAAGTCATTCAACAAAAACAATCTTGCCATAAATTTTTTCAATGAAGTAAATGATCTTGTAACTAAAATCATAATTGAGCCTGTCAGCGAAGAGATTGAAACAAACTTGCGCCTTCACACCCACACACATTTAAAACTCGATAGGATGAACCCCTTCACCACTCCTGTAGAAGACATGAATGCAATATTAACATTACCTGCATTGAAGTTCAACGATGTGTTTGTTTCCGTTGTTCATGGAATAGAACACTACCTGTCTTATACCTTTTACAATCTCACCACTGTAGTTTTGCATGATTGGAGAACATATGGAGAAATGAGGCAGTTGGCAGACATGAAGTTTCAACTGAAAGCAGTCGATGATAATCTCCCAACTCAAACATTGGAGCAGGGTCTTGATATTTTGGAAATAATGAGAAATATTCATATTTTCGTCTCCAAATATTTATACAATTTAAATAATCAAATATTCATTGAGCATGTCAGCAATAGTAAAACATTGAACACAATTAATATATTCCACATAGCCAATTCTATACGTACCCACGGCACTGGCATTATGAACACTACCGTCAACTTTACTTACCAATTTTTGAGAAAAAAATTCCATAACTTTTCACAATTCATGTACGATGAACAAATCAAGTCGCGTCTCATCAAAGATATCAGGCATTTTAGAGAATTCGCTGGAGACACTGAACAAATGTACAGTTACAAAAGAGCTGATAAATTCAATAAAGGAATACGAAATTTAGGACTGGATGAAGAAGGAAGGAGTTACTTGGATTTATTCAGAATACTCATCACAGAGATTGGAAATGCCATGGGCTATGTAAGGATGGTTAGATCCGGAGGCTTACACTGTTGTGCAAATGCTAGTGCCTATTTACCATCTCTAGAGGAGAGCTGGTCGTTTGATGAACTCCTTCAAAATAACACATTTAACGAGGCTTCATTAGATTCTGTAAAAAATCTAGAAAATACAATTAACCATCTGATTTCTAACTTCTCCAATGGAACAGAATATTTCAAGCTGTTTGTGGATGTTTTCTCTCCAGTCTTTAGAAATCCAGAGAATGTTCATTTGAAAGCTTTTTATATCATTGTACCTCCTTTGACATTAAATTTTGTAGAGAACATTCTACTGTGTAAGGATAAATTGAACAAAAAGAACACTACAGGTGGAGCATTCAGCGATGATGGTTTTGCAATGGGCTTGGCTTATATTTTGAAGCTTCTGGACCAAGTAAGTTATATTTTGATAGATTTATATTTAATTTCTCCTTTTTAAATGTGGTAGTTGCTGGTTAGATATTCAGCAGCACTTTGATCTTATGAGATCTATTGTGTTTTCCATTAACTCAAGTTATAGTTTGAACCTACATTAAGTACTTAAACAATTTGTGACAAAGATACAGATACCTTATAATAATACCTAAATTAGTTTTGCGGTGTGTTTATTACTTACAAGCTTTCCCGACAGACCTATCCTAGCTATAAATATCATATTCAAATTCGTATAATGATAAACTATTAACTACCAATATAATTCCCACCGATGCACATGTTTTAAACAATGTTTGCAGGGCGCGTTCTGTCAGTAGCACCAACTATCAAACAATTGACGGTTATTTCAATCGCCAATCGAAATTTAGACATAGAATGTTTATATTCTCAGTAGCGCTAAAAAGGTTTCCTAATTTTTTATGTACCGCACTACTTTCTGAATTTTTTCTTTCATAAGAACTTTCTCCTGCAAAAAAACAATTAGCGAAATTGGTCAAGCCGTATACGTGATGCAATTACCTAGGGAAATAGGGCTCCATTTTTATATATAGAGATAAGTAAATGTTTCATTATAGGTATTCATTAAAGTTGGTGTTTTCAAATAGTACACACCTATATATTTTTTCAATCTTGTCTTCTACTTCTGTTTCTAAGAATAGCCTAGTTTGATCACTTGAATTTGTTATTATCATGGTTGCAATATAAGGTACACCTACAGTAAAAAATGGAATGTTTTCAACTTATTATAATAAATTATTTTCAGGAAGAGGCAATGGACTCCCTGCATTGGTTTGAATCTGTGAACAGACACATAGCACAGGAGAGGAGCAGTGTACAGGAACAGTTATCTAAAGGCTCTTCTCAAGTGCATCAGGCATTGGCTTTGACCCAAAAGAAGTTAAATATCCTTGAACAGGAATTTCAACTACTCTATTTCAGTTTCAGCAGTGCTAGAATTTTCTTCCAAGTTTAAGGTATCCTATCTTACAATATTTTTACTTCATTTACCTATCGCAGTTATGAATTTTATCTTTGCTTCATATAATATGACACTTAATACATAATTGTTAATAATCTTGGCATAGAGTTAAATTATATGCCCAGCCAGGTATTAATTTTTATTGTTTAAAGATAATTTTTGATACTTTCCGTTTTAGGTACCTTCATACACCTTGATTTTTTTTATATCTACATACAATTTTTATTTGTAAATAAGTAACCCTTTCTGTATTATTTATAAACTGTCAGCATAGCTGGCAGAATTAATTACCTGGGGCGATTTTTCCAGTGAAAATACTTAGCAGAGTGGGAAGAGAAAGAGAACCCAGAACTTGGTGATAAAAAGCCTGATGCGTTAGGTAACTAGGTTACCTTTTTCTTTAAATTGCCTTAAAGCGGCTTGATTCCAAACATCCCAGGCTAGTTATTTTTGTATGAACCTTTGATGCATCTCGACATTCCATAAAATAAAAATGATGGTTTCCTTTACAACTGATGATTAGCTCTAAACTGTAGAAATCCAGGGTGGTCCACCATTGATGCCTTCCACTGTTTAATTTTCCAAAGATCCTAGAGCTGTCTTTGTCTTGCTTTCAACTTCCATTGTGATTTTCACTATGTCAATTAAATATGCATTTAAAAACTATTAATTTTATGACTATGATTTTATTTTTACATACAATTATTAGCCCGCCAATTTTGGTTTATTATTTTACCAATAAAGTGTTTATTATTATTATTATTAATTATACTTCTTAAAGAATTTAGCCCTTCCGTTTTATCAATTAATCAGTACTCCCTTTGTGATTGCACTGAGGGACATAGGGAGGAAATAAGTGATCTCCATTTGGTTCAATCTCGGGCAGCGTCAATAGCAGTTTTATGAAAACTATTTTTTTCAGCTTGTTAGTTTTTATCATAGTTTTCTATAAAATCATTTGTATGATGATCATCAATACAATACTTTATATTATATTCCTGACCTGCTGTGATAAATAAATTTTATATTGTTATATTTAAGTATGTGTATTTTTTTATGTATGATTTTTTTTTTTTTGTTTACCCATGTAATTGATTTTTATAAATATCATTATTCAGCTTACGCTATACAAGTAAGATAGGATTATGAATGAAATATTTTTCACATATTTTATTTAGCTTTATTTATAAAATTCAAATTAAATATAAAACTTATGTTACAATAAATTGTTTTAATTCATTCACTAAAATTTTTCTAACTAATGAGACATGTTGACTGAATTCTACAAGCAGGCATGTCTGCCAATATTTATTTTATTTCAAATTTGTAATTGAATCATTTGAAAAAAAGACTTGAAATCATTGCTATATTCATCAAAATGGATTGGGAAAATTAACATTTGTGGAATAAGCACTAGTTTGATAATAATACTAGATAATAAGTTGTGAACGCAACAAGATCGTCGCCAGCCCGGGGCCTAGGGGGGGGGGGGCAATTTGACTTATTCATAGGTTATTTTCTATACGGAGGATGAGGAAAATATGAATTGCCTACATTTTTTAATACCCCCCCTTGGCGACGCAATAAACTCTTTTGTTATTACGGCAATAAACAATAGTGGCAATATTTCTGTCATAATTTTTCTGTTAAATTTAGATTGCTACATATAAAAATAAAAAATATATATTCTTGATTTTTTTCAATATTCTGATTCACTTCAAAGATAGTTTAGCAAGTTATCACACTGCTTATGTACAATAGTATGAATGTATATAAATATATTTTGAGATTCTCTCATATTTACTGTCCATATTTGGCTAATGTTATTTATTTAACCTCATCTTGACTAGTTAAGTGGCAAGTTGGTATTAACACAATCCCCTTTGGTATAAAAAGACTTAAAATACTTTGTACAGTTGCAAGAAATTCCAGATTTGTCATATACAGAAGATAATTTATGCATATATTTAAAATAATTGTCATTTTTCCATACGTCAGTCATAATGAATTTCCAGAATTCATTATTCTACAATAAAGTTTTTCCGTCATCTCTCATTTCAATCAATTAAATATGATTCAGGATTTTTCTTTGGTTATTTTAAAGCATTTTATGTTGAAATGATTGCACAATTCGTTCACCTGTAAAAAATAAAATACACATTTAGTGTAAAGTACAGGAAACTAAGTCTTGAAAGTGAAATAAATGAAAATGTTCCCTATGCTTTTCCCTCAACTCTTGTTTTATAGAATCAAATAAAATTAGGTAGTTTCTAGTAGTGTATAACTATCTTTAGGTAGTTTCTATTAATCAGTGATAGGATGTCACATTTTTTCTAAAATGAATCAGGGATCACTCCAAGTAAACCCAAATACACTTTTGAGGTCTTTCACACTACTTATGCAGTCGTTTTCTAGAAAAGCGGACCGCCAATTGGACTAATTTTCATTATTACTAATTGCAAAAGTTTTTGAATTCAACCTTTTTACTAAGTTCATACATTTTGTGTCTCGTTTACTACGGTATCTAAGCTACGCTTAATGACACTAAACATCAAGCTTACACAGTCTCTTTCGCGCTTTCATTATTTTACTGGAGGCAGTGAAAGAGATAAGCATACAACGATTTGTACATGTATCAAAGAATACTGTGTTCGTAATGCTACGGCCACTTTTCTTTCCTAGGAAAACAAAGCATAAGCAAAGCTTGTGTTAAGGAAGATGGTCGATATCGAGACCGAAAGTCGGTGACTGAACATTTCATGATCACTTATTACATCTCCAACATATATGTCTTGTTCTACAAATGTTTCCATACTTACCACACCGATCCCATAACAGATATGTGCTGCGGATAGAATTATTGTCAGCGCGTATAAAAGCAATAGCTCTTCGTGTAAGCGCACGTGAAAAGTCAATATTACCATAATGGTAGCTATGTACGGGTACAGTAATATATTGAATCGTTCGCTATTTGTATTGCTCATTTGAGAGACTATCAAGCGACACTGAAAGAAAAATGAATAAATTCATTATTTTAAGCCTGTATAAAACCATATATTCATTAGATCCTTAACCTTAGAAAAATATCAATATTTCATAATACTTAAACAAAAGACTACTTCTATTCACAAAGTTTATGTCCACATTGTAGTAGTAGCACTGGGTTGGCTGGCAGAGATCTTTTAAGACGTATAAGATCCTGAACGGGCATTCCCACCTGCCCAGCCTTGGTAATATGTTTACAAGGAATCCTAACACACATCTGAGAGGACATCACCTCGAGCTCAATCCAACTAAGTTCAACTCCAATCCGGTCAAACATTTCCTTACCAATCGTGTGGTTGAGGGGTGGAATGGATTACCTGGTGAAGTTGTTGAAGCCTCAAGTGTAAATGTTTTCAAAAATAAACTGGACCAATATTTGGGATATAATTAATTGTGCAAGCCTGATATGGGCACATCAGCTGTGAGCTGCTCGCCCATCAATAATAATAATAAGATAAGTCCGCCCTTTGAATTGTACAAATATTTTTCCTTATATTGTTATACTTACAGCAATAAAACTTTATTTATTATTATTTATTGTAACTGGTATTCATCTTTTTAGTTTACTTATGAATGAATTAAATACATCACTGATTATTATTGCGGCTTGTTAACATCACTATTTAACGCTAGTGAGACTTTCTGGATTTTTCCTATTTTGTATCCAGATAATATTTCCAAAAAATTGCCACCACTAGCCAAGCAGCATAATAAGAGTTATGGGTCAACTGAGTCGGCATATTAGTGACCCAAAAAACAATTCAAACTACATTTTTATTTCTCAACATGTTAATATGAAAAAACTTATTCTGTAAAATCAGACTTAGAAACCCATCACAAATTTTTAGTTTAAGTTGTCGCTGTGTTTTTTAAGTGACTCTAAATCGAGCACAATGCGTAGAGAATAGCCACTCCACCAATGTAGATTGATAATTTGTATGAAACTGCACTCACAGATATATTTGAGAATATTGTTCCCAGCAAGAGATAAAATATCCTTGGTTCATGCTCAATAATGTTGTTTGGAGAACGCAGCGCCCAAAGTGTGCTGAATGTGAAGAACAACAGATAAGGCACAAGAGGGGCCAGAGCCTCAATGAATGTTCTCATTTTACCAGTTTTATACTTGTACGACCTGAAACAAAATAATCATCTTCTACATTTTTCAGTTATCTACCTACTTATTTTTTTATGTAATAAATCGCAGACTTTACGTTCGATTTTAATCATCGCTGATCTTTGCAATAATAATTGTAGTAATGTAAGATAGGACCCCAATGGATGGAAATTGCACAGCGGCGGAAAGAGTGGAGAAGAGGCATTTGTACTGTAGTGGGTAAACGTAGGATGATGATGAAGTTAGATGTAATTTGTTTCATTTTCTCTAATATATTTAATAAATTTTAAACTTCATTGTAAAATGTCAGTTAAAAGAGATCCAACAGTGAGAGCTGGTACATACTATTTCTGGAGAGGAATGACCAAAAAAGTATACGAATTTGAAACATACCTATATGCACAATTAAAGGCGGGTCATACCCATTTATCATACATCCATCATTGACATCTGACTGAAAAGCGTATTTTATTGGATGAAAGTGCAACAAGCTGCCTTTGATTGTGCAAATAAATTCAATTTCATATATTCTTTTGGTGATTCTCTCCAGAAACAGATAATAGATAGATATTTCTCTAATAGAGTATACTGATTTTGAGTTAAGCATTCAGATATAAAATAAACTAAATTAGTCGCTTACTTGTAAACATTCCATAGCATTATAGGATAGCCAGTTATCACAGACGAAGTGTACAGTACAATTTCTAAAGCTTGACCCATTTCCAAATTGAATGGCAAGGCAAAGTTCCAAATGCTCGGACCCCTTATAGATGTAACCAATAGCACCATGACAACAGACTGAAAAAAATGTATTTTAAATTAATATTGAGGACCTGCCATTTAAATGTAGTAAAAATAAAAAAAATTAATAAGAGTCTCCCTGACTTTGCTTAGGGGCATAGAGGCAAAAAGAGCCCCTTATTGGACTTCTGCAAGCTTTTTTTCACTTGATTGTTGTAAAAATTTAATCTAGCAAAAGTTCATTTATAATTTAGTTGGTTGGAAGAAATTAGCCAAGTTACAATAAAGTGTTAATTTATTTAATAATGACTAAAAAGTGAGTCATTTTTATTCAACAAAAATCAGTTTATTCTCCATGTTTAGGCAGAATATATTTATGACCAAATTTATGTAAAAACTTTGTCTTGTGAAATATCTACTAAAACCTGAAGCAGAACTTGACCCTCTGACTTGTGGTTTGAAAGCCAGGTATCTTCACAACTAGGCTATCAATCGTTTTGGTCATAAAACAATAAATCAAAATAACTGAAGATACAAAAAACTAGAGATGAAACTGATTTCTTCCGTTAACTATCTGGCCTATCCAGCGATATAAATAGTATTTGAGTGAATACTTAGTGCCTATCTGGTCGATAAATAGTAAAAAAAAAATTTTTGGTAGCGAATTTCCGATATCCAGCTAAGCTGTTATCCGTTGCATCTCTGTGTATAAATGTACCATGGATAAATTCTATGTACTCACCACCATCGTAAAGTCATAGCCCCATGGAAGGAACATGACGCCCGTGTTGTATTTCTCCCAGTGGGGGATGTAGAAGTTGGTGAAGACCAGCCACACAATGAAGTACACCCTCAGCGGAGAGAGCACCTTCCTTCCGTACACGCTGTATATTATTATGGGGATAAGCACCGACGTGTAGGAATCTAAACCGTGATCAAATAATTCTCCCAAAGGACCGCTCGTGCCTGTCCTTCTTGCTTGTTTACCATCAATGCCATCTGAAAGCTATGTGATATTAAACAAACTCTTATTCATCCTACAGAAATCATACTTTTGATAAAACAACCATTATTAATCTATAATATAAAAGAAAGTCGGGTTAGTGCGAACACTTATAACTCGGGATCGGCTGAACAAATTTCTATGATGCTGGGTTTATTGAATTCTTCTCTGCTCCGGATAACATAATGACTATTGAAAAGTTGAAAAATGCTTAAGAAATAATATATAATATTAAAGTTGGTATGGAACGGATTTTTTGCGACGCCAACGCTTTCTATGAAAAACTCTATAGCAACAAAATTATTATTGTTTACCTGAAAACCATGAACATTAAAAATATTGGTACGCAGATTTATGATGGAGTTTGTTTCGAGCATTCAGAAATAATTTTTTAACATTCAAAATAATAATAATACTTGGACAACTTTTATGGCGCCGTTTAATGAAATATCTTCACCTCAAGGAATTTAAATGTATTTTTGTATAAATTAAAATTCAAAAAGTGAATAAAAATTGTGCTTTTAGTTTGATTAATAATATGATGTGAGGTTTTGACGTCTGTCATCAGAAATTTTATTTTTTCATTTGTTTGATTAGCGAATTTTTATTTACCATGATGTTTCAGAAAGTAGAAGATGTTCAACGAAGTTTGACGGGTCTGCTAGTGCAGGTAATGCGGGTTACCATTTACATTATGGGGGATATTTTTACAAACGAATCCTTATTCCCCGGACACAGCAATATGCATGAGCGACGGACTAATTTCGTTAATAATTCTTTTTTTGTTGTGTATGTCATTGTCAGGTTCAGGTCAGAAGGTTCTGATGAATGACATAAAGAAAGTTGAGAAGAACATAATAAAATTTAAGGAAACATAATTGCCATAAATTTATCACAAAACATTGAACAATAAACCATATGTTTTTGGGTTTTTTTTAGTAGGTAATTAAAACTCAATTTTTGTGGTTGACTCTGATCTCTGATATTGTATATTGGGTTTAGCTAGATCAATCAATCAATCAATCAATTCTCCCTTTTCCACCCCAGTCAGGGGCATAGGGAGGCAACAAGAGCTCTCCATTGCGCTCGATCTTGCGCAATGTTTATGACCTCCTCCCACACCATGTCCATGTCCCTCAGCTCTGCTTCGAAGGAGCGGAACACAGTGTGAGAGGGTCTTCCTCGTCTTCGGGACCCTGATGGGAGGAAGAACAGCGCTCTCCTCGGCCAACTGTCATTCGGCATCCTTAACACATGTCCCAGCCAAGTCCATCTCCTCCCCACAATGGTAGAGGTGATGGGCTCACGCTGGGTGCGCCGGCGTATAGCGTCGTTCGTGATGCGGTGGTACCATCTTACGCCCAGAATTCTCCTTAGGCACTTCATTTCAAATGATGAGACTTTTTGTGCCTGATGCCTGTACCTGATTGTCAGGTGCCAGGACTCACACCCATAAAGGAGAATGGGCAACACACACGCATCAAACAGTTTACATTTCGTCTCGACACTAAACGCCGACGCCTTCCATATCTTGGTCATGTTGTTGAAGGCGCCACTTGCCATACCGATACGTATCAACCCCGAGGTCACCAGCGGTGGTAATGGTTGCTCCCAGGTACTTAAATTTATCCACCCGGGAGACCTGGTGACCATCGATGGTTATCGGTAGCTGTTTATCGGGGCAGGCATTATTCGCCATGAGCTCCGTCTTACTGGCATTGACTCGAAGGCCGAGGCGTGCTGTTTCGCTGCAGAGTCTTGAAACACTGCGCTGTAATTCCTCCACTGTCGTACTGAACAACGCTAGGTCGTCCGCGTACTCCAGATCGCACAGTTCGCCCATTAGACCATCTCTCTGTGTTATCGGTATACCTCTTGCTCCTTGCATGGACTTTCTCAACAGGAATTCCATGACTATTATGAATAAGAAAGGAGCCAGTCCAGTACTGACTCCCGTGGTGATCCTAAAAACTTCAGTAGGACCACCTGGCGTTTTCATGCTACACTCGGAGTCTTCATACAGAGACTGCACCATTTTAACTATTTTCGGAGGTATACCATACAGAGCAAGAATTTCCCATATTGATGGTCTATGTGGGCTGTCGAAGGCCTTTTCAAAATCTATAAAGCAACAAGCGACTGGAGAGTTAAACTCTTTGCACTGCTGAAAGACGCACCTAGCACAGAAAATTGGGTCCGTGCAGTATCTTCCAGGTCAGGGCCCCCACATGCCCGGTGCTACCGATGCTACAGCAACGGGCCCGTGGATCAAGGGGGCCCGCAAGGCGAGAGAGAAACTTTAATTTTGGGAATGACCTTTTTTTTTTTTTAGGTGAAATTTCAACTTTCCGGATAGCAAATTTTGAGAATGACCTTTTTTTTTTTTTTTTTGGAACTTGTATATTTTTCTGGAGGGGGGGGGGGGCATCGTGACTTTTAGCAACGGGGCCGAGGAAATAATGTGGGGGGCCTGTTCCAGGTACAAAGCCGCATTGTTGCTCTCTCGGGACAGCCATGACAGGCCCCCGAATGCGGTGTAGTAAATCTGAGATAATACCTTACCGGGAGCACTCAGCAGAGTAATTCCACGGTAGTTTCCGCATTCAAGGGGTCCCCCTTTTTAAATATTGCGACGATGGATTCATTCCGCCAATCTTTTGGGCACCTCTCCTCTTCCCACGCCATTTTAAATATATCGAGAAGTGGTTGGCCAAGGGTATCTATGCCTAGTTTGAGGAGCTCTGCGTGGATTCCATCGTCTCCTGGCGCTTTGTTGTTCTTCAATCTCATCACGGCCAGCACCATCTCGCTGTAGGTCGGCGGATCTTCACATATCCCAGTCGCCTGAGGTATATTCAGACCCGCCAACTCCTCCTCAAAGTTGTAAGGTGAGGAGGGCTCGGGACGGTTCAATATTGACTGAAAGTACTCCCTCCGTCTCCCTTTAATCAGTTCGGGGGCAGTGACAGTAGCTAGATACCATATATATTAACCTCTATGCCTTATCATTATATTATACCCAGTGGTAATATTCAGCGGGTTCGCTCAGGTTCGGCCAAACCCGTTGTTAAAATTTGCAAGAATCGGCCGAACCTGCTGTTAATATTTGCACAGGTTTGGCCGAACCCGTTGTTAAAATTAGTACTGATTCGGCCTAGCCCGTTGTTAAAATTTTCAAAGTATGTATAATTTTCCGAACCTTTTGTTAAACGCACGTAACATTTCACAGTGGTTTTTTCTAGTCATGGGTAACAGATCACTTTGGAGTGATCTGATCTGTTCGTATCAGATCACTACGATGATCTGATCTGATCGAACAGATCAGATCAGTGATCCGTGTCACGGATCTATCTGGTTGCGACCCAGCCCAGATATGATACATACACGGCTCACGGCTCTTTCCGGTTGCGGCATATTATGTACCTGTCTGTATCTTCGGATCAGATCTGTTTCCGGTGTAGATACATAGATCATTCTCTATGGTCGACTGTATCCTTCATACAGTACAGAGATTTTTACACTTAGGTAATATCTGGACGGAGTAGATACTCAATATTTATAAGAATAATGTAGTCGAAACGTTCATTCATAAGTTGATGATAAAACTACGGTTCTATTGTTCGTAATCCGTAAAAAAAATATAATATTTATACACGCTTTGTTTTGTCGGAATGTATTTTTACCTTTAACCAGGGAAGTCCTGCGCATAATTATTGTAAAAAATAAGTTAACTCTAGAAAGAGATAAAATATAAAACATATGTACATGTGTGAGAAAACGAAATAATATAATATGTATCACTATCCGACCTCATCGTTAAGTAGGTACCTACCTACATGTTATGAGCGTAGACAATAGACATTTATTTTCTCGATATGCCAGTAAAGTGTTGTCGGGCTATTTTATTATTACCTCCACACGGGGAAGTCCAATATTTTAGGACAGTATGATGAACATGCGTCACGAACCCCGTCCCCTGCCCATAGGGATGTTGCTATAAATATCATAGATATAAGTATGTTGTATTATAACCGACCTCGGTAGCCTCACCGATCTCGGTAGCCTAGTGGCAAAGGCTCCGACTTCAGATCAAGGGGTCCCGGGTTCGATTCCCGGTCGGGTCAGAAATTTTCAATGTGTTTTTTCACTTGAAATTTCTACTCGGGGTTGGAATCCTGTCTCAGATTGGACGGGACCGGTTGACTGGTAGATAATGTTTCAAGCATTAAGTTCCGCCGGCTATACTGACACCTGTGTATAAAAGAGTGTTATTTATTTATTTATTTATGTTGGCATTAGGGAATTCAAGATAACACTCTGAATCGATGTTTAAGTTTTATATTGTTTTATCAATACTAAAGTAAATTTTTATTTTTATTGTATACTTAATATAAAAAAATATAAAAAGAATAGTTTTAATTTTTTTATAAATTTGGTTTTTATTTAAAACAGATTAAACTTCTTTTATTAAAAAACAAATATTTTGTGTCTAAACCAGAAACCTAACTCAAACAGATCTTTGGGTCCTCAATTCAACATAGATCCAACGAGTCCGCGATTCAAACAGATCATTACAGCTCACACAGATCCGTTGATTCATTGATCTGATTGATTCATTGATCTGTTGAACCGTAGGACCCGTAAGTGTTCTGTAGATCAACAGATATCCAACGGGTCCGCAATTCAAACAGATCATCACAGCTCACACAGATCCGTTGATTCATTGATCTGATTGATTCATTGAGCTGATTGATTCATTGAGCTGATTGATCTGTTGATTCATTGAGCTGATTGATCTGTTGAACCGTAGGATCCGCAAGTGATCTGTAGAACACAGATCAATTAAGAGTGATCCGGATCATTGATTCAGATCAGTTCTGAGTTACACATGACTAGTTTTTTCTCAATAAGTATATTACAATATGTTATAATCTGTAACACCACTAAACTATTATGGGTATCCTAAGGTCAGTTTTGCGCTAATGTTGCTTGTACCGTTTGAGCGAAAAAAAATATTAAAAAAAATATTTTCTTTTAGTGAACCCTTTGTTAAATATTTTGAATATCACCACTGATTACCTATACCGTTTTCTTTACTATTTTTTGTTTTTTAAATTATTTTCTATAATACGGCAAATTTTGGTTACTTTAAAAACTTGCAGGTAATGAGGAAGACCACTCATATGAAAAGTGGTGACACAAATGCAGCCAAATCTCCCTGATTTGAAAATGGTTTAGGACTTGGGCCAGCTAACATTTTTGTACAGTTTCTTGGCTAAAAATGCTGCACTTTTTATACCAACCCAGATTTGATAGTACTCCTTGATGGTAACTAATGTCCTACAGGAGGGGATATAGAAGCAGAAGAAGAAATAGATATTACTCACCAAGTGTGTACGCAACGAACATGTTGAATGATGCCAGGGCCCAAACCCAGTTGGGCACGACGTTTTCTTCCGATGTGTCTGTCTTAGCACTAGCAAAAAAGTCATAGTCGTACCAAGAAAATATGAAGAAATTCAATATTGTTAACAGAAATCCGGTGAAAGTCAAGACATTCGGGGCTATCCATTTTGGGCAAAACTGAAAATGATAATTTCAACATTAAACAACTGTTCATTGTTCGTCACATCACACCATTTGAAATTTCTTTACTTTTTACCTGGACACACCAGTTCCAAAATGGATGCATTACATAAGTGCTAAGAATACATGTGTCCACTGAATTATACTGAAACATCAATAAGGAAAATGGATTGAGTAAATAATAATATTATGTCTTACGGAAACATAGTAACAATTTTTTATTTAACCCTCCAATTCCCAACGTCACCTACAGGTGCTGCGTTTTCAAAAAAAATATAAAAAATATTTGGAGGTTTATTACTATATTTATTTTGATATAACATTTTTGTACAATAGTATTACTATCCGATTTTGTATAATTTTTAAGATTGGCAACACTAATCTTGTATTTTAACAGTTATTGTCAGCTCTTGGCAGGAATTTTAGTGTTATTGGTACGTAACGAAATAAACATTAATAAAAAATGTATGAATAGTAAGTATTTTGAAATATTCTTTCTGAGGCAAATTTATAAAGGATCAATTTAGTATTTACACATATTTGTTTTCACGATTTCATTAAAATATTCGATTTATACCTATTTGAAATTACAATGTCACCTCCAGGTGACACTGGGCAATACAGGTACATTATTGAACAAATTTAGGAACTATTTGTATGCATTGTATTAATTCTTGCTTTTTATTAATTTTATAGACTTGAAATAGCGGATTTGTTAAAGAACTATGTAGGTGATAATGATGTAGACGAATTTATTGTTATCTTTCCTCTTCAAGATGGAAAACTTACTTCTTGGCATCGGAGTATCAGCTTTACTATATACATAGCAGAAAACTTGCCTAAAGAACAAAGGTCATACAACTAATATTTTGACAATTTCTTTACAAGTGTTAAATTACTCAACACATTAACGAAAAAGGGATTTAGAAGAACTGGCCCTGTAAGAGAAAACCGAACGGAAAAATATTCACTACTAGATGAACGCACAATGAAAAAAGAGAGAGAGGTCCGATTTCCTTCAGTGAGCTCAAATAGTAAGAGTGGCCTCCAACAGTCACGAATTGTCTCCCAGGAGTAAAATCGATCGAGTTGGTGTGGTGGGGAAGCAATGAAAAAAAATCAGGTGATCTGCCTGGTATGAAGATAAAATAAAAGAAGTACATGGGAAGAGTTGACCGTTTGGACGAGAATAGCCACTGGCAGAGGATTTCACTCATGGGCAAAAAATGGTAGTAGCCCTTGTTTGCCTTCGGAATAGACAGTGCTTGTCAAAATGGTTGGCAACTTGCCAAAGTAACCTGTCAAGATGACTATACCTATTTTCGTACAGGTATATTGTATGAAATATGGGTTGTGTCATGAAAGTGGAAATGGTTGGCACCGGGACTCGAACCCATACGCTGAAAGTATGAAAGCCGCCGGCTGATACTACTGGTGAACAAACCACTTCATTTATACAAGATCAAACACACATGTGTATAAAGAATCCCCTTTTTCAATAAAAATATAGTTTTGCCTAATAACGATATGTATGATTATGTTTTTGCTTAATTTGGTACCTAAAATGCCCAATGTCACCCTCAGGTGACACCTCCCCCATAAAAAAAATTCCAAATGAATATCATGATTAGATAAGGTATGGGAATTGGAGGGTTAATCTTACTTTGTATGTTTCGAATCCTTTCAATTGTCTATTGCTTAAGTATTTCATCTTGTATCTAGAACAATAAGTAAAAAAGATTTTGTAAATTGCTGAAAATCTTAGGGAAAAAGTTAAACAGTAAAAAAATATTCAGATCTTGCTACAAAATTTGACCCGAAGAGTTTGTGATTTGCAATTTGCGTCCGGGTGTCTGGGCTAAAACTAAAATCTCAATAACCTTTTGATGTTTCCATAGGGAAATTATACCTACCTTTCCCAATATAATTTCCCTATGAAAAAATTTGAATATAAAAACCTGGAAACAACCATTACCACCTCTGGTGACCTGGGAGCCGGACTACCGATACGCGTCGGTATGGCAAGTGGCGCCTTTAATAACATGACCAAGATATGGAAAGCGTCGGTGTTTAGTGTCGAGACGAAATGTAAACTGTTTGATGCGTGTGTTGCCCATCTTCCTGTATGGGTGTGAGTCCTGGCACCTGACCAAAGCCCAGGCACAAAAGGAATCTTGGGTGTAAGATGGTACCACCGCATCACCCAGCGCAGACCCATCGCTTTCACCATTGTGGAGAGGAGATGGACATGTCTGGGACATGTGTTGAGGATGCTGAATGACAGTTGGCCGAGGAAAACACTCTTTTTCCTCCCATCAGGCTCTCGAAGATGTGGAAGACCCCCTGATACCGTGTTACGTTCCTTCGAGGCAGGTCTGAGGGAGTTGGACATGTTTTGGGAGGAGTCCATAAATATTGCGCAAGATTGAACGCAATGGAGAGCTCTTGTTGCCTCCCTATGCCCCTGAATGGAGTTCAAAGGGAGTTTTAATTTTGATTTGAAAGAAAAATATTGAGAATGACCTTTTTTACCTTTTCGAACACCAAATTCTTAGATGACCTTTTTTAAGTTTGTGAGTGGGTTAAAAAATTTCCAACGGTGGCAACACTGCAATGGGCAGTGCTCAAAGCATTGCAATATTGTAATTTCATTGAAATAACAAACATTTGAACATATTGTCTCGACTCTTATCAATGGTGGAGCTTCGGTTGCCCACTAGGGATACCCGCAATGTGCAGACGTTCAGACTTGCGAATCATACCACCAACTATTCCTTTTTTGCGCCCATGCAGAGGATTCTTAGGGGGGGGGCAACGACCTCGGCGAAATAGATATATTTGCTACAAGTTTGTACCTTTTCAAAAAAATGTTAAAAGATTAGAGCAGCTAGGCACTTTGTATTTTCTATGAAGTTGTGATGTTTTCTTTGGCCCCATGTTACAATATTGTATTCATTTAATTTCCATATGTTTATGTATTTGTAACTGTTTGTTTTGTGTCTCTTGTTTGTGTTTAGTTTATTTTCTTTTGGTGTTTTCATCTTGGCATCACCTATTATTTTTTTTTAATGTCAAAATTGTTTGTAAAAGCAACCGCTGGTTGCGTAGACAATAAATAAATAAATATTATCAATAAAAAAAAGAGAGAGAAAAAAAAACAGAATTTTAGTTGTGAATTGTGATATTTTCTTCTGGTTAAAATATGTAGGTATGGTTGCGTATGTCTAGGAGTATCTAACTACTCCTATTTTTTTTATTTAAATGACTAAGTACCTGCTGATGTTTTATTCAGGATCATCGAAGTGAATACAAAATTAATACACTTTTGACATACATATTTTCATAGAATGTAAAACTTTTCTTCGGAAGGATTTTCGGCACCAGGGATCGAACGACGACCTTCACATAATCCGATAAACTATAGCTTCGTTGCTCATTAACGGCATTAGCTTATTTTCTAGGGCTTCCATGATAGTAGTAAAGGACAAAGTTACACTAAGCTCAACTAATGACTAATCAAAAATAGACATACCTACAGTATTGCGATGTAGGTACACGTATACGTACTTTCCACTTCCACTGTCATTTTTACAAATAGGTACACAGGTACGATACAAGGAGATACCCGGCTGTGCTTCTACGATTGTTTGACTTAGTCGACGCAATAACTATTCACTCCATTAGCATCTCATGGCCTTCCTCTGCGGTCTGCTGCACGTGGCATCCTGCAAATCCCATCACATCGTTCTTCATTTTTCACTACATCTTTCACTGCACAGGCGGCCAGGTTATGGAACCAACTACCTGATGACATCAGACTCGCTCCAACGTTATTTTCTTTCAAAAACAGATTGAAACGTCATTTCCTCTCTACTACTCCTGCTCCTGTCTCCTGATCCTTTCCTTCCTCGCTATGCTTGAGTGTGTAATGCATTATAATATGGTTTAATCTTCTTTTTCATATATGTATCTTTTTTTATTGTTTTATGTATGTATTTTTGTCTATGTATGTGTATGTATTTTATTTTTATATATATTTAAAAAGCAACACTTGTTAAAATGTAATTTATAATAGGTTGGTTGGAAGAAATTGCCCCAGGCAATAAGCCCGCCAATTTTGGTTTATTATTTTACCAATAAAGTGTTTATTATTATTATTATTAATAACCACAAAAAATGTAAAAAAAAATTAATGATAATGCTTGTGATCAGTGATTTTTTTTTAAATAAAAAATCTAAGTAGGTATAACAAATACGGTCAAAATAAGTTTGGAGTGGTTTTTAAACCATTTTCAGATTATTATCTTTCAAATGAGACCGGGATTGCAAAAAATAGAACCCGTTTCTGGCACTGATAAACTAACACTTGCACTTGACTCTCGCAATTGCTGTCCACACCACAGAATTCTATACGGTAGTTACATATAAAATCTATGGTCTACACGCGTGTTTACTTCTAGTCACTTAACACCTACACTTGCTACTTCGCAAAGTGGAAACGGCCCATAATGTACCGAACGGGGCGAATACGTTCTCGAAATACACTTAGAAGAAAGTAAGGCTATAAAGGTAGAACACCGTTGTATGTAAACGGGTGTTTATCTGCATGTATTCAAGTTTAGATGCATATCTTCTTTTCAAGTGAAACACTGTTACAATAATGTGCTGTAAACAAACAAATAATATTCAAGTAGGTCAACGGTGGTCAATTGGTCAAAATGCGGATTACACTACGTAACACTTACAGAACGGCTGATAATAATTATTATGATCTTTGGAAAGAGCGTAACATCGTACCTATGATTCTCGCCAGATACCTTCCAACTAGAAAGTCAACAAGCGTTGGGCACATATTATTATAGTACGAATAATAATACGTAACTGGATGAAGTTTAAGCACTAAATATTATGTTCTTATCAACAACACTTCGACCTCGTCCTCTGGGTCATTCACTAGCTTGGAGCTGCAAGTACCTACCTACCTTATGGCCGGAGATACCCGGATGGAGTAATAAAAGAAATATTCATTTATATTTATTCAGATACGTGTTGTTCATGCAAGAATATTTTATTGCTTTGAAAATGTGCGTGTGTTTGCGATTCATTCAGGTACATGGTTGTAGAAATCTACCGAGGAAATTTTTTACGCATTCTAGATGGCTAGATAATATTAACAGTGGAGAAAAAAAAGTTAATGACATCGGCCTGTTCACAAGAAATGTTCACGAGCCCATCGAACAAGCATCGAATGAACCTTTGCAGGTACAATACTGCCAGTCAGGGATGAGGGAGGGATAGCTTTTATCAGGAAATCAAGACGCAAAAGCAGTCTCAGAGTATCGCGGCTAGCCTGAAAACTACCACTTCATAATAATTTAAATGAGTTCTCAAAAACACATGATCGAGAAAATTGATTCCTAAAGCGAATATAGTTTTAATATAACGAGGAATAAGGATGTCTGGAAAAACTACCAAAATATCCCAAGTCAAAAGACCCTAGCGGCTTGAACGAGAGTTCTAAAGTTTGTATTTCCATATGAGCAATACACACTTTACTGTTTTGTGGAATGAAACTGAGGCTGTATCTACATATTTAAACAACACGAAATTTAAAAAATATTTTTCGTAATAAATTTTAATTATGTAGGTATATTTTTCTTAAGGAAAACGCTAGAATTACAAACAAGGTAAGTTCACAATATTATAAAATTATAAATAGACATAGGTATACCTACCTACTTAATGTCACGCGGATCATAATATTCATTGTTTTTCTTTGAAATGATAAATTCTTGCATAAATTATTGGTGTTGCCACCTGTCCGGGTTTCGCGACGTGTGTCTGGGCGAAACTAAAAATGTGCGGGTCATAAGTTTATTCAATGACCTTTTTTAGCGAATTTTCACCTTTCCGGATGCTTAATTTTCGGAATGACCTGTTTTTAGTGAACTTTCAACTTTCCGGATACTTGCTTAATTTTTGGAACGACCATTTTTTAGTGAACTTTCATCTTTCCGGATACTTAATATTCGGAATGACCTGTTTTTAGTGAACTTTCAACTTTCCGGATACCAAATTTTCGGAATGACGTTTTTTTAAAGTTGGGTCAAAAATTTTACAAAGGTGGCAACACTGTAAATTATCATCAAGTAGTTTATGCTGTAGAAAATGCCAATTGTCATTAGGTGAATGAAGGTGAGAATGGAAGAAAAACTTTATAGCTACTTAATTTATAAAATCAGCCCTTGACTCCGTTCCGAAATTCCGTTCTGTAAGTAGGTACTTTATTTTTATCACGCATACGTTCGATCTTAATCATCGCCGATCCTTGCTGTTATGTTTGTAGTAATGTTAGATACCTACAAATAACATTTTAATAATAATAAATAAATAAAGCTTTATTAGGTACTTATAAGTACAATATGGCGATAAAAACTTTTGGACAGTAAAAAGGGGGGACTTATCCCGAAGGATCTCTGCCAGCCAACTCATTTTCTCCAATTTATTCAATAAATTCCTAAAATAATGATAGTATCAGTAAAAAAGATTCATCAGAGCATTCGTAGAGCGGGTATCAGTTAGTACCTAATGAAAATATCAACAACTTTATTGTCAATAAACTAGTTTTTAATAGATAGTTAAATCTTCTTCATTAGGGTTATTATAACCTTGAAAAATATATGCCAAATGGGTCAATGTTTATCAGATTAATTATTGTACAAAAATTGACATTATGGGCCGTTTCCACTTAACGAAGTAGCAAGAGTGTATGTGCGAGTGCGGGTGCGAAGTAACAAGTCGTATGCCAGTGAACTCAGCAGTGTTAGAAGCGGGTTCTATTTTTTTACGAGTATCCTCGCCCCAACATCCTTCCCTACATGCGCAGCATACCGCAAACGATGGTGTGTGCACCCTGTATGACACTGCTACCCCCGATGGGGAAAAGAGAAATTAAACAGCACAATTAAAAGAACGGTGCAACTTTGGACTCACACCAACTCGCACTTTACACAAGTGCACACTCACTTTTTACATGCAATTTTAACCCGCAACTCGAACCTCCAATGTTGACTTCCTATATTATAAGAAAGTGGAAACGGCCCTTGCATTGCCGTTGTAAATAACTTTGATCAGGCAGATATGGAATATCCCGTATATGAATGAGAAGATAAACGATATAAAAAGATAACTGATACACACAATTGCAAGTTAATATTTTTTATTACGACCAGAGATTATAAGATTAGGTAATTAAATTAAAGATTAAAAGTGTGTGAGGATTGTGTTTTTACGTTAATTGATAATAAGCCTAATCCATCCAAATACTTGGGATAATATGTTTATTTCAATTATTACTTAATATTATATCAATCAAATTTCAACAAGAAAATTCGAAATCAATATTCATAGTTAACGCAGGACAACGTCACCAGGGAAGGTTAGTACCTTTGCCTAGTGGGGTGATAAATTCCAATAATTTTATTCTCATTCTCATGTAATTCATATTTATTTGTATTGTTTTTTTTGGAAATAAAATTAAAAAAAAAAAAAAAACATGCCCATGCGATAGGTAGGTAACTATGTATATAATAATGTAATATTAAAGCACGTTAAATTTTAATTGTGCGGAGCCCCATTATCAAATTACTAAATGCCTTGTGGCTTAATTGAAGGTAAATTTCTGGAATAACATTTTATTGTTTTAATATTTCGTAGAGGAAAATTTTCACGCTACACAGTTTGGGAAAAACTGCACTAGAGTGTTTTTTTTTATTCTAATCAAATGTGCGTGCCGATATACAATGTTGTACCGTACGTAAAAAATGTATTTAACCTGTTGATATGCCGAAGAAATAAAAAAAATCTGATGAGATTAATAAATTAGTAAAGGAGGTATTAATTATTATAACCTGAGTCAATTTCTCTTAGGTATATACTCACTCCCCTACAACTTGAAATAGAATGGGCCAGTTGGGTCACAGTGACCTATATACATCTTGCTGGAAGATGTAGGACTATAAAATGCAATGAATCGTCAAGTTGCATAACACCATCGATACTTTTAGGAATGGTTCGTCCGAATCGTAAGCATCTTCGTTGCTACCCCGGGCAAAGTGTTCACGTTCACATCGTGTGAAACATAGCAGTAGCATATAAAGAGAGGATGGAAGGGTAATTTCCGGCGCCTTAAAACGAGGACCAACTGGTTAAGGGAAGACAACCTCTAAAGAAAATCTACTGGACAAGCAACGGAAAAGATATAAGCGCAGAATCGTTGAAGTGACTGCGGTGTTCACACGGGGCGATATAAGGCCAGACGATTCCGCTTGCATAAAAAAAATATCGCTCGGTCGCCCATTGATCGTGTGATGTGTTCACACGAGTCCACCGACATAGAAGTCGCGGAGTAATTGGGGTTAGTTGAAAATATTGTTTTAGACGATATAAGGAGACTCCTAATTGAGGAAAAATCAAGAGAAAACGCTGATATTGGGCGCGGAATTGGATTCTAAAGAGAAAAAAATTTGGAGCACTGCTGACATCCATAGATACGGACGTCGCGCATGACTGCGCATGCGTGCATCGTTCCACCAGAAACAAAAGTTGAAAGGTGGTCAACTTGAGGCGATATCGCTTTCAACCATTTTTATCGCTTCTGATTTATCGACAATCTGTTCACACGGTTCAATTGGCTGGCGATATTTTGGTGTCCTGGCGATATTCGCCTCGTGCGAATACCGCATTAAAATGTTCCCAAAACTTTGAAGCATGCGGAGGCTATAAAGAGAACGTCATGGAATTCTACTTTAAATCCAATTAAATTAAATATTGAATACATTCAAATTATTATTCATTATGCAACCGTAAAGTATTTTGGCAATTTTAATTAAAATACATAGAAATGTTTAGGTGTAGATACATAATACATAACAACACAATGTGCGTAAAATGGTTGAGAACTCTATTGTCTTCGCAGAGAGATTTTGCAGAAACTTTACAACAATTAATTAGGTATTTACTTTAACAATCAACAGAACTACTCCCTCCTTAATTTTTATAGGTATGGAGTACGGTGATGGCTTACGGCTGTGAGACTTGGTGCATATCCGAAAGAGATAAAAGGAGAGTGGAAAGCTTTTGAAACTCTGGTCTTTCAGAAGACTCCTAGGCGTACCCTGGAGGGCAACAAATGAAGAGGTTATCCAAAGAGTCGAAGGAGGAAGGCATCGGCTCAAAATCCTGTCTGAAAAACGTGCACGTGATACGAAATGAAGGTCTCCTACATACCATCATAGAGGGGATATAAACTCCCGGGGACGACCACGTCAAGAATAACTGCAAGATGTGTCTGGACTCTGGACATTCGCTGTTCATCCTATGAGGAAGTTAAAAGGACTGCTGTGCATGGATAGGTCAGAGTGGATAGAGCGAGAATGGTCAACATCGCTGCCAACCAATCATACGATTGAGACCGGAGAACATTATACGTAAGTGCCTATTGTTCTAAGATTACGATTTGTAAAATTTTCGTTTTTTCTCTATTCTTCAGTTCAATCTTAGTAATAATACCTGTGCTTAAATCTTTCTTCATCTTTTTTCTCTTTCGAACTAGGCACAAAATCTATCAACGGTATTCATCATTCTTTTAGACTCTCCCATAGATCCCCACGCCAGCTCACAACGAGACGTAGCAAATATGAAACTGGGGTTCGACAGTTAGTTACTTAAACGATTAAAGTTTATTTAAGAATAGGTATTAGGACTAATGTACACTAACTTATTTGGCGCCTTGAACTCCAATGATTATTATATCATAATTATTAGAACTCTCATTCAAAAATTGATAACAAAATGTCAAGATCCAGCTCAAATAAATATTTTATTAGGTATATACGGACACCATCGCTGTAAGTATACAGTATACACATATTATTATTATTGTGTAACTAAATACAGTGTCTTTCAGTAGGTAAGTTCGCCAACCTTTTCGGCTTTTACGCGTCTGCAGGTTGCGTCTACGGGTTAACATCTTACGCATAATTTTAGGTGAATACGTAAGTGGCGGAGAGCGAGATAAATGATTTCTAGCACCATCTTCAATAGTAGATAATAATTGAAAGGCGCAAATTTAATCTCAATCATCATAAAAAATGCTGCAACGTTATTTTACGCACAAACAGCTGGTTACTTAATAAAAACCGAATTTTCCAAATTTCCGGGTACCTACCTATAACGTTTTATAAAAGTGGAAATCCTGCCAACTGCACATCCATAACGTTGGTTTACAAACAATGTTGTTTGTGATCATTAAAATATAGGCAGTACCTGTCCTATAGATTATTCCAAGAACGCAGTTTACTTTTCAATAAACCGATCTATTCTCCCTATGTAATCGTATTTAGAGGCGTAAGGAGGCTAAGGTAATTAGCCAGCATCAAGAGATGGAAAATGTCACACATACTTCGCAACACCAAATACAAACTGCTTCACCTAATAATGAAAGGGAAAATACATTGAAGTCGAGGTGTGGGTAGACGGCACGGCAGATGTCCTGGCTGAGAAATATCCAGACAATGGACCGGAATTCAGCGGGTGGAAGAAGTCTACACCATAGGAGTAGCCGATGTCGGGGAGACCTGACATGGCACAGGAAGAAGAAAAAGGTTAAGATTGCTCTTCACTGCGCTCGATCTTATCAATAACCTCCCACACCATGCCCGAATCTCTCATCTTCAAACGGAACAATCTGATGGGTTTCTTTTCGTTGGAACTGTGATGAAAAAACTGTGCTCCTCTCGACCAATTATTCTTCATCTTTATGGTTAAGCTGAAGCGGATGCAGTGGTACCTACTTATCTTATACCCGTGATTCTTCTGAGATTTTTTTGTGCCTAGGTTTGGTTGGGTTTCTCGGTTTTTACAAGTTGCTCATGAGAAATATGTGATGAGAACATTTTAAGCAGTTCATGAAAGCACATTATAACTCTTAAAGTGAGTTCAGATTCGTTTTAAAAAAAGATAGATATGATAATCTAGAGATAGGAATTTAACTATTTATTTTATTCTAATAGATGTTTTTGTATAAATGTGTTGTTTTGTTGTCTACACATTTTCGAATTCTTAAGATGTCAATGTTATCAAGTTGAGACGAGTTTTAGTTATCAGCCTTGAACCTATCGCTTACACCTCGCGATTACCTCATTTGAATTAAACCATTATCTACACAATTTTACGTGTCTTATCGATGTTCACGTCTGTAAAGAAAACTATAACATCGTACGATATTCCCGCGAATCGATTTGAATAAGTAATTAAAAAATATATTAAAACAATAAACCATGTGCATACTCACATTAATTATAATAATTGGTTGGCACTTTGTTATAAATATTTATTATTTCTTTAACGTTCACGACATTTAAATAATTATAATATTTTCATAATATTATAAAACAATGTCATCGAAAATAATTATTATTTTCTTTTGACAGATTCTTCATAGTTTATGATTTTTATTTTGATCGAAATTCAAAACTTCGAATATTTAGTTATCATTGAACATAAATATTAAAGTTCCTACAAACGTGTAGATAAAATGTTGTACTGAGAGTATTTTCAATCATAACGGAAGCGAATTGTTATTCAATAAATTTAATAATTACATTACGTGCACCACACAGTAATCCCGCCACTAATAAATTGCAATAAATAACTTGGCTGCGAGTTAGTTCTGGAGGATCTCCGCACGTGTACGTCAAGTAACGTATATGAAAATACTACGTGAAATAAGTGGAGGTACACGTAGCTAGCTATACGAAAGATTAATAAACCGACTGAGTTCGTACGGGAAATCAAACACTGCCACAAGTTATAAATAATTATCCGCCCAGATTTCAGCAAATAAGTAAATTATAATAAATAAATAAATAAAACTTTATTGCTCGTAAGTACAGTGTGGCGACATAAAAAACATTTGGACATTCGAAAGGGCGGACTTATCCCGAAGGATCTCTGCCAGCCAACACTGTAACAACAAAGACAGCATATCGAAAAAGTAAGAATTGAAAAGACAATAGATTGTTAAATTTAAATTAATGTTCAAAATAATAAGCAAGAAAGAAATTAGAGTATATCTGGATAGAAAAGAGTGGAGGTCCGTTTTCTCTGCCAGCCACTTAAGTGGCACGGCGTTAATGTGAAAAATAACAAATAAAGAAAGGAAAATACGGAAATATTACATATATTTTCTCCCTGAAACAGTTGATTTTGGACAACACATAATTGTTGTGCTAGGGATTGCAATCCGGAAAAACGGATCCGGTATTCCGGCATCAAAATGGTCATATCGGATCCGGCACAAATTGACAGATCCGGAGATCGGATCCGGTTTATCATATTTAGGGATTTTTCGACACAGACTGGACTCGAATCCGTATCCCTAGCAATTCCACAGGATTGTTGTAGGTACTCATAAAGGTAATAAGAGAAGAGGAGGCAAATCCGTCACACTGAGCGCAGTGTAATGCTGTTTTTGCCTCCCTGTGCCCAAAGTGGGGTTAAGTAGTGTTGACTGATCGTATTGATAGCATTGACAATCCAATGAAAAGTCATCTCGTAAAAAAATGGCGTGAGCATGAAGCAATAATTAGCCAACAAAAAATATATTAACCTATTTAAAAGCAAAACTATTATGATTGTAATATCTGGTATACATTAGATTGTGTGTGCAGTTATATTCAAGGATAAAACTGAAATAATTTCTCAAACATTTATTCTCGATATAGGAGTGTCTCTGAATATTTCCGGTTATAGGTATTACTTCTAGGACGCGGATGTCTAGCTGCACATCCATCTCTTTAGTGCTCGTCCAAGGGTATTTTGGTTGATGTGATTTCATCATCTTATAATTACCAGAATCACCGGATCCGTTTTGTTGACGTGATCATTCCAGTAACGCCTTTTATTGCTTTGCTACCCCATTGCCTGCCGTTCTCGATATCGCAGAAGCTCCGAATTCGGAGTTTCTAACTCTACCTCGAATGTTTTATTTCACAATGGGTTGGAGAGTTTTCGAGAATCTTTCTTTATCGTGGTGTCGGTTCTCTGAGAATCTTTCTTTTCAAATCTTGATCAATCAAGCAGGTTAAAATAAATATTTTCGTTAAATTTGAATTTCATCTAATTTGTATTTTTTTTCTTTTGAAAGTATTTTTTTTTATAGTTTTTACCATGTAAAAGTAGTCATACCCTTATAAAATTACTTTCGTATATGTGCTGTTTTATTGTTAGCCTTCATTATTGTTAAAAATGTCAATTAATCAAGGTTATTCCAATCCGGTCGTATTGACGAAAATCCGGTTGGATCCGGCCGGATTCAAAATGAGACCGGATTGCAATCCCTAGTTTCAGCTTATTGTTAAGGCTAGAGGTTAGAATTTTGAACTTTACACAATATATTAGGGTTATCAAATTAAAAAAAACTATAGCGATGTGTACATCGCGGTGCGAATTTATTCGAAGCTATCTATAGAGAAGCAAAAACATTCGATGAGAACAGCTGAGTTTTCAGTGCAAGGTCCACCCACACTCTGCAGTCACTATATTAGTGATCAGCCCGAACTGAATAGTTTGGGCGTCATTTTTATTTGTGAATATATCAACAGTTTCTGCGAATACCAGTTGTAGGTATATACTTACCCCTGTTATTATTTTGGATTGGGATGCCATCACATCAACAATGTTTCACACATCCTATAAAACATTCATAAGTTTTTTTTACATTTATTCTCCATATATACCTATGCCAAATTCTTTAAATTGATTAACTCTAACTGTGAGATATTTCAAAGTATGTTTCTATAATCTATTTTTGGAGCATTCGCACAAAAAGTATATTGATAAATTTGAATCTTTTTGTGTGAGTCACACACCCATTACTGACAAGCATGTTTTTATTGCATGAAAGTGCAACGACAAGCATTTAATTGCGCTAAACAGTTTCAATTTCGTATATTTTTTTGGTTGTTCTCTCCAAAAATAAAGTATATGGCATACCTACATTGGTAAGTACAACATTGTTTTAATTTTTACCTGGTCATTGATCAGGTACCCCAATTATTCAATATTCTATTTTTGAATTCAATTCATGGGGGGTACAGATGCTACAAAAGTAGTTCGCTGTGTTCGATTTCCCTGTTCCATGACATACTCAAATTCTTCAACTCAGCTTGCTATCCGCTCAGTTCCCCAATGAAAGAATTCAGGACAAACTCCCAATGCCTATCAGTATGGCGTCTAAATAGGTCACATTACAAGCTAGGTAAGGATCCATGTTAAAACTAGCCTAAGTATCATAATACCTTAATTAAGAATAAGTATAGGTAATACAAAAATAAATTTTTCCATTAAAATTAAGTATTAATCACCCCAAATATATCTTCATCAATACATTATTTATTTATTTTCAAGACTAGTTTTCCCATCTTCAAAAATACATGAGCATTTGTGGCTTGTGTTGAAATAATAAGTAAGGAGATAATAAATAGCCTATTGTCTTTCCAACATAAATCATCAATGTTATCACAGAAATTATAGAATTAGAAACACTTTTCTATATAAAGGTGTCAGTATAGCCAGCGGAACTTATTGCCTGAGGCAATTTTTTCTAGTCAACTGGTCCTGGCCAATTTGAGACAGACCAACCCCAGGTAGAATTTTCAAGTGAAAAAACACTTAGTAAAACTCTGACCCGACCGAACCCGGGACCTCGTGATCTGAAGTCCACACCTTCACCAATAGGCTACTTAGTTAATTCTCAAAAATAAATCTTACTATCAGAGATGTGTAAAATGGGTAGGTACCCAAAATCAACTGAAATGGAAATGGGTCATAACTTTTCCATTTGAAAATGCTAAATGGTTCTTCAAATGATAAATACCTATTTTCAAAAAGCATTGAAAATAAAAATGTTTTTCAGGGTAAACAATACATAAAATATAACAGTTCTTCCAATAATAATTCATCAACCTTGGGGTTATGTGGTCGTTTCGATTCCATGTGCCGACTATCTTCCTTTTTCACGACACATGCTCACTGTGTACACATATTTTGGCCTGAAGCCCTTACTTAGTGGCTGAGTAGGTGGTGCTAAGAATCTCTCGGCTCCAAGTAGTGATTTTGGGACGGGTATAGGAACGTAGATTGTGAGGAACAAATATACTCCAAGAAAAATTAACCAAGAAATGCTTTTCGCAGAATACCCAGGATTAGATCATAAACCATTGATTGCTTTGATCTTCAAGAAATACCACAACCAGTTCAGAATATACTTAATTCTGAGTGATTCCTAATTTAGCTATGTTTCACAGCACACTTTCAGTGTTTCAGAATTGAGTAAGATACAACATAAAATCTTATTTTTAAATAATAGCTATTCATGGTTTGCATACAATGCATCATGTGTCTTCAAAGCAGATCAAAGGAATAGTCGTATTGGGGAAGGAGAAAATGTTTTACATAAAGCAAAGCTTGTGTTGTGAAAGTGGAAATGATAGGCACCGGGATTCGAACCCACGACCTCGACGCTGTACGTACGAAAGTCGTCGACTGATACCACTGATCTACCAACCACTCCGATGTCTTATCATTTCATGTTATTTAATTTTACGTCTTATAATAATAATTATTGATGGTCTAAATGAGTCTATGGTTTGAAATGACTCTGTAATACAGATGTTTTCTTTTTAAGAAACATTAGTTCTCATATAAGTTGAGGCCCTGACTCAAAATAATTCTGTGTTCAATCCTTATGTAATGTCAGAATAAAAAAAATGTTTTTAAAATAATAAAATCAGATTTGAATTCATGGGACATAAGCCTGTTCAAATACATTTTGAGAGGACAATCAGATCAGTGAAAGATTTTCAGATAGGTAGCTTACAATATTTATGAGAAAATCCGTAATGCTTGTAAGAAATACACCTGGAAGGTATGTATATCCTCTTACAACGGGTTGTTAAAGACATAGAGAATATTTTTATTTATTAGCAATATATTTATAACTTGGCAACCCCACCTGTCTACCTATAAATAGTAAATGTTACAATTTTATATGTATATTAATTTTTTAGTGTCAAAAAATGTGTACTTGAATAGACCAATTATTGATGTGTTTTTTAATTTTAATCAAGTTTTCAACACCGGTTGCACAACCAGCTTCACTCAAAATATTATCAAAAGGAACTTTAAATATTATGCAGTTTTTTTTCCAACAAATGGTGTAAACAAAAAAAAAATTCAAGTATGTATATGAAGTTTTTTTTTTTAGTTTATTTATATTATATTAGCATTTTCTACATAACAATGTTAGGAACAGATAAATTAAGTATGTATCTATTTACAGCATTTGAAAAGTTTGATATCATATTATTGTCATTGGATACAAAATAGACGCCCATGTGAAAATTTGAGTGCACGCAAAAGTAATTTGAAAATTTTAACCAATTTGAGTGAATGTAATTCAAGACAATATTTGTTTAAATTTTCACACGAGTCCTCATTTTGTAGGCAACAACAATTTAAATTATTTACAAATGTATCCATAAAGATTATTTTAAATGCCTAATAAAAATACTAATCCAAATAAATTTGGTTTGCATCTGAGATAAAAAAAGTGTATATATTTCAACAATAATCACATTTCATTTTATTTATAAAATGTCTTTCCGTTTCATATTGTAAACTAAAAAGGTTTCTTTTAACTTTGATGTCTAGTCTTTAAAAACTTACAGATTCATAGCTTTGAACAATGATATTAATACATACAAATTGGTTATGGTTTAAAATAAGCAACAATGAAAAATTAAAGCAATCAATTTCTACGGCTTTATCAAATTATATTTTGAGGAGATAGATCTAACAACATAGGGAAAGACATTCACTTCACATCAGTGGTTAAGCGTCCATATTTTGTATTTTCTATGAAGTTGTGATGTTTTCTTTGGCCCCATGTTACAATATTCTATTCATTTAATTTCCATAATATGTTTATGTATTTCTAACTGTTTGTTTTGTGTCTCTTGTTTGTGTTTAGTTTATTTTCTATTGGTGTTTGCATCTTGGCATCACCTATTAATGTATTTTTTTTTAATGTCAAAATTGTTTGTAAAAGCAACCGCTGGTTGCGTAGACAAATAAATAAAGAAATAAATATAAGAAAATTTCTCACAGCTTTATCAAATACATGGAAAAAATGATATATTTTTTAAAATGTGTTTTTTTTTAAATTTGTATTGAATGTACTGATTACACTTTTTGAGCACAGCTTTACCATTGAAAGTTTTCAGAGCTAGTGCTTCATAATATAGTAAGTCCAGTATGCAGTCATTCCTAACCAAACATACTGAAATTCTGTATTTACAAACCAAAAAATTATAAAATGACAATAATTTGCATTGAGTAAACGTTTTATTCCGAAAATAGGCATCGAGATTAGGTTGGGTCATTAAATTTTGAAGGAAATGACTGCATTACAAGAGCAGAAAAAATAAAACAATGATACCTATTCAAAGTTTCTTTTAAGAAGAAGCTTATTTTTCTCGGTTCTTGCATAATTTTTCAATCCTCCCATAAAATATGAATAATGAAAATTATCTAGAATGGAAAATCAAAGTTTAGAATAATAAAAATCAGTATTTTATATCTCATACAAGCATATTTGTTCTACAGATAGCCAAAAATACAAAAGTTTGTAATTTATATTTAAAATACGAATTAGAGATAGATTAAAAAATGACATTTTATTTTTGTTATCAAATATTATCATACAAGCTCACTACAATAAATTCATAAACATCACTCATTTGGCAAAATTTATTAAATATATCCTATGTACCTATAATCAAAAAAATCAACAACATACAGTATTTATTTTGACATGAATAAAATTAATAGAACTTACTTAGTAGACCTGTTGAAAGAATTTTCATTTGGAAATTTTTTTTTTTTCAGCTGATGTATGGAATGTTAGTGTTGAAATAAAGAAAATCAATGCTTTTTCTTATATTTATCATCAATTTGATTAGTTAGGGGTATTTTGATTAAATGCTACCATTTGACAAGAAATAATGTTAAGTCTATAATTTATGTTTCTTTACAATGAAATGTCTTCGGTTTTTTGTTTTATATGCCAAACCATGCCTTTGTCTTTTATTTGAAAAAATTCAAATGCTTAATATAAAATAACATAAAATTTAGAAGCATTTTTTTTAAGAAGTACCAAAAGTTAGTATGTTTTCTTTATTCATGAATATAATGAATGCAATTTATTATTTATATGTTTATACGGAAATACGAACCTTTCAACTAATTGGGAATTAATTTAATATAACACTTTTCTATACAAAGTTGTCAGTATAGCCGGCGGAACTTATTGCCTTAGGCAATTTTTTCTAGTCAACCGGTCCCGTCCAATCTGAGACAGGCCAACCTCGGGTAGAAATTTCAAGTGAAAAAACACTTAGAAAAACTCTGACCCGACCGGGAATCGAACCCGGGACCTCGGATGTAAAGTCCACGCTAGTACAACTAGGCTAACGAGGTCGGTATTTTCAATTATAATTACGATCTTGCATTACCATGCATTCATAAAAATGTAAAATTGTAACTTTAAATGAATTTACTGAAAGATTTTGTTGTAACAAAATATGATTTTATACTTCTGGCATAAGAGATTTTCAAGGAAAAATGGCTGATTCTTTGATTGGAAAGTACTTGGTTTTGTTACTTATGGAGAAATGACCTACATGTAATTTCATTACTCAGTTATTTGTTATTTTTTATACATTTAACACACAAAATTATATCAAAGACAAAACAAAGAATTATTTCATAACTTTCATAAGTGTATCAGGTGTAAATAGAGCATGATAAAAATGTATCAAATCAGTACAGAGAATAAATGTGTCATTATTCATATGCCGTCTAAAAAACCGTTACAACTCGAAACAACTCAAAATGGAGTTATTAATACGTAAGAATTTGTTATTCCTTCTTCTATAACCCATACAAACGGTGTTAGAATAGTTACATAATTTGCCACCAGGTGGCGAAAGTTACGGTTTGTCGCTAGCGCATGTTGGTCGGATTTCATTCCATAATAGTGTAATTTTGAGACTTGTGCAGTGAGGTGGTGAGTAATTTTTTCATTTTATTGTAAAAAAGCGTAATATTTCTAATTATAACTTTTTAAAGCTTTTGGCCATCTTAAAATTTCTCTAAAATATTACGTTAAAAGTGTAACAATTTAAATTATTACACTTTTTGAAAATGGATTCATTAATATTTTAAACTTTGTAGAGTGACAGAGAGTTTCATTTTGAATTATTACGCTTTTTTAGAAGTGCTATTCATGATAAAATAAAAATTCACTGTAAAAAATCGTAACATTTAAAATTGTTGCGCTTTTTTAGAAGTGTTGTTGTTAATATCAAAGTAATTCAGAGTTATAGAGTGTTTCATTTTGTATTGATGCAATTTTTTTGAAGCGTTTTGTGCATTTTTTAAATATTGCTGAATAATAACATAAAGTAACATATTCCATCGATACAGTTAATTTGTTTTAATTTTTTGATTTCCAAATACTTTAAATAAAACTTTTTATCACTTTCATTTTTTAATTGAATAGGACATTTATTTTTTATAAATAATGCATTATTTTTAGATATTTAAGATGCAGTGTTTCAAAAATTCTCGAGGCCGACTATTAGTCCAGTCAGCATTAGATAAATCAAATGAAAATAAGAGTAAGTGCAATATAATATTATTATTATGGTGGAAACATTTATTTCATTTACATGTACTTATATAACTTATTAAATTACAGAGGGTCAAAAAGATCAAGAACAGCAGGCAGCAATCAGAGAAGAAGTTGAATGTACGGAACAGAAAATTACGGAAACAGTCCTAGGTAAAAACATTTTATTAAACCCAAAACTTATATTCAGTGAAAAAGATCGACATAAATTCATAAAAATAACTTGTGCATATTAAATTTTGATATGTAAAGTTTTTTTTATTTCATTTCAGAAAACATAAATCAAGTTGAAGAATCTAATGTAATTTCAACAAATTTGAAAAAAGTTAACATTGATCAAGATCTAGAATTGAGTACATCATCGGAGGGTGTAGATGATTTAGATTCCAGTAGTCCATCATTGGAGGATGTGGATGATTCCGACAAAGATCCCAATTATGATTCAGATTCTAGTTCGAGTAGTTCTTCAAGCTCCGATAATTCTATTGTTTCAAATAGAACTTCTGTTGATCTTTCATCTAGCCACCAAGATCGGAGTGAAAGACATGAAGATAATAATAACACTGGAAGCCTTAATATCATGGAAGATTTTTCTACAAATATTGTAGAAAAGAAAGGTAAGAAACGAGTTGCTGTTTCCGAGGAGTGGAAAAGTAATAAATCAAAAAAATTGCGTAATTGTGGCGAGGCATACGTGTCAAGGAGTAAATCCAAAAAAAATGTAGAGGCAAGAAAAATCAGACCGCCCTGTGGGGACCGATGTCGACAGAAATGTTCCACCAAAATTTCTGAGTCCGAAAGAAATGATATTTTTAAAATTTATTGGTCATTGGGCGAGATAAATAGACAGAGAGATTTCATCTTCAAATGTATGAAACCAATTAAACCGAAATATAGGTACAGTACAACAGAAAAACCTAGACAATACAACCACGCCTTTTATATGTGTAGGGTCATTGTGGGTGACGCGCCGCGTGAGTAGAGATGCCGCACTCGCTCTAGTTCGGGTTTTACGAAGGATGTTGTCGTACGAATGCTTCGTTTCGATGAGTGTATCGTATTTGACAAGTTCTTACCAGTTATTGAGTAGCTGGCGCCACGCTGAGAGTTTTTATCGCGATTTAACTAAAACATTTGCAATAAAATCTTCAAAAAATTTCATCAGCATATTACTATTCTTGAACAATTTATATAAAAATAATACTATTTAAGGTAAGTGAGTGTTTTAATATCAAAATTGTTCTCTTTATCACTGATTTATGTAATATTTCTAAATTATTATCTTTATTTTCATTTAATTGTGGGGTGCGGCGTCTATCCCACAACGTGGGGAGAGATGCCGCGGTTACTATTTGTACTAATTTCCTAATTAACCTTTTTTAGAATGCCTAGGAAGTATGTGAGAAAAGGAAATTCTGGCAGAGGGGAATGGTCAGAAGACAACTTAAGATGTGCGGTAGAGCTAGTGACCTCGGGAAAAATTTCGAAACGAGAGGCCGAACGTCTGTACAAAGTCCCAGCTAGAACCATTTCAAGGCGAATATTGACAGGAAAAATCACGAAACCTTGTCTTGGACCACAAGGTATTAACACTGTTTTTTTTATCAATTATATATTTCGTGTATTGATTAATTAATATTTTCATTATTTATTTATTGAATTTCAATATAGCAGTTACAAAATAAATGCATACATACATACTCATTACACGCTCGATAAATTGTCTAGCAGAATTTTTACTAATAGATTTTTGGCTTTTCAGCATCTCTTGGTGTGGAAAATGAAAGACGACTTGCGCAATACATTAAACGACTTGGTGCTGCTGGATTTGCACCAAATAGAGAAACAGTTCGATCACTGGCCTATGATTTTGCAGAAAATCTGGGAATACCACATCGGTTTTCGAAGGAAAACAAAAAAGCTGGCTATCATTGGTTGACTTCGTTTTTGGAACGTAATAAAGATATTTCCATCAGGCAAGCTGAGGGACTTTCTGTGGCGAGGGCACAGGGAATGAACAGAAAGGAGGTAGAAGATTTTTTTAATATTTTGGAGAAACAAATGATTGAAAATAACTTGGTTGATAAAGGAGAAAATATATTTAATATGGACGAAACTGGAATCCAACTAATAAATAAACCTGGCCGCGTACTGGCTGCAAAAGGATCTAAGGACGTCCATGTCCTAACACCAAAAGAAAAAGGCGAGACAGTCTCCCTGATTGCCTGCTGTAATGCTGCAGGATATTTCTTACCACCTGTTGTAATAATGAAAGGGGTCAACAGGAAATCTGAATTTTCTGATGGACTTCCACCTGGATCAGAGGTGTATATGAACAAAAAATCTGCCTACATAACCACAGAACTTTTTATAAAGTGGTTTAAGGAACATTTCTTGCCTCGTAAAGCACCAACTGGAAAATCTATATTAATTCTAGACGGGCACTCTTCACATTCAAATTCTATAGAACTCCTAGACCTTGCTCGTGATAATGCTGTTATCATTATATGCTTACCAAGTCATACAACTCAGGCCCTACAACCATTAGATAGAAGTTTTTTTAGGTCCCTCAAAATATATTTCAACGCAGAAGCCAATTCTTGGATGTTAAGAAATAAGTCCAGAACATTAACTAGATATCAAGTTGGTGATCTAATAGGTCGAGCATGGGGAAAGGCTGCCACAAACGGTAATGCTTTGTCTGGTTTTACAGCCTGTGGAATTTATCCACTAAACCCCAATGCCATTCCTGATCATTTTTTTACAATATCGGAAAATACAGATATTGAGCCAATAGCATCAACACCGTCCACTCAATTAATAGCACCAGCACCGTCCACTCAGTCAACACCAACACAATCAGAGCCATTGTTATCTGACTTGCCTACAACTTCTGCAACATCCCAAAAAGAAACACCCACCAAAGTTCTGGAAGCAATAAGTCCAATACCTAAACTACCAATTTCAAAAGTCAAAAGAAAACAGGTGGCCAAAGTGCTAACCTCGGACGAAAACATTGCGTTCAAGAAAACCAATAAGCCCGAATTAATTAAATCATCCAAAACAAAAAAGGCAGAAAAAAATAAAAAGAAACCCACTTCTTCCGGGCCAATTGCCGATGAAAGCAACCGTTGCTCGGAGTGTTGGGAAAATTATTTTCTAACAACAAATAAGTGTGATTGGATCCAATGCCAAGAGTGTCACAAATGGCTACATGAAAGCTGCACGGTGTACACCACTATGTGCAATGAGTGTGGTCGCGAAAAAATTAGAATAAGGAATATAAATATTGCTAAATAAGTTCATAGGGCATCTCTCCCACTCACCGCGGCAACTCTCCCACAGTGTGTGGGAGAGACGCCACATTCCGAGGTTTTTATTTTTCTATTTTATTTTATATATATTAAATATTTTAAAACTTTTTTTATTCTGTTTTGTAAATAAATAATTCTATTCTCATATTCAGCTTTTAATTTTGTAAAAAACCTTAAAAAATAAATATTATAGGCACATTTCAAAAAGTGCGGCGTCTATCCCATAATGACCCTAGACAAAATAATGAAGAAATTCGTGTCTGCAAACATTTTTTCATGGCAACATTAGATATAAACAATAGAAACATAAAAACTGTCATTGAAAAATCTGAATGTGGGATCGTTGAAACAGATTTAAGAGGAAAGCACAAGAAGCATAAAAAAGTTCCTTATTAGATTAAGGAAAGTGTTCGTGATCACATTCGCTCTATACCACGCATGGAGAGCCATTATAATAGAAAATATAGTAAAAGAGAGTATATTGAAGGTGGTAAGACATTGGCACAATTGCATAGGGATTATGAAAGCGAATGCCGAAGAAAGAATGAACCACATGCAAATTTAGTGATGTATTCGAAGATTTTTAACACAGAGTTTAATATTTCTTTCTTTTCACCGAAAAAAGATAGATGTGAGCTGTGTGACAAATACGAAAATGCACGGAATGAAGAAAAAGAAAAGTTAAAACCTCAATATGAATTACACATTGCAGAAAAAGATTTGTCTCGACAGGAAAAAAATAAGGATAAAAATGATGCAAGCGACAAGTGTATTGTTTCAGTATACGATTTACAAGCTGTTTTACCAACTCCTCGCGGCGATGTTTCCGTATTTTATTATAAATCTAAATTGAATAATTACAATTTTACTGTCTCAGAACTAAATTCGGGATTAACCGAGTGCTATTTCTGGCACGAGGGTCTAGGCAATAGAGGAGCTGATGAAATAGGATCATGCGTACTTGATTATATTTCAAAGAAAATTACGACAAATAATGACTTCATCTTTTATTCCGATAATTGTTGCGGACAACAAAAAAATAGATTTATAATTTCTATGTACTTATTTGCACTTCAAAAATTTCCTGAAATAAATTTTATAACGCACAAGTTCTTAATCACAGGACATTCTCAAAACGAAGGGGACTCAGTGCATTCTTGCATCGAGAAAGCTATAAAAAGATCACTCAAATCGGGGCCCATTTATGTCCCTAGCCAATACGCGCAAATAATTCGTACGGCAAAAAAAAGAGGACCTCCTTATAATTTGAATGAACTAACGTCGCAAAATTTTTTTTCATTTAAAGAGCTTGTTAACGACTTACCTTTTAACAACTTTAATAGAATAAAGATAACTGATATAAAAGTGTTCAAGTTGGTAAAAGGAAGAACTACACTTTTTTATAAAACTTCTTATAACCAAGCTGAATATGAAGAAGCTGACTTATTAAAAAAACCATGTAATATTAAAGAATATGAATTAAAACCGGCGTATAAAAATGATTCTATAAAAATTAAAGAAAACAAAAAGAAAGATTTATTATATCTACTCAAAAATAACCACATTAAACCTTACTATGCTGATTTTTATAAATCATTGTTGTAAATAATACTTCTTCAATTCCTTCAATACTTCGATTTCCTTTCCCACTCCTCTACTTTTTATATCTTTTTGGAGTGTAGAGCACAATATACTCGTAGTTGTGTTACTTTAATTATATCACGCAAATATATTTTTGTTATTTCTATTACCTTTTGTTTCTATGTTTTTCATTGTTGTTTTTTTGTTCCTAATGGGTGTATGTAAGACATTGCTTTGGCGGTAATCCCGCCATTGTCTTTTTAACTGTGTTTTAAATAATTGTACTTCACTTCTGTATATTTTGTATGTGCATAAAGAATAAATTAAATTAAATAAAGCTGGAATTAATTCATTCTCAACTTATACTTTTAATTACCCTTTACCCCAACTTCAAAAAATCACTTCTAAAAAACTGTTACAACTCGAAATATTATTTATTTATATTCAAAAAAAATAGTTTTACGGGGTGCTATATGCCTTGAAATGAAAAAATCTAACACTTAATTGCAAATAACTTAAAAAAAAACCCTGAAAAATAGAGCTCGGCTTTCAAAAATGATATTTAAATACATTTGATAGAAGGTGAATATTTCAAATCAAATTTTCTCAAAACTTACTTTTTTGAGTTGTAACGGTTTTTTAGACGGCATACGATATGTAGATTCATATCACATGGTGAAAGATACAAAATACTTTATTTGAGTAGACTGAAATTATTTAGATATGTTATACCTACATAATAATACTAAGTTACTTTGAAAATCATGGCATAGATAGATCAAGAATTATTTTTATAAATTATTGTACATCTATATGAAATACACACGTTAAGATAGTTTTATGTGTTGTTGTCATCCGCCACTTCAATGTGACATCTCACTAAAACGTACACTCACTAAAGTCACCAAAAGTTTACCAAAAAATTCACAAACACTGCAGTTATTCTTTGAAATATATTATTTTCTTTTTACTTTAGAATATTCATCACTGGAAACAACACAATCCTAGACACAGTTTAAAAAACGTGATTGGCAGGATTGACGTCTAATGCTATGATTTCCTAGAAAAGAAAAGCGGCTGAAACATTACCTACGAAAGCAGTATTCTTTGAGACATGTATAAAGCATTCATGTTTATCTCTTTCACTGCCAGCAAAACAATAAAGAAAGCGAAAAAGAGACAGTCTAAGCTGTATGTGTAGTGTCATTTAGCGTAGTTTGGATACTGCACTAAACAAGATGCCTACTGAAAAAAATGCATGAACTAAGTATTTAAATTGCGGGTCCACTTTTCTAGAAAATCATTGCATTATTGAATTCACATTCCTTTAGGTTACATTACCCTGATGAACATTCTAAACATACGTGTCCTATAACCTGGGGGGCGAGTGTCTGGAGTCTTCCCCTCCGGACGAGCTGTCGTCCACATCATCATCCATGTCTCCATCAGCTTCGCTGCCCATTCCACCACCTCCGTCTCTTCCCATTCCCGGACCACCGCTGCTGTTCATGTACTGACGAAACTCGTGAATAGACTCGTTGAGGGACCACAGCTGGGACAGCAGGGATAAATCCAACTGGCGGAGACTCAACTGAAAGAGAAAAAAACTTAATTAAAAATCGCGCCAAACTATAAACAAAAATAACAAATCTGTCTGATTCCACTTAAACAGTGTTACCAATTCGTTCGCTTCATAAAAGTTGTGAAGATACGTAAAAAAATATTTAACTTCACACCTTAGATTCTAAAGTTCCATCAAAGAGTTGGCTATATAGAAAATATGGAAAGAGAATTTGATACTATTTTTGTACCATTTTCTGCTATACTGTTCTTGTTTTTGTTTTAATATAATGTAAAAGCGACTTAGTTGTGTGGAAATGAACTAATTAATCAATAAATATTTATAGGAAAGGAATACCCAATGAGAGAAAAATTGAAAATTGTATAAAAACAATTATCTAAATTAAAATACTGAACCATAGAAACAAAACGAAAAGTTATGCTGGATTAGTATGGACATAATATGAAAAGAATGAACGTTAACAAAAGAATGAAAAGAGTATGAAACTATTGAAAGGAAAGATGAAGATTGAAAGGTGAGAGAAAGTGTGGTCAACCAAGAATGAGGTGGATTTCGTTTTGAAAAAGCCAAATTGAAAGAAAATGAAATAAGCAAACTGCATGAAAAACTTTGGCAAAAAATTAAGAAGTTCCAGTCTTTCTGCCTACCCAAGTGATGGATAAATATTTTTATTTTTTTATTTAATCAACTTCTTACAATAGTTATAATTTACATTTTATTCATTATTACATATAAACAGTTTCTTCCTCTCTCATAAAACTCTGAAAGTTTGTGTAGAGAGAGGTTATATGTTGGTAGTTGTAGTTTCAATCTACACCAAATTTCTAGTCCAAGGGATCATTGTCTGTCTAGTTCTAGTAATACACTTCTTGTAGTTACTATTAAGTATATTTTTAAAGAAGTAATGTAAGAATGGCGTGCTGTGTGCAAATACCACAATATCATAATATTATTATCTCACAATTCCTCACCGGAAATCTTAAAGAAAAGCACGCAACTTTCTTGCGAGACATTGTAGCAGAAAAGTAACTCGGAACCTGCGAGCAATGGGGGTATATATTATTATTTTTTATAAAATTGAAATTCCTAATCTATCAAAATTTTCAACCAAATTACATTCTTTACTAGTTTAGAGGAATAGTGTGGAAGAGACCACTTTGTTCAGTAAGTCTACGCAGCAATAAGGAAGGAAATTATTATTAGGTAGGTAGAGATGTGGAAAGGTGACCTTTCGCACCACCCTAATGTGTATGCGCTCTTAACAAATATTGATAGGCAACGTCAATTTTGTTTTGACTATTTAAACCAGCGGCTCTCTATTTATGGAGCGTGAGGAAAATAAGATGCGCATTCTTACATAAAAAATATTGCTAATGATGACGGAAATGCAGGAATTAGTCGTTTCTAACCACGCAAACACTTGCGATTGCTTGCAATAATTCACGACAGGGAAACTATCTTTATGATGGTACAAACTAAGGTTTGGAATGGATGATTTCAATAATTTAACTCTTCAGATGTACCTATATTAAAAAACACAGGTTTTCTAGAAAATACCCAGTTATCGTTGTTAAAATTCATATTCGGCTTCTGAAATTAAATTCCATTCCATTGATATACCTACTTCAGGTCTTCAATTGTTTGGGCCGAAGGTGCTTTAGCTTGGTGATATTTATTCATTATATATAGAAATGAAAAAACGAGTCTAAATCTTGGTCTTACTCCATCTGAGGAAGAAAGCAGTCGCTTTCGAAAACCGGTTTATGTTTATAGTTATACAAAATTTAGACTTTACCGACAGTTAAAACGTAAAAAAGACCAAGATTAATTACCTAATTAAAACATACATTATTTGTCAATACCCTACACGAAATGAAAAACCTTTACATTAATAGTAACACACTGGGAATATAATAAGTAAATATTTTGCTAATAAACATAAAAATAGTTTCACGTAGTTCTTTTTTGATCCCGGTATTGCTTAACGAAAAAATGGTATAAATAAGGATTCCAATCCAAATCCAAACTCCCTTTATACCCCACTTAGGGGCATAGGGAGGCAACAAGAGCTCTCCATTGCGCTCGATCTTGCGCAACGTTAACGACCTCCTCCCACACCATGTCCAGATTCCTCAGCTCTGCCTCGAAGGAGCGGAACACAGTATGAGAGGGTCTTCCTCGTCTCCTCTCTTTTCGTCTAAGGATTAAACAAGTGTTTTTAGTATTAGAAGTATAGGCGATCAACATTAAAATCGGGATTGATTTCGAATGATAACCAAAAAAGGTTGGTAAGGACGGTTGTAGATGATAGTTCGTTTATTAGATTATAATACACTACGTATGCATGGTTGTTACTAATACAGACGTCAGAGGAAAGGTCCCGCGTCCACGCGTGTATCATGGTATTAATAATTATTATGGAATCTCGGGTAGTGCCTATCGTGATTGTGTTCCGTGAAGGATGACCGCAGCGGCATGAGAAAACTCGTCACGGATTGTTGGACACACCGACGTATGTGTTAATAAATACTCGTAAATAAACGGACATAGACAATGACAATACAAAGATAAGAACCATCGACAATCATTATTATTCAGTAGCTAATTAATTAGCCATTTTAGACAACTTCGTCACGAAAATGTTTTTAAAGAGCCGACGAGGCTTAGTTTAGTTTTGCAGTTTATTCATTCATTCATATGATGCTTTTAGAAAAGGGCAATAGCAATATAACTATAGCTGCCCGACCACCTAGTCATTTGAAATAACTTGATAGTGCATCATTTCAATACTTTTCGTCATCTTTGCAGAAATGAATCGAATGCAGAGGGCATATACCATGCTCCCCTTTTTGAAATCCATTAATGTTATTGCGGTTGCATAAATATAGGTGTTGACGAATTCAATACCAACTTGTCCCTTTTGAGTAGCGGCAATTTGATGTCAAGTTTGGCATGTACGATTGTACGCACTAACTGAAATTTCAAAGAATATGGTAAAAATACATTAAGGGAGGCCTATGTTCAGCAATAGACGGAGACAGGCTGACGAAGGAGAAGACATTAAGTTTATCAGAGATGCCAACAGAAAACTGAACAACGGAAACAAATCGGCCTCCCGCTGGTTGTCTTCAAATCTTAATTTCAGCGCCGAAAACTGCACGTATTCAGACGGCTCTATGTCGCATTAATTACTTATGATTTTTACAACGCACTTCTTCTTCCGTTATTTATTTACTAATATACCTACGGCTTACGCCAATTCTATATTATGTGTGAAATAAAGGTGTTTCTAAAAAAAGCTCGAGAAATTTTATTACAACCAGACATTTTCAAAAAAATAGAAGATTTAACATGGTACTTGGTGCAGGATTTGAACCAACAATCTATGAAAGTATTGAGGAAAACCTGAAAAGAGCTCGTGCCCAAGACGAAGACAAAGTGGAAACAAAGAATAACAATAGTGGACAAAAAAGGAGTCGGAAGACGAGAGCGGCCATTGTATTTGATTCATGAATCATTCGCATTTTATGGAAGAGCCTATAAAATTTTAATCTATTGTAGATAAAACTGACGTCGATTTAAATGACCATGTACACACCTCCGTGAGAAAATCTTTATTCAATTATTACTCCCCTCGCGTTGAAGGAAGGAAGCCTCCATTAATAGTAGGTAAGCCTCGTGTTAACTGAAGCGTAGGTTCTAGTTCTCCTAATTCTCCCATGACATCCTAGGATCGAGTCTATAACTTCACACACAACTAATTACACAATCTAATACCAACAGATGTTGATAAATGCACTTATTTACATAAAAATTACACATTTAACTTTAATTCATACAACTTATTGATGCGAAAATCAATAACGCCTATCTATACATAGAAAGCGTCTACGATGCATGCTCGAATCCTGTCACAAACATGACATTTTTCACACCATTTGTGAAAGTTGTTTATGAAAAAGAAGTCCGTTGCAAAATGGCGACCCGAGAAAGAGGCAAATTGGAAAATGTGATTCCGGTCGCGAGGAATAACTGGTCGAATACAGCACAAAATAGAAAAATGTGAAAAACTTTAGAAGAAGCCTATACAGACGAAGAATTGGCTCAACCTCAGCTTTTCAGAAATTCGAGCTTCATATATGTAATGTTTGCGGTGTTATTATTGTTGCGTTAAATTGACTGCTATTTTAATGATGATTACTGTTACGCAAGTATTACGTATTGCTGATACTATGGGATTCTTGACATTGAACAATAAACTGGGAATTCATAGATGTCATCAACATCATTATTGTAACACAGAATATCTATCAGGTTTTATTTTGGAATTGATTCAGTGTCGCTATATTTTTCAAGTAATTTATTAGTCATATTTATTCCTATTTGGTTACCTAAAAGGTTACGAACTTTCAGTTTCTGTGATTTTCATCCCAGAGTTCGTTTTCTTGAAGGAGTATGGAAATTACGTAGACGTTAATTTGATTTCAAGAATACATTAACACTATGCGAAATATTTGAGGTCTCTATTCTTATTTCTTAAAATATTTCCATAGACCCTTACGGGCACTCGGAATAGTCCACAACACAAAAAATATAGCAAAATGTAAACAATAATAACAATAATGAAATCTAACTAAGAAGGTCATAATTAACGTGGACAGATCGACTAATACAAAAGAGGTATACGAAGTGACAGGTATGCTGGATTTGGAGGAGCATACGACGCTCGAAAGGGCAAAGATGTTTTTTTTTAAATAAAGAAATAGCTGATCAAAACGAAGCAATCAATTACTCTCAATGAAGAAGTACATACATACAACACCAGAAACAGAAGTGACATAAGACCAAGTATTCCCCGCACTGATCGGGTGAGGTCGAGTTTCAAGTATTCCGCCAGTACCTACATCTACAACGCTTTACCAACCCACATCAAGAAAAAGAATGGTTTAAAAACTTTTTCGAAGATGCTTAAACAACACTAATTAGAGTCCAGAGCCAAATGAAACCATCACGAATCTGAGGTTCAAGGTCCTCCTTCATACCAGAAAACTGCTGCATATGAGGATGCTTTTTTGTCATATATTTATTTCCCATTAAAAAAAATCTATTGTAATTATTATATTGTATTGTTGTAAAATAAATAAATAAATAAAAAAAAAGGTCGAGTAAGCATCTTCGGAGGATAATGTTTTGTCATTTACCAAAGCGGTAGAACGGTCTCGGCAACCAGCTTGGCAAGCACGCATTATAATGCCTAAAATTCCTCATGTAGATAATTTTCAAATCGGAAATATTTTGGAGGCAAACGATAATGAATATTATGTGTGGACTATAAATTCAACAACACGACAGAATCGATAGAAAGTTTTATCTCAAACTTTCAAACCAAAATGATTTAAAGATTTTTCTAATCGTAGGCACCCACGTAGACATTTGGAATTATATAATGGAATCGAATGGAGGTAAAGACGTAATATGTTGATGGGATATTTACAACGACCACGCCAACATCCTTAAACGGCTTACTAAGCAGACCATAATCTCTCAAATGCCTGAGCACGTGTGGGATGTTGTTTTGTATGAAGTAGACTTGTCAAACTATAGCTAATTATTATTTCTCAAAAAAAATTAAGTATCTAAGTACCTACCTAAAAATGTTAAGGCTGTTTTAATCCAATAAACAAAACAAAGCCAATAAATTCGTTGACAATGACAAAGAATTAAAAGTGTTTGCTGTCATGCCATGGAAAGATGTCAGTAAGTAACTTACTAATCCAAAGTAAAGTGCGCTCATTCTTTAAATAAATTGAGCAGTAATTGATTAAAACAAGCATTATTGGTTTGCACTTAAATGCCTAAAATCTTACTAAAATATGCCAAAGTGTGGACAGCAAATTAAAAATTGATGAATCATGTGGGTGGATCACAAGAAACAATAAACGCATTCAGAGAGTTAAATATTAATAAAGATGATCTTTAATCCATCAGTAATCAACTAGTATTAGGTTTCTTTGATCTGATTACCATTAATAGAGCTTATCACGAAAATTACAACCAAAAGCGTTTTCAGGCAAAAAAGCAAGCCAGATCCAACTTGTACTCGGTGATCAATTTCAGCATCAATACCTAGTATCGAAAGTCCCGCTATTCATTACAACGTATGTATCTATTGAGGATGCAACCAGAGAAGATGGTGGGCAAAACAATACATCTGAGGAGCATACCAGCTTGACCCTGAGAAAGTAGCAGCAGTTAATTGCGCGATGATACAATGGAATAAGATATCATGATTCATTGTTACATATCCGTTATAAATAGCGTAGCAAGTGAGTAAATACTTCGGCAGTAGATTTTAAGACGTCCAAAGCCAACTATGTCAATGCCGCTGGATCAGATCAACGAATAAAACCAATGTTAATAATTGTAATTACTAATGAGAAGATAAGCAACTCCTAGGGCAGAACGACCATCTTGAAGATCGCACGAGCAGGCGATACGGTGCGCGCTCCGCCAAGGATGTCGTACGATAACTTCGTCCAAGAGAGGGCAAAACGAATCGTTTTGGTTCAAACGATTACCCACCTAATCTACATAATAATTCAGAAATGTTTGTTTTTTTATTTGCCTTTGACAATACTTTACCGTATATGTGAACATCACGCTCAAAATACAAATGCTACGTCAGATATGAATCTGCGCAGAGCGGTGAAATTTGCTCGAGAACGTTCTAAGATACAATTGGCAACGTTAACTTTAATATATTAAGAGCTATTTAAAAAACTTTATTTTTTTAGGATCTTCATACAAATTTTTCAAAAAAGACAGAAAGCCATCTTTTGGAAACAAAATTACTCATGTAAACGTTGAATAGAATCTTGGTATTACGGTATGAAAATGTTATAAAATAATTGGAGATTGATTCGTTATACATATAAAAGTTATTCAAATCTTATTATTCTCAATAAATAAAGATTTAATGAAAAATTTTGGAAAAAAAAATCCTCCATTATGAAAATTGACACATTTTAAAAACTTTATGGCCACATTTTGTGTAAAACCGTCATAGCCATTAGATGAGTAATAATTATGTAGCTACCTGATAAAATCATATTCAAATGTAGATAAGAATAAAATAATTTAGCAATAATAATTGTTGAATCATTTTATATTTCTGAAATATAAATAAAGTTTAAATCTTAAAATCGTCGTCGTCGAAAAAGATTTGCAAGTAAAATAATAAACATTTAAATTGGTATGAACATTCCATAGACAAACTGGCCAGTAAAACAGTTGTCGATAAATTAGATCATTAGGTACAGTGAACTTGACTGAATTGTTGAGAGAAAGAAATAAAATTGACAATAATTGAGAATCTTTAAATGGTTTCAGGATTATAATCAGTTTAATAAAACCTTTGTTTTATCCACAAAATAATTTAGAAATATAATAGTAAATAAACTCAAAACTATGTTAGCTTATTTATCATATATTATATTATGCAAAAACAATAATATACAAGGTTCATTTAAATAAAAGACTGATGGTATTGTTGCCGTGAAAATTTGTTTAAAAAAACAATATGCGTAGAGTTTCATCATGACAAAAGAAGTATTCTTAAAGAAAGCAATCAGTGAGATGTATGATGACTTGAAGCTTTTCTTAAAACTGTCCAAGGTTTGTGACAAATCATTCATCCTAGAACAAATACAAAAGATTTAGGTACCTATAATGACAGATAACATCATTTCATGAATTTTTTATGCATACAAATTAATAAAATAACATTGAATTCAATGAAATAAAAGAATAAAATAGTCAACCGATTACGTTGTATATGATTTCATAAACTAAGTATTTCACTTTATTACATAATTTAGAATCTAAAGATATAACTTATTAAAAGAGGTTACATACTTACATTTTTAAGAGCCTCATAATAAAACATCTAGATTTGAATGTTGTACGAATACTCATTAATATTAGGTTGTGCACTGTACAGAATGTTTATTAATATCATTATGTTTATTAATATCATCATGTTCATTAATATTAGGTTGTGCACTGTACAGACTGGAACCCCGTGCCTATAAAATACAAAATATATAATTAACATCAGAATCAAATCAAATAAAAACTATGCAATCATAGTAATGTCAGATAGAAGAGAGAATTTACATAAAGACCAAAATCATTACATATTCTACATAATTTAGTAAATATTACTTAGGTAGGTATATGGGGTAATATAAATAATTAAATATTATCAGGTACCTACCTATTTAGAAATATAACAGCACACAGCAGTTAAATAAAATAAAAAAATATTCTAATTTCAAAAATCGAATAAATGTTTTGTTGTTATGTCAAAATATTGATGACAGCAAGAGGTCCTGCCCATAGATTTTTATTTGTATAGAATTCTGTGGTCCTGCCAGGTACCATAAAATATTATTCGCGGTATTTTTATGTGAATGAAAATTAAATAATGATTATTTTTATTGAATGCTTTTTTAATTTTCAGGTTTAGGATGTGTGAATAATAAATTTTTTATTGATACTTATCTTAATTGATAGATTCTTTAATAAATTACGATTATAATATTTAACACTTATCCAGATATTTTTTAGCGTTTTCTGTGAGTTTTTTAATGTCATCAAAAATCTATGGATTAGTATGGATATTATGTCATATTTTGTTGTCAAACTATAAATGTAAACATTGAATTTTTCTACGGCTTTAGATATAAAATAAATTTTTGGGAATAATAAAACAGGTAAGCAAAGTTTATTGAGTAAATATTGTTTCAAAATAACCGCATAATTACAATGCAGCTAGCCAATTACATTAATTTATTTTGTGTAACTATATTTTTTACAGGATAGACAGATCACAATATATTTTAAACGATACAATAACAGTGAATTTCTAAAATGTATGCATTTTATTACTAGAAAAAGCAAAATTGGTAAGTCGCGTTTTATTCTTTGATAATTGTACTTTCTCTCATTTTTGTATACCTATATTTAAATTCCATAATGTTTTGTTACAGATTAATGTTAAATAGTTCCCCCAAAACTCTAACTAGAATGAGGATAGAAGAATCAAATTATACTGGTGTTACAATACTAGATGACATTTGATAAATAAATAACTATCGGTAACAGTACCTAATTATAGTGAATTGGTTTGAATTCTGGTGCCCATCATTTCAACTTTTACAATACAAGCATTGTTTTGTGTGAAAGATGTCAAAACTGTATATGTGTTCAATTTGGGTGAGTTCAGATTCATTAATTTGTATAAAAATGTGTTTTGTTGAGCTGTGACACGCTAAAAGCAACATCGGTTTCATACATTTAGTTCATACATTATCGTTGACCATTGTGTTGTTACTTTTTGTGAAAAAATAAGCTTTTGGCGTGCCACAACACAATTAATTGTTCACAACATGTCTGTAGGCCTAGACAAAATGCATTTGGCGATCGACTACAAACAAATTCTTTGACAATATAGAGTAGGAAGAAAATTAACTATCCACTTTTTATATAAGTGTCTTTGTTTAGTTTAAATAATTGTTTATATGTTCCAGTAGACAGTTAATTTTTTCGTACTATACATTGGCGAAATCTTCGTTTGTAGTCGAACGCCAATTTGAATTTGTCTACGGGGGCTGTTTCTACTGTTAAATGTGAATTTTATTTTTGACTTGCTGACCCATCGAACTTCGTCTCGCCTTTAATCAAAAGCCAATAAAATATTGCTGGGTAACATAACATAGCTAACATACATGACTACTCTTTGTAAAAAAATCAAAAGTTATGTGGTAATTATGAAACAGTTATTTCAAAAGCACCAAAACTCCCCCGTTCCATACTAACTTTAATATTATATTATTTCATACTATTTTCCATCCATTTTTAGACGTTAACAAATTATAAAAAAGCTTGAAAAAGTACAATCAAAAATTATATTATTTTTAATTTTAATCATTACCTATACCACCATCTGTAGAAAAATAGGGAAAACATTGAATGTTTCTATCAAAATATCAATCTACCAGACATCTCCCTATTTCCCCCAACAGATGTCGGTGGCGATACTGATGCCAACCCGTTGAATACAAACTTTAATATTGTATTTTAGATAAGTTCTCATCGATTTATTCAATTTTTTATTAGTTATTCTGTTATCCGGAGCGGAGAAGAATCCAATAAATCAAACATCGAAAAAATCTGTTCCGCCGATCTCGAGTTATAAGTGTTCGCACTAACCCGACTTTAATTTATATTAGAGATTATGGAATACAAATGCTTTTGGTAAAGAAGGTGTCGATATGATTTTCTATATTCTGTTTTTATTTTAAGTATTTTCTATTCTGTTTTTATTTTTTTTTTCTATTTTTAATCTGCTAGATCTAACAAATAATGTTATTTTATTTTACAAAATGGTAGTTGTTTTTGTGTATTATATTCATTGAAATATATGTAATTGAAATTAAATAAACAGAAAGTTTTCATTTATTTACAACCAGAAATAAACTGAAAAAAAAATACATTTTGTGTAAAAATACACATCTAATAATATATTATTCTTCTGAACCACTTCCAAACAATAGATGTTTTATAATGGTTAGTTTTATAGATATATTCCATAGTGAGTGAGAGCCTTTACTTGAACATTTTTTTATAAAGTTTAGGCACAAAGAGGTTGTTGGAAAGCCGGTGGTATCAGTTGATGACTTTCGTTTGCACAGCGCACTGAAGGCCATGGGTTCAAGTCCTGGTGGTGCCATTATCACTTTCACAACACAACCCTTTGGTTAGTATGAAAGATGTCAAAGTGTATTTGTATTCACTTAAGAAAGCCCAGATTCATTTTCTTAAAAAAAAAAATGAAAATCTGTATTAAAAAGTCAAAACTTTTATTAATACAGGTAGATATTTATATTTTATTCTACAAATTTTATTATTTTCAAATGAGTATGAATCCACCTGGACAATTTGTTAATTATAAGGAACATAAAAAGCTTTGTTGGTACTTAATTGCAGAATAATAGAATCAACATTGTGGTGATAGCCCATAGCTCACCACATATAAACCGAGTACTCTGTCTTATTAACTATGGGGTAAGCATAGAGAATAAGTCACTAGGTTATGATTATGACTTGCAGCGCTTTCTTCTTGCTGATGAGGTGTTACAAATAAAAAAGTACAATTAATTATATACATTATGTAGGTACACCACACTTTCATAAAGCTCTGTATGTTAACTTCCATAGATCAGGTTCTATAACTCCCATTATTCTACAACTTTTTTTTGTGGACGGGTAAAAAAGCTAGTATACAAATAAACAGCTCAAATTACATAATTACGATGTTTTCAAAGGGGTAATTAGATCAAACGTCTGACGGTAGAGCTAAGAGTGTTTGGTCAGGTGTTCCTCACACATGTTCGTCACTACGTTTTCTAGAGCAAACAAACAGTAATGTTTCTAGTCTGTCTGCATGGGTGCTAAAACATAATTTAAACCAGGGATGCACACACTTATAGACAACGTGGGCCACTGGGGAAGATTATGAGCCAAGGACGGGCCGCACTAAAAGTTTCTTGTTTTTTTGATTTCGTATGTCACCGGTTACTTTTGTAATTTTGTAGCTAGTCTGTTGTATAAAACATCAAACCTCAAGATACCAAGTGATCGGAAGAGAGAGAGTTTCAACAGAGATACGGGAGAACTTATGACAGCTGCCGAATTTCGTCACCCCTGGTGGAGTCTGTGAGCGAGGCTTATGTCCGTAGTAAAGCCATGAGTTCTTTGAAGAATGGTAAGGCCGCTGGGGCAGATGGGATCCTCCCAAAATTCATTAAAAACTTGGGCCCAAGATCGCGTGTCAAAGTTAATTGCTGTTCTGAAGCCGGGGAAATCAGCATCTAATCCGAAAAGCTACAGACCAATATCTGCTGTCAGTGGTTTACAAGCTACTCGAGAGGGTATTGCTGATTTAAACCCTCTGACGTATGTTGGAGTCCCGATAGTCTATGAACACTTTAAAATATGAATTTTCCACCATCGATTTAGAAATTTTCTAAAGCTCATCGTAGTTTATTGCCAATATTTTGTTGTAAAAATATGAATAACGTCGCAGATTGAACGGGACAGGGATGGAAAAAATATCACTATAAACCCTTCTATTTTATTAAAAAGAAAAATATTATTTAGGAAGTTAATTAAATTTCTTACAGATACTTAAAGCTAACCATGATCAAGAAATTATACAACTTAATACGATTCTTCTTCTTAAAGAATATTGGCAAAAGGTCTACAAATAAAATAAATAAATGTTATAAACATTATTTCAAAAAACAAATACCCAAACAAGACAAGAAAAAGGATTTGACGAAGACGACTATAGAATTAAAGTAGAACTGGAGACTGAAGTTTTAAAAGAGTCAGATTGGACACATGTTAGTTTGAAAAGGGCCTAGACCGGATTGTTTGACAATGTCAAGAAACAAATTTATGTATAGGGTTCACGAGTGTCGTCAAATAAATATATATACCTTCTCCCGAAAGAGATACGAAGACAAGATTAGTTACATTGCGATTACGAATGCGCTCGTTTTTTTTTTTAATATGGAGCTGTTTCCGAACGATTGATGTGACAAAAAATCTCCCTAAACATACAAAGAAGAGTGTATGTTACTCTAAGATAAGACTACACCCTGGACAGGAGAGATATGTGACATTTAGTTACATACGTTATAATATAACTAGTGAAGTATTTTGTTAATAATGAGGTTCACGCATTGAGAAATCTGATGAAATAAAAGGTTGAAAATGTATTGAATATTAATCGTGCGAGTAGGCCGGCCGGCGGGTCAGAGCAGAGAACCTCATAATCTACCAACATACGAACAGTGTCACCGGAACATTTATTTAATTTTTATATTTCGTTCAGATCGTCTTTTCTCCTTATATATCGGGCGTGTAGGTGTGCCACGTATTGTAAAAAGACACTAACCAATTCAACGCAACAACGTCACATCGAAAGAAAGTCGGTTGAATTGGGACAACTAACTGAAGAAGGTTGCATACAGGTCGATATTTTGTATTTTCTATTGCATTGATTAAAATATTGAATCATTTATTACAACTTATAACTTGTAAAGGTCGTACATAAATGAAAACAATAAATGTCATTTGGGAAATTTGACATCGACGAAATATGTACAGAATACCTACTTGATCAGAGATTCTTAAATATAACTATTGCCACATAAGAAAGGTAAAATTGCAAAAATTTGTATTTCTTTTTTACCCAACAGGCTTTGTTCGTAGTAAACTAGAAAAAAAAATAAGAATAATTACAAAATAGAAATAACCGTTACATGTAAGGGTGCATTTAAACCAACCTAACGTAGTGCTTGAAGTAGAGAATATTTTCATCTTAAAATGGCAAAAATCATAGAAAAGAATACATCGTATTCTCAGATGTTTCATATTCAAAGCCAGCATAGGAATACAAATCTTTTGCAAGATTTGCACAGGACAAACACACACAAACAAACAAGAATAGAAGTTGATATTACTGTGGTAAAAAAAGAGATGAACAAATTTGATTACAGATAAACATGATGGGCCATTAAAACGTTATACAATGTAATTTTGTCGAAACTATTTTTAACTTTCATTTTATTTAAGATTGAAACGTTCTTCTCAATAATAATAATTTGGTCTAATCCGCAGAGGTCCGCCACTAGATGATTGTTGGCAAATATAATGAGCACGTACGAGACCATCAGGTCCCACACAGCACCTTGCGAAGAATCAAATAACGAGGGAAGTTTATAATCATAATGAATGCAAGTTACGTAAGGCTGGATGTTAGGTAATGAAATATCGTTTTGTTTTCTTTTTTCTAAACAGATTCGCCGAGACAAAAAGGGTTTTAGCGATGAGAAAGTGCGAGTATAAAAGACTCGAGCGAGGTAAATTGGCGTTACATCACGGTCTGGGAAAATGCGAGTGCAGTAGCAAGTCAGCGGCGATGGATCGCGAGAACAAAACGTCAAATGCGACAATGCAAGACGTTGCCTAATCTTTTGAAATAATTACTATGCATATCAGAGGGATAAACATTGCTATGCTATGAATCACTCGAAAACATTGCCTTCTTTAATAAACGCGAAACTTACTTACATATTTAGTGTAACTTGGACTTTATAAGCCCGACTATCCTTGAAGTGAGTGTCTTAAAAAAAAAAGTGAGGAAAGATTTTTTTTCACCCATCACGCCGTTTTACGAAGAGGGCAGACAGAGAGTATGGACTTCCATTCTTTCCTATACAAACAAACCTCTTTCGCTTCCTCCAAACGCATATCATTCCGCACAAATACATGCATTTCTATTCCTTTTGCTCCTGACTTGACCCTCCTTTAAGACGGCACCGATATGATCGGTCCATGTCATTCGAGGTCGGCTACGTCCGCTTGCACCCGTTCTTTCGGATTTATATATCCTTTTAGTCGTTATCTCTTCGTTAATTCTCTCTAGATGCCCAAACCACCTTAATGTATTCACATTCATTCTAGTCACTACACTAACATTCGCTTCTATTATTATCATTCCTCACCTCATCAATCAGTCTCTTTCCGCATATCCTACGCAGTGATCTCAAGCAAAGAGGTGATATTGATAAATAGACAATTAAAAGCGTCCAAGCAAAAAACTAGTATCAAAAATAAGTCGGTAATTGTTATACAATAATAATTATTAAGTTTGGAAAGTGAATTATTGTAATCGTTTTATAAATTTAAACAATTTTCGTAAATTTAATAGTAGGTACATCGTTAATGTCTTGAGCGGTGCAAAAGTTCAAATCGTTGATTCGACGAGTTGTAGCAGATTAAATGAATTTCACGTTGAATTGGGCAACACTCAATGTATTATTTTAACGACACGGCATATTCTGAGAGCTTTTTATACAAATATACCTACTGATATAAGAACTTCTAAAATGAGAACGTGCTTCGTGAAGGTTCAAAGTAAGGTAAACTTTATAAAGTATCTCTCTACCTATACAGATTAGCTTAAAGAGGCGTCCAGGCTTTATTAAATTCTTACGGGCACAGGAACAATAATATCGGATAGAATTGAAAAGATTAGACATATAATGTGGCTACCCAAATGTGGGAGGCTGGATGGAATGTAACGAGTGAATAAAAATAGGTAGATACAATGAGACGCGTGGTGTGCGTCGGTACGCATTGTTTATAGCATTCGATTATGTGCGTTGTTAGATAAAAACGGTATTGGAGTAGACCATTATAGAATGGATAATATATTATTACTTTGTATTATGTACAAATGAATGAACGACCTAAGTGTGGCCCATATACCTACAACCAGCCACGTATCGTTGTTGGAAACATGTGTACATATAAAACATTTAATTCCAGCATACTTGATGAAGTTTAATAATTTATAGACCATATAATATGTAGTTTGTAAGGAATCAGAAATTAGTGGCTGCTGATTCAAGAAAAGAGCTGTCTTCCTCAGTCCATCTCTGTTTCTATTGTGGAGTTTGAAACCCTTGAAAAATCCCTCGAGAAGATAACTCCAACATTTTCCCAGGAAATCATAACCAAGCTTTATCCAATTGATAGCCAACGTCGGTGTGACCTGACAAGGCATTTCGAGAAGAATAAGAGAAACTACAGGACTAAAAACAAATTGTAAGGGACCATATAAGAAGAAGTAAAATAAGTAAGTATTTTTGAATGTCAAATTATGTAACTATGAATGAATTAATGTACTTGGATTCAATCTTCATAATGGAGCGATGATCCGACTAGCGCGCAAACAGGAAAAGATACACTATACTAACCGCGTAAAAAAATTACACGGAATATAATTACCTACTACACTAAAATGTTGGTTATTGCAACGTTGAAAAAATGTACGACGGGAAATTCGTCAGAATACCAAACTGGTTTGAGTTGAACCCACGAAGAGATAAACAGTGAATAATATTATTCAAGCCACACACATGCCGGGGAACTGGTAAACAGATCTACATTACATTAATACGCCGACTTGTCGTCGAGTATGAGAACCACTGCACAAGGGACGTTATGCAATGTCAAGTGCACCGCAAGGACGTGGACGGAACTAACGATGGCTCCGAGGATTATTCAATTCAGCTGCATATTCAAATTGATAACATTGCATATTTCGACTAAAATCACACTGTTTGCGCATAATTGGGAAATTTTATAAATTCGTAAAACGAAATATTAAAAATATACGTATGTGTAAGATATTTTTTTGGTCAGTTTAATTTTAAGGATTTTTTTTCCGGTTCGATCCGCAGACTGGTCTGTCTCCCTTTAGCCATTCAATATTTCTGCATACAGTGCATGTCATTGTATTCAATCACCTGTTGTTCTTGCGGAGTAGACGCTGTTGTGCAATTCTTTTGAGGAGGTGCATCTGTTTCTCCAAATCAGTTCATCACCTCAATGGGCATACAGATATAATGCATGTAATCTGATATTGCTTTGGAATATTGCAGAGATTTGGAGTGTAATTTTTCAAATTTAGTTTTTCCGTAGGTATTCATGGTAATTTTGTTTTAATTTCGAAGAAACGAATGACAGTTTTGGAAAATACTGACCCTGGTTTAACTTAGCTTAGCGAAGATATTCCAGACTATATCAATAAGCAACTTTTATTTTCGTACATGAACACAAGAAAATTATATAATATAGTATACTTACCTACTTCAATCCAATATTTTGTAGGAATACGCTTAGGATATGAGTATAAATTGTTGCATTTTCTTATACGTATGCAGTTTGTTTAATCGCTTACTTTGCTGTATTTTTATCTCTTGTGAGGTCCTGAAGGTAGGTATGTTGGGTTGGGAAATACGTAATAATTTTAGTCATTTCGTAGGTACTAAGTGTGATTATATAAAGTCAAAATAATTTAAACAACGATGCATGAAAGTAAATTATTTCTTTAAGTAAAAGCTGGTAACAAATAATTAACAATAACTTAACATATTTTATTGAAAATACTTGCACGGGCGCAGAATTAATAGAAATATAAATAAAGACTGTATCGAATATATTGGCAGTCATGTATGATACAGGTTAGTAAAACAACAAGATTTAATAACAATTATTACATATCATAAAATCCATATTATACTACAGGTGGCGTGCGTAGGTGCTACAAGTCAATCTGTTAATTAATTATTAGCCTCTGTATAAATAAATAGGAAGGCCTCTTTAGTATTCCGCTAACTGCTGGCAAATAGTAATTAAAATAAACACCAGTTTCCGTTTGCTTTATCCATCTTTGTCCGGCAGCAGCTGTATGCGTAGGAGAGGGAGCTCTCTATTAACTACTCCTTATGCAAAATAACTAACCACAATCTAAACCCAAAATCGAAGGTTTACATACATAACTGTTGGTCAGGGACCAGGGTGCAAGCGTCGGTGTGGGCTGGTCAGCTATAATAGAGACACTGGTGGTTTAAATCCTACATAATTATGATGGACCGGGAATTTTTATTTTTTTACCTAAAATTGCTAGCGCTTCAAGTTTGTTAATGCTAATGTCCAGCTCCAAATTATGTGGCACAATTTCGATACAGTAATGCTAAGAGCTTTAAGCACTGCATTGAAATGTTGTCACATAAGTTAGTGACGCCACTTGAAAATGAACTGATAATTTTTGTTTGAGGACTCCGAGTTATCTGTTTTAATGTATTCACAAGAAAATAAGATAGAAGTTGTCTTATCCCTTGCGGAGTTGAAAATGCTCGTATAAACGGAAATTGGAAATCAAATCATTACAAGCGAAATTTTGAGTATAACCTGTAAATGTTACAATTAATTAACTAAATTGCGTTTAAATAAATATTAATGTAAAACAATGAATTCCTATACCATTTTTCACAAATAAAAGCAAAAAAATTGTACAGCCGGTGAAACTAATTGGTTGAGTCATTCCTGTCAAATGTTAAGTGATAAAATCTCATTAAAAATATGTAATCCGAACAAGAATAGAGCCCGGAACCTCTTTCATAGAAGCCAAGAGCATAAACAATGTGTAGTCGGCATATAGGTAGGTACGCCGTGCATGTATAAGAAAACGTACATTCATAGGAATAAATTAGAGGAAAATAAATGTAATCTGAAGGAAACGTGGAATATAATAAAAGAAGCTGCAAATATTAAACCGCAACTCTCAGCTGTTAGTTCAATTAAAACAGATAACGGTTTACTTGATACAAATCAGGACCCATTATCTGTAGCTAATCTTTTCAACGATTACTTTAGTAAAGTTGGAAAAAATCTAGCAGACGAGCTGCAGCATAAGCAGCATTCTCTACACGCGTCCAGTATTATTAACACTCAGTGCGATAAACAACCTTCTGCTAATATTTATTTGACTCCTACTACCGAATGTGAAATATTTAAAACTGTGATGAATCTAAAAAGTGGTAGTGCTGGAGGAACGGACGGTCTGGGTTCTGATATATTTAAAAAAAATATAGATTCATTGAAATTTCCTATTACATATATAGTTAATCTTAGTCTTAGAAATGGTGTATTTCCAAACAAATGTAAAGAAGGCAAGATCATACCGCTTTTTAAAGGCGGCGATCGAAATGAAATTAAAAACTATAGACCTATTTCAATTCTTAACATACTGTCGAAAATTCTCGAAAAAATTATAAAACATCGGCTTACAAAATTTCTCGATTCGAGCAATATACTTTCAAAAAACCAATTTGGTTTTAGGGAACGACTTGGTACTTCTGATGCAATTTCTAAACTTTCCCAAAATGTTATCAACAGCCTGGATCAGAGTAAGTACTGTATTGGTGTCTTCTTGGATCTGGCCAAAGCCTTTGACACAGTTTGTCATCGGCTGTTATTAGCAAAACTGAATAACATAGGTATCGTGGGAACAGCATTGAATTGGTTCAGAAGTTACCTATCAGGTAGAACCCAAGTAGTTAACATAAATAACGTATCTAGTACTATTGCTGGGATTGAATATGGAGTACCACAGGGTAGTGTTCTTGGGCCCATTTTGTTTAATATTTTTATCAATGATTTCTGTGACCTGAAGACAAATGGCTGCATCACGACATTTGCCGATGATACGGTTATTCTGTTTACAGGTGATTCCTGGAGTTCTGTAAAAAAATTATGTGAAACTGAAATGCGAACAATCAAACTCTGGCTAGATGGTAATCTATTAAGTTTGAATGTGGACAAAACCAAGTTCATGACTTTCAGTCTGACAGAGACAGGGCAGCCTGCTAACCTTACAGAGATAAAAATTCACTCTTGTGATCCTACTGTTATTTCTTGTAATTGTAAATACATTACAAAAACCTCAAGCATAAAGTACTTAGGTATAAATTTAGACAATAAATTGAAATGGGATGTGCATACCAAGGTTGTTGCCAAAAAGCTCAGAATGTCCATGTACATATTCAGGGACCTGCGAAATATTTTATCATTGAAAAGTCTGAAAACGGTTTACTTTGCAATTTGTCAGTCACTGTTTCTGTATGGCATTGATTCATGGGGAGGATGTGCTACCTCATTTCTTAGTCCTGTGGAGATAGCGCAGAAACAAATTATAAAAATGATTTTAAAAAAGCCTCGAAGATATCCCACTGTGGAAATATTTAATAAATTTGACGTATTGAATATAAAACAATTATACGTATCTTCTCTTCTTTGTAAGATTTTTAAAAGAAAAGAAAGTTACGAAATAATAACTAGGGTAAGATTTACGAGGAGTAGTCTGCATGCTAACTTAAGTGTACCTAGGAGGAGGACTTTGGCAGGACAGCGCTGTGCTTCATACATCGGACCCAAATTGTTCAATGAGCTGGACCCTAGAATGAAGTTATTACCTAAACTTCATTTATTCAAAAAGAGTTTAGTAACATATTTAAAAAGTGTGAACGGTACCCATCTTCTTAAAAGCCTGTTTTAATTCTTGATATTCATCATGAAGTTACATTATTTCCTAAACTGTGATATTTTTTTTTGTATATAGTCTACCTGACAAAATGCTGGTCGTAGCTCTTTACACTGCAACCAGCATTGCTCTTGTATGATGTTCTTTGGACTGTTCTCTGCCTCTATAAACTATTATTTTTTTCTCCATGTATATTTTTCTGTGCCTTTGCTATTTCTTTTTTGTCTTGTTAAGGATGATTAAATACAATAAACAATTGCCTAAATTTGATTATTGTTTATTATTGTTTTTTACTTTTATTGTTTACCACATTACCAACAATAATATACCTCTATATATTTATATTTTTTATATTAGGTAATATATGTTATGATTATTTACTTCATGACTAATATTAGATCTTTGTTTATTATATTGTATACCTTTATATTATTTTTTTACTTTTTATGTTATGAATATTTACTTCATTACAAAAATTTGATTATTTTTTATTATTAGTTTTTAATTTTATTGTATACTCATTATTGTTTATAAAATTATGTTACCTAAATAGAAGAGCATTATAAAACAATATGCCAATACTTTAATTAATATGCCTCAAATATGATAAGAATAAAATGTATGTCTATAGAAAATGTAACTTATATTTCCGTAAATCTCATTAAATGTGTAGGTACGTATTTTATAAAAATTTGTTCAGTGTATCTTGATTCGTGTTACTAAAATAGATAAGAATGCCAATTTAATTATCCAAATTATTATTAAAAAAATGTAAAAGAAAATGCCAATAAGTAGAAGGAACTTAGTATAAGAGATATATATGTAATTAAAATATGCCACCTCATATATAAGTAGATATAAATAAATAATAAAATGTAACTAGATTAAGTATTATTAATTAGTTATGTATAAACTTTATAAAAAAAATTTACAACTCATTTTCTCAAAGACAGGCTTGTCCTAGTTGAGATTTTTTGTACAAAAATGATTGATTTTTATATATTATGTAAATAAATAAATAAAAAAAAAAAAAAAAAATATATAGGTAGAATATTTTGACGTTTTACTGAGTGAATACTGATGAAAAAAGTTCATGAAAACATAAAACATCAGAATTAGGTCGAAAATCCAATCAACACGGAGAGAAAATACGCATTCAGTGGCGTATTGGTTCGATATGATATTATTATATACTCCATACATTCACTAAACTCAGAGACGCACTTTGACGCATAGCGTAGAAATTCGCGGGAGTAACACGATGAATAAAAATACGAAGATTAATTCGGTCACAGTGCGGGAGGCACGTTTTGGCGGACTCGAGAACTGAATACAAATCGCTTGCAATAAATTACATCAAAGCATGGATGAGTTTGATGGGAACAATTATTTCCTATTGCGGTTGCCGATGCGACAACTTTTATAAGACGACAACTATGTAGGTATGTATATCGACAAAATGCTACACTGTGACCTCAATGAGGACAATCTGATCAACAGGTATGCCCCACGTAGGTACCGTGTATCCTCTTCAGTCCTGAGGTCCACGTGTGTGGACCTGTCTATAAATTTGATTTCCATTCTAACTGTGCAATATTTTTATTTTGTCAAAATTATTTTAGTATCTTTAGTCTTTTTAGCTCACATTTACAACATTAGTGATGCCGTAACTTTATATATGAGTTTCAACTTTGACCTTTATTTTCAATGCTTAGGGTACTTCGAAAGATATAGTGAACGCTCCTCATGTAATTACATGATTTACATACTTTTCTTCAAAGTACTGATTTGAAATTTTTTTTTTCGGATTGAGAATAGATGAGAGATTGATTTCAATTCATATTATTTATTTTTTTGTGGAACATAAATTATCTGTAGCCATTTAATTACGAGGTCCACACACGTGGACCTCAGGTCTTAACGCTTACTAAATAAAATGTACCTAATTCTGGGTGTTTTCTAGAAATTTGTTCAAAAATTTCTTTTATCAGTATCCAAACTTTGAAAGGATCCTAAATAACATCAATGATCCTCAATGACAGATTTATAATCTGACTTTGATGACTTTTTTGAATATTATATGAAAGAGGGAAAACATGGTCATGTGATTGAAAAAAATATAGAATATGATACTCCTTTTTACATTTTATAATATAAATATTACGAAATTTGAGGTTTGAAAAACTGTATTCTGTTATCATAAGATAGACCAGTTATAAATTTCATGTATTATAGAGGTATATGATGCAGATATTATGTTTTAGTCAGATAATTATTCCAAAAAGTGGCTTGAAAGAGGAGACAGGACACCGGGACCTATGACCTTCAATACTTTAATTCGAAAAAACTGCAAAGATACATAGGTATATACATTGCTAATATAGCATAAAAAACTGGTGGACTAATTTAAAGATCTCCAAAGTGAATTGACCAGCTGTAATGACCTCCACAAAGAAGTAAAGTCACAGGAAGACAATACTGCAGTAAGCACAGGCTGCTTAGAAGATGGCACATGGATATACAAGAATGACGGCAGACAGCAAAGTACGTGTCTAAGAGAGCTGTGTAGCTACAATCTTTTCTACAGAATAATATAGCATTGGATTAAGTTATCAAAGATAAAACAAAGAATAACTAAAATGAAGAAGGATAACTAAAATGAAAAAGCTCCGTACTTACAGGTAGAAAAAAAAAGATTTTTCGAACTAGAAAGACAACTAACCAAAGGATCAGCGGGGTCTAATACGCGGATAGGACGACTAAGTTAAGGATCCTATATTTAATCTCCAGAAAATAAGCAACACTGACCAGGAAGACCTTCAAAACGATGGAACGTGACCTGGAATTTATCATCTCAAAATCTAGATTCTGGGAGAAACCTGACGGGAAAAGAAGAAGAAGAAAAATTTACTGGACTCCTCCAAATAGAAAGATTCTCGAAATAGATCTGAAATGCAGCGTCTCAAAGAGAACAATTATTCTGATTCTACAGACATTTGTGTTGAAGAAATGGTAAAAAGGAAGAAGAAATATGCATCAGAGTTCCAATTATCTAAAAAATATTTCTGTATGTAAAAAAATATAAACGAATAAATGATATTTCCTCACTAACATAACATATTCCTACCGAATTATGGATGTTAAGTCTCTAAAAACCCAAAAAAACATTCAGTTTCCATAGAAATGTATACAATATATTGGTGAATAAAATATAGTAGTTGAGTCCTGAGGTCCACGTTTGTGGACCACCCCTTTTTTGGGAGGGGGGAGGCACTTCTTCCCAAATAAGTATTGCATTATTTTCTAGGATGGCTAATTAGAATAAAAATCAACAAAAAAAAATTTTTAGTTACTTTTGAGGACCTCAGGATTGAAGAGGGTATATACGAGTATAATATGCAAAACCGCCGCTATTGACCCCAAACTTCTATGCACAATAATTATTGTTCGTGAACTTGGGACATATTGATTACATTCCCCTAGCTTTGAAATATCTTGGCGCCTACCAACAAGAGGTGAAATAACAAGAGAGAACTATTAAATAAAGAGTGGCGAAATGAAGTCTTTTGAAATTGCGCTAAGCTGACATACAACATTCGTCATAAAGCAGAGAATTTAGTGTCAATACATGGATAGGCTTCCTGCTACTGCGGTTGAAGAAGAATATTAATTCGATATTAAAAGAGTACTAGGGTGTCTGCGCACTGGAAGACAGTCGCGCAGCACAGATAGTGCATGGAAGTCCTAGATGGAGACCTTGGTCCTTAGTCCAACACCACCTATACAAGAAGGCCTTAGCGCTGGCGGCCATTTTTCCTCTCGCGTCACCAGGCCGCCGGCGTGTAGACAGATATCATAGCGTAGGTACAGGTAAGTTCATACAGATATAGGCAAGCGAATGCTGAGCCTCACGATGTGACGTAGCACTAAGGCCTTCTTATATAGGTGGCGTTGCCTTATTCCAATGGACACCAGAAGACTGAAATGAGAAAATTGAGGCCTATTTAAAGGCTTGATGTAAGAGAACGAAGATTTCTGAAATATCAAAACGCCACCTCCCTTAAACACTTTATAAAATCTGATTCACTTAAGCATTAATTCACGGCGTACAGCTTGGATTATTTATTCACAGAAGAGACAATAAACGAAATTCAATATGCAAATCATTGCGCCAGTACAAATTATAGTTCCCATTATGTTCAAATATAATTTATTTGTGTGAACAGAGTAGAGTACGTCACATTTTGTAGGTCAACTTTTTGGTACCTTTCAAGACATTAATAAACACTGCAATGAGTCGTGGGATTTCATTGTGATATCAAACTACATGCGCACAAACCCAAAATATCCATCATTATCATTTTGATGTAAAAAAAATCCTGCGCAAATTCATTGATATCACAACAACCGTCCCGTCTAGTAGATGACGTTCTTGAAATCGGATAGGTACAGAAGTATTCGATTATAGGCAAACAATTGTGAGGAGTAGTGGATCTCCTCAGTATCCACAAAGTGAGAAAATTAATCTAAAACTCGAGCTTTACATAAAATGCCTTGACGATTTATATTTTTTTGGTTCGAAATACGTTTAATCGAACGATTTTCACTACGTAAAACAAGCGCTGTATGAAAAAATAGTATCACAGCTACATGGGTTGGAAAAAACCCATGAACATCATAAAAATATGTTGATTTACTAAGAACGGCGTCTATATTTATAAGGTGACAGCTTTTAAATGACTATGAAATCACATACTTATTTAAACAGTGTTATGTCTTAGTGTTGTTTTTTTAAATTATTCACATTAATTATTTATTTTAAATGATTTGCACTCATCCAAAATGAACACAAAAATACCTCCAAAATCCATCACACTGAGCAAAGCTTGTATCGATTATGGGTAACAGGCATTCGAATCCACAACCTTCAATAAGTACGCTAAACACAATTGGTTAATCGGCGAATTACGATATAGTGAAGAAAGTAGGTACAATGTTGTCCTAAAAATGACGTGTTTTTTTGTACCTATATGCATGTACGCAAAAGTAAATAATTTGTACAAACAAAATAAAACGCAATGGAAGGTAACAAAAATAAACATCCTATTATAGGCTCTTGCGTACTTACCGCCACAAACATTCCACTATTTATAGTATAGTATACTACTCTAACTAAACTAAAGCATTGTGTCCAATTTTAGAACAATAATAATTTCCTCTGTACAAACATGTTAGGGACGGTGGTCGTAGGTATTCATTATGTCACGGTATTGAGGACAAGACAAGGACACCGGGTTAATAACGTCGTGTCTTTTTCATAATATGAATGTATGTAATACGAGTGGATGCTTTATCTATGTACGTACAGAAATCTTTTAGCATTCTATTATACAGCGTCAAGTGTACAGGTTTGGATGAATAATATCCTTTGGCCAAATATTAATAACTTTATGCAAATAAGCAAAGCTGACAAGTTATTTTTAAATTGACTTATCCGAATGCTAGAAGCGGTATGGCGGCTTGTCGAAGACTGCGGTTGCCGAACGAAACGACAAATCCATCCATTTCAAAAAGTAAGCATGTCAAGAAAAACTCAAGTCCTGCGATTACGATGTATCGTTGCATGCTTCGTTCCCAGCAGATACTAACTTTGTGACGTGGAGTACCTAAAGATAATAATACGGCTAGAGAACGTACGGCGATTGCTCGGTAATGAATGGCGAACTGGCAACGATATGACATCACGGCAAATGAATGCGTCGAACCCATCGAAAAGGAAACGACTGTAATGTCCGATGTTCGTAGGATAGTTGATAATCCAAATGCTATTTATTTATTTATTCATAATATATTACAGTGATAACAGACAACAAATGGAAATGCTGCCCAAAGAGGCCAAGCCTGTACTAGGGCAAACATCTTAACAGTTCATAAAAAAGAATATTCAAAGGAACATACAAACACTGTCCGCAGCACAACCACCAACTCAACTACGTACAGTCCACAAACAAAGCATAACCAAGTCACAACACCCTTCGACCCAACAGACATCAATCAACAGTATATAGAAGAAAGAAAAAAACAAAACTAAACAAAACTACTTTAAGGGACAAAACCCAAGATATCCTGCAAAACTTCCAACTGAATACATGAGACCCAACCAGAGCAGGCACGTTTATATTTAGAGAAGCACAAGATTTGTTTAATCTCTACTGGCATTTTATTAAAAAGTATATTAAAAGTATTTAAGCTATAGGACAGAGTCAATCCTTTTTATGAAATGAACGAATGAATCAATCAATCAAACTTGATAGGATAGGGAGAAAAAAATGCCTTCCACCGCGATCGATTTCGCAAAATTTCAATGACCTCCTTAAACAATCTGCACCATGTCCAAACTGCTTGAGGAAAATATTCTTAGAATGTGTTTTTTTTATTATTTTATTTTTATAACATAAGACGTTAATGTCTTTTACAAATAACAAGTAAACATAAGAGTTGCATAAGGTGACAAAAACAACAATAACAAATAACGAGCAGGCACAATACAAAAAAGAAATGTCAAGACAAACATAAAATAATAAAAATTATGACAAATGAATACACAAAATTACTTATTCAAAAATAAGAGAGAAAAGATTATAACAGAAGAAAAAATCCAAATAATAATAAATCAATGGTAAGCAAATAACAACAATTCAACTAAGTTAATCGTGTAAATTATTATTAAGAAAAAGTTATTCAATTGAACTAAAAACACTCGATAAAACAAAACAGTTAGATTAATTGAAATAATCAAAACGAAATGAGAATCAAAAAAAGCTGCTAACCTAGGGTAACCCAGAACTCATAGTATATTATAACAGCCTTTTCGTGTAAAACATATCTTTGCATAAAAATTCATAATTTTACGATTAAAATGAATTTATCCTTGGAATTATTATAGAAATTTTAAAATGATATCGACTATTGGAGCTTTTTATGATCTGCTTTAGAACTACATATTATTCAATATTAATCGGTACCTTAAGGGGGACCCACTGAAGTTACGGACCTCAAATTTTACGTGCTTATGTAGGAGCATAAGACCAACCCGTATACCAAATTTTATGAAAATCGAAGAAAATTTTTTTTTCTTTTTTAGCCCTTTTTCTAGAGCAAGTGAAATTTTCTTTGGATACTTTAAAAGGGTTCCCCTGAAGGGACAGATCTCAACATTTTACTGACTCATCTACATCGAGGTGCTAACCGTTCTACCAAATTTCAATCAAACGGATAAGAATTACTATATGGGTGAGCACACGTTTTTGGCGTAAATTTAATTTTTTTTTGCATTTTTGGAATCTATACCCTCGAAAACGTCGAGAAAATTAATTTCAGCGAAATCTATTTTTTTTTTGAAATCCGATCACAAGAATAGTGTATATTCCATATACTATGAGTAACATGTATATTCCATACTATGAGTAATTGTTATCCTACCCTCTACTCCTCCAAATCTAAAATCATTATAGACCCTTCTAGCAACACACACGCATCAAACAGTTTACATTTCGTCTGGACACTAAACGCCGACGACTTGGTCATGTTGTTGAAGGCGCCACTTGCCATACCGATGCGTATCGGGAGCTCAGCCCCGAGGTCACCAGTGGTGGTAATGGTTGCTCCCAGGTACTTAAATTTATCCACCCGGGAGACCTGGTGACCATCGATGGTAATCTGTAGCTGTTTATCGGGGCAGGCATTATTCGCCATGAGCTCCGTTTTACTATTTATATTGATACGAAGCCAAAATTGTTTTACAGCTCTCCTACTATAGAATATGAAGAACAAAATCTATGCTACTTCTATAAGAGACAATACAGACTGCAAATCAGTTAAGCGATAGCCAGTTACTAGATAAGTAAGTACCACTATCTTCCGACATAATTAGTTTGATTATACTCGTGGGAAAGTCCGTTGTGTCTATGCGAAAATCACCAATAATAACTGACATTACTGTAATGATCTGAGGAAAATTCAATACAACTGAGTTTAGTTCGTAAGTATACATTTTACCCAGCTTGTCTAACAGTAGTTTATTGCACGACCACTTTACTTAGATTGTACAGTTTTCATAGAGTTTTATCATATCACCTCAGGTAATAGGTAAGCACCGCTTATAAGTCTTAATGTTCCGGCTTGGAATACAATAAAGAGTGCACGCATAAGATCCAACAATTGTTAAAACGAACAAGACATCTGCAGTGCCAGGTAGCTACTTACTATAACATAACCTAAAGCAATATTACCGTGAAGAATACAAACTAATCTAAGTAGGAATTATTCGTTTCTAATCAATCGTTACACCAAAACGAATCCGACATATTTGAGTTATCGCGAGAGAGCCGTATTAGAAATTATTGCCGTTAAGTAAATAATAGAAATTGTATCGAATCTTAACTGCGAAAACAGTGTTGTGGCTGTGACCGGATTTCAAACAACAATCGAAACGGTGTGACCATAAAGTCGAATAAATCAATATAGAATTTTAACACTCTGACTTACAGCGAAAAGGAAAAGAACTATTAATTATACGGTAAACACCAAAAGCTTGTAGGAGGTTCATGACATTAATTATTATTGTTGTACCAGTTGCTTATCAACCGCTCTCATTTTCTTCTTCTGTGCCGTATCGGGGCACCCCGAACGACTTTCGCAATCTCTTCTGTAAAAAACCTGAAGGTGCTGCCTCGATCAGGTCATCCACAAGGCTTATTTCTTCTCTTGTTAATACTTAAGCTAAGATCTTCGCTGATAACAATTCTCGTAAAAAGAAAAAGGAGATGAAGAAATCTACCGGATAAGGTTTTAGCCAAGATTTCGAAAATGAAGCTACTGGTATTACAAAGATGAATCTTGAAAGCTTGTTACGCCCCCTGGTACAAATAGTAAGAGATAAGGTACTATTTACAGCACTACGAAAAATGTCGTTGGTTTGCGTAAACTGGGTTCGTTAGGTCGTCCGCGCACCCACTTCACACGGGGTGGCTAAACGTATGCCTATGAAGGTATTCATGTAGGTACGTAAATACTCAATAGATATTATACCTATTCGGTTAAAATAACTTTGAGGTCAACCACACTATGCTTTATCAGAAAAATGACAATAACGTTTAGAAAAACTTTCTTTTGGGTAGGTATAGTGAATATGAGACTATACATAAATTAAACTGCTTTTTTGGAAGGTTGTCCACAAACAGTTGTCGATTGCCTAAACCTCTATTTATTTTAATATTTTTTTCTAGTATATCGATACGAAAACCTCAATATAAACTTATAATAGTGTTCATATGCAACTAGATAAAATTTATTGAAGTGTTTCCACGTTTTCGAAGTCTCCAAGTGATCATGAACGAAATGAAGAAAAAATATTAATTATACATAGCTATCTTAAATGCTTTGAAAACAAAACTACACAATGTTTTATCTCGACACTAGATCAAACGAAATGTACGAATCATAAAAGAAAAAAAATATCGATGAAAATCCGAAAATTTTATGGTAGAAATATTCCAACAAAAAAAACAATTTTCCTTCGATAAATTGTTGTCGATTAATCCTTCATTTGCAGAAAAATAAAAATAAATCCTTCATTTTCGCTTGATCAGCTTTCGAGATAGCACATTGTATATTATATTCTCAAACTTTACTATAAAGATTCGAAAACAATATTCGTAGAATAACAAAGTTTAAAGGTTGTAAGAGTACATGTGAAAAAATAATCTCATAATCGCAATAACATTATTTTATTCCATTTGATTGGAAAGGAAATCGCCGTTACTCAGTAACAGACGCTGCGATTTTGTCCGACAATAAGTAATAATTATTAAGGTTTATTTTAAGACAAAACGGAAGGTGATGACATACGATATGTTTTAAGCGAGGATCGTGGCGAATAGTCGGAGACTCTCTGTGTGGGTACAGGCAAGGAGAAGCCTCACAACATCCTCAGGATTTCCTGGACGATGACCGCATTAGTCTCTCACTTGACGGATGGAAATGTACGTCGCGTCGTTACATCACTACTTCCATTTACTGTCACTTATATGTCCAGGTAACAGTGTCGCGCAGTGGTTTTCGCTTGCGAGTATCATTGTTGAGAATATGAGTTATTGAAAGAGGCTTAACAAGGATATTAGACTGTATTTATGACACAACTAAACATTACCCGTTTTTCAATTGAACGCGCAAGAAAGAAGTAAGTTATTCCGAATAAAAAGATGAAATGGCAATAATTTGGTTCGTAATACTTTTTGTTGTTTATCCTAACCATATCACAAAGATTCGGTTATTTGATTATCTCCCATGATTAATAATAATAAGACAAAAATATATAATAAGACAAACTTCGCAGTCCCGGGTAACCCGAAAGAAGGGAACTGGACTGTAATATAATTTGAGAGGTTTTAGCCGGTAGAAGTCCGGCACAACCTCTTAAGTAGTGTCCAACTGTCCATGACGGAATTTTCCTCCGAAAAAATGATTAATAATAATCATTAAGGGTTTTTTTTATTTTTTAAAGAAGTAAAAGCACACATTTTTATATAAGAATTAAAAATAATTTTCATCAAACTGCTAACCTTACCTCATCATTTAAATGTATACAATGCAAAATAACAGGGCGGCCAGAGTTTTTAGTTTGATTAAGCTGCACGTCACTGACACTGTATTGGAGTATTTTCATGGGTTTTTAAACTAAGTACGTATTAACCTTCATTGAGCGATTAAAATGACTTAAGTACGAATTATTCGGGTACGTCCAACTAAACGTGCAACTATGTAAGTAGGTATGTGTTGTGACAGAGGTAAGTACGTACTAAACTCTCCCTAATACAGCGATAGTTCTGTCAGAAAACGAACACAATGGCCGGTTATAAATTTTCAATAAAAAATAATCATTTCTCATTCCGTGAATGTGTATACTGCATAATCTCGCCAGATCATCTTCTAGTTAGCAAGTCGGTTGTATGGAAACAATGTGTTTATTAACGGCGCGTTTAATTTTAACTACACGAAATAACGAAGTTGGACACGAATGGAGAACAGAACAATCAACTATTAAAACGCTGATGCACCCGTCACTGTTCTGTGAACATTAAGATGTGGAGAGAATGAGCTAATGGATAGGAACACTTACTTAATGGGGGAAATCACAGACAGAAGACAGACGTGAGAGTCGACTAAGATACATATTGTATAGTAGTATTGACTATCCTAAGATAAAATTATTCTAATTAATGAGTAATTTAAATGCTTGAATTTACAATCGGAAAAAACGTTTCGGGAGTCAAAAAAAAAACTGGAATAAGCTAGTACAAACAACTTACTTTGCATTTAAATTGCGATCCCCATCCAATTCCAATCTTATTAACGATGTCATTATGAGATTTTGAATTTTTTTTCTAAGCACAAAAATAGTTTCACGTAGGGCTATTTTGAATTCGGTACGAAAAAACTGGTATAAATAAGGATTTAAACATGTACGTACTTTTAGTATAAAAAGTATGAACGATCGACATTGAATTTCAAAAGTAGCCTACCTGGACCATAGTATTAAATTATTTCGATGGAGAAATCACCAGGGAACTCGTAGCAATCTCTTCACAAACTTTTCATAGACTGTCGTCGATTTGAGTAAAAATTATCAAAGAAGATGTCAGTCTTATTTTTTTTTTTTATAAAATGAATCTGTGCTCACTCAAAGTGAACACAAATACACTCCTTGACTCTTTCACAGTAAGCTACTGAAAGCTTGTGTCGTGAAAGAGGAAGATGGTCGGCACCTGGGATCGAACCACGACGTCCGCAGTACGAAAGCCGGCGTTGTAACCGCTGGGTCACCAACCACGAAGTGACAAGAAGTTTCTGTCTCAATTGGGTTGCTTAAAATTTACAGGGGCCTTTCAGTTTCCGGTCATGTGCTCTTAAACCAACATTTTTTTATTTTTAAAATATAAGCAGGAATTGTTTTTAGCTGCATATATGAAGGACTAGGAGAGGTTGGACGGATATTTATTTATTTATTTCCATTATCAATAGAAGTACATATATATCATTAAATCAGTAAATATATATCATTATTGTAATTTACTGCCCCGTGATAATGAATGGTATTCTCAAAATTACGTTACAACTCAACGCAAGAAGCTCTTGCTTAGAACTTAATCGGTTGCCAGTAGTTACGCAACTAATGTATTGGGTGAAACATTTTCAGAATACAGAAATGTAAAGTCTCAATAAAAATTGGATACGACGCAATTCAATCGTCTGTTTTTCATTTCAGAATAAAATTCAACGTGTAAAAAGTTTGCACAATTGCCCATCGTCAAGGCGATACTAAAAGTAACAAAGTAACCTAGTGACCTCACACATACACATACTCCCGTTAAGGTCCCCCACTCTACGCAAGCCAGCCCGGAGGAGACCAATCCGCAGCAAACCCGACCCGCACGAAACCGACCCCATATTCTTTTTTTTTGTATTTTTTTTTAACTTTGTAAGTAACTGCTCTATTTCAATGCGCATGCTATTTTATCATGTATATACTTAATAATGTCGATACAAATGCAATTAAGTGTGTAGTTGGTTTGGTTATGGGGTTAATTTTTACATTCGTACCGATGATAATAATTTTAGTATAAGAACTAATAGTAAGTTGAAGTTGTTGCCAAAATCATAAATGGTTTGTTTAACGAAGACTGTCATTAAGGAATACGAAGAAATTGAAAGTCGAAGCAGCGCTGTATGTTAAGTCCGCAACAAAATTACCAAGAAACACTAGGTACTGCCTTTGTCTTAGTCTTAGATGAATGGCTGAGCCATTTCCATAATGACACACCGTTCCGTGCGATGGAACAAACTAATAGCAATCATCATAGCCACCAAGTACCGGCTCCGAAGAGCTTTTGTTTGTAAACAGTTCGAAAGATACACTTACATGATTACAATAATCTCACTTAGATATTGTTACGGCGCTGTTATACTTGTTATAAAACAAAAGTCGAAAGTTTCCTTGGCGAAAACTCGTTTACGAGATGAAGAAAAGTGAAAATGCTGTACCAAGTTTAATTACCCGATATGTTCGCGATTTCCAATAAGTAAAGTAAAAACACATCACCGTACGTATCGAGTTCAATAAAATAGCTGGTATTGTATGATCGCTTCGTAACACAGCAGTGTTTATGTCTATGCCTATATGTATGGAGGTAAAAGGTTCTTGTTTCTAGCTGTATAACATGGGAGCATCGACTTGAAAGTTCTAACAGAAGTAAACGAATGCACCATATCTGTAAACTAAACGTCAATGAAGATTAAGTATCTGCAGGGTTATTCACGAAAAAGTTTAAGTTCAGAACTAGTCAAATATTTGAGACTTAAGGGTACGTTGCACGTAAAACACCCGTTTTTTTGAACTTTTACTTAATTTCCGCGAGTCCTTAACATACGAAACTGAAATTCATGTTTTAATGTAGAATGAACTTTAATTGAATAGTTTAGCAGGTTTAGGATGCTTTTTAAGTAATTTTGTTTTTTCTGGTACGTCTCTCAAATTTTTCTCGAACGATGTATTACTTTCAAGATACTTCCGAGTATAATTGGGTGACAGTGGACTGAACATGTTATCGTCCACATATTGTACTTAATCTATCATAACTGTGATCTGTTCGTGCATTATAGATGAAATAAATAACTCAGTGAGATTTTGCGCATTAAGAAAATAATTTAATTTAGTTGAAACTAAAAATTTTAGTGAATAACTCTGTTTGAATCTTACTAAAAAAAAGCCAAAATTTCTAATCCGATCGTATCTGAACGTAATATTTGTGTTATAGAATTTTTAGCGGCGTGTAAACGGAAATATCAAATTACTTTTTATTCTCTTAAAAATTTATGCAATATATAATATGAATTCCCAAAATAGTTGAAATGATAAGCCAAGAATGAAGCTGTGTTAGAAATGTTATTCTTCGATGCTGGTCCACGGCAGCGGAATAAAATAACGTTTCGTAAAGTGGCAAGTGGCCTCGGTATATTGAATACTTTGAAGAAAAATATAGCAGTTGAAATGTTGAACCCAACTAATCATGCGAATTGGTGGGAGGGTTTGTGTTTTAAGTACCCTCTAACTTCCGCATCTTTTACTTAAACACAAGCCGTTCTTGATGGTCGGTAAGCAATTGACGAAAACTTCCGCGATTATTTTGGATAAAAAAGTTCAGAGTAATTCAGCAAATTAGTAGTCATAAAAAACAAGTAATGCGTCAATTTTCCGTAAATAACAACGACATTTATTATCATTGGTTGGTCGTCAGAGCCGCTACGAGGCTCTGCACGTTGATCACACAATCATTTCCCGTAAAAAAAAAAACCACGACGTGATTGCTGGTGACACCACGCAGTGCTCCTAATCACTGAAAACCGGCGCATAAAGAACGCTTTCACTTGAGCAACGAAAACAAAATAGCAGTGACTTACAACAATGTCGTTGGTTCGTTACGGCTAATCTAATTTCCATTCGAGTCTCGTAACAATAACCGAAACTATAACAACAGCTATAATTACATGCCACATTCATACCTGACTCCTAACATTATTTCCATTACATACCTTTCTTCGATCGTAATAAAGTGTTTAGTTCCTACAAGAAACAATGCGGATTGTTTTATACACTAAAGAGATTCTTCACACAACAAGCGTTGAAAATAATCATCATTAGACTTATTCAAGTAGGGATGCTAACACGGAGGTATAGCGGAGAGCTGGACTAAATAGAAAATCATTGGCCTGCACTAAGAGATAAAAAATTCCAACTTTAGAATCATTGTAGGTAGATGACAGTTGTCCTAAGAGTGGAAAAACTGTCCCTGATATAAAATCCTATTTGAGAGTGATTATGACAGTATTGCACTGAAGAGAAGAAAGAAGAAGAACGTTGACCATTAAAAGGATTTCATAAAATTAGGAGAGAGAAGAATGTGGAAAAGATAAATGATGTAAGTATAGCTGGCAGGACCTATTTTGTATTTCAGTGAACCGCTCTCGTGCAATCTGAAACAGGTAGATAATTCACAATTTCAAGTAAAAACCCAGGAAAATTCTGAACCAACTGCGAATCAAGTTTGAGACTTCTTGATAATGACTCTGGCCTCTTATACACCTAGGCTATCAAGGTCGATGTAATTTTTGTACCAAATTGGTTTAATTACTACCTACAATGTTATTTATTGAATACAAATGAGTATGGATAATAAAAAGCAAGCTCGTCTAAAGGATGAATCTTTTTCCATATTATAAAAATGGAGAACTATTTTCTGTGGTCGTCGCATCACGCCTAAACGGCTGGGCCGATTTCGATAATTCTTTTATTGTCGTGTTGGTTTTCATCGGGAGAAGGTTCTTATGAAAGAAAAAAAAATGAGAAACTTGCGTGTATAATTGGAAAATCAAAGAAAACCGTAAGTAGGTAACCGTCTTAGTACTTTTAAAAATATAATTTTTATTCCAAATTTTAAAAAATGAAATGAAATTGAAGTTTGACAGGAACTGTCAGTTGTTTGATAGTTGGTGCGATTGACAGAATGTCGTTGGAAAATATATGGTTTGAAACAGATGCATCGATCCAAATAACATTGGTTAAAAGTTAATAAGCTTATCATAATACAAATTCGAATTAAATATCCATAGTTAGGAACACAGGACAACGTCTGTCGGGAAAGTTAGTTTATAATAAACTAGCTGACCCGCCCGTCGACCTTCGACTTAACCCAGAGAAAAAAATAATTTTGACTTGCTACATGAATAGAATGCAATTTACGACATAAAAACTAAATTAAATTTAGCTAATAATTTATTGCATTAGTAATAGTTATCGTTGATTCGGATGCGGGTTGAAGTTCGACGGGTCATAAGTTTGAAATCAAAACAATTCCTCTATTCTTATTTTTTATTTTTATTTATCAATGTAAACAAACAGTCATTTACAAAACATATTATTAACTCTTAACAATAAACAGTTTGTGGACCAACAAACTCTATAATTGCTTTACTTTTTAAAAAATCCAAGAGATGGCGGTGTAGTAGAAAGTAAATTACATGTGAAACCTGTTACCGTATTGTATATACCTATCATTGAAATAATAGACCCCACCAAATAAAACCAAATTTTACTGAATTATTATGGTAAGATACATTGTACGGAGTGGTCAACTATAGATCAGTGGCGTGCGGTGGTTTTATTTTTTCAAAATTGGGCAGCCGACAAAAAAGAAGAAGAAGAATTTCACAAAAAAAAAAACACCTTTCCGCATTTTTATCCATGAATTATCAATGTATGTACGATAGCTATCTACTGTTAAATTTTATTTTTTTTATTAAAAAAAGTATTAGAAAATAAAAAAAAATTAACAGTAGATAGCTACCTAAATAGGTACATTTGATGATTCATGGATAAAAATGCGGAAAAAGTGATGTTTTTTTTTTGGGAAAAATCTTCTTCTTTTTTGTGACTGTTAAATATTCTGAGATTAATTAAAGGTTTACTGTTAAGTATTCTCAAATTATTCATTCAAAAACATATTGCGAAATCAAACATACCATGACGTCAGTAATATTCTTGATTATGGCATGGACACAGACAACATGAATATTATAATCATGATCAGGTTAAACACCAAGAACTGTATTATTTTATTAAAAACAAAACTTTTGATGTTTCTTTTAACCTTAGTTATTCTGTATTGATGAACTTTCTAAGGCCGCTAAATATTCATATCGACTGTCATTTTAAATAAACACGTAAATTACCTAAATATAAAGTTCACAGTAAATGATAAAAACTAACTAACAATCAAAATTATTTATAAACTGAAGTTGACACCAAGTATTATTAATTTGTAAAGTTGTAAAATCCTTATTCAAAAACTCTAGCAAACCGTCTACTTGTGACGCATTGTTTCTCGACATGATTCATAAGGCGAAAACTGTTTTATTACAAACTAGCTTATACCCGTCATGCTTTACGTTTTTGATTCCGATTGTCAGGCTTGATCGGTAGGTAATTAAACAGGTTCTAGTCTAGCTTCCCATTGCTCAACAGACCTCTATAACTGACATAAGCACAGAAAAAGAAGAATGACACTTTTACAATTCATAAAAAGAGAGAAGACTGATACTTTTAATGTTTATAAAATAGAAAGAAGAAAAATTATAGTCTGCTACCCACATGGAAAAAAAACTCCATGTAAATATGTTACATCTCACACTTGATTCAATTTCACTGTTCAATCGAAGGGTAAAAAAATACTTTAATAATAATATTATACGAACCTACCTACATAATTTGCAAGTTTTACTCTCTTTATGGTTTGAATCTTAGCTAAATACCTCTATGTGTGGAATGGTTCAAATTTTAGGTGATTGACTAATGATGAAGGCAGCTGTTTTACCGACCTCAAATAATATTATACGAACCTACCTACATAATTTGCAAGTTTTACTCTCTCTATGGTTTGAATCTTAGCTACATTCCCTAAACCCTCTAATGTGTGATAATTAATTAGGCATTCCACCCATAGAGGGTGATTTGTGCTATGAGTATAAAAGCCGCTGTCAAACTTCAAAATGGAGGAATCATTTTGCAAATTTTTTCATTAAATCTTTATTTATTGAGAATAATAAGGTTTGAATAACATTTATATGTATAACAAATCAATCTACAATTATTTTATTACATTTTCATACCGTAATACCAAGATTCCATTCAACGTTTACATGAGTAATTTTGTTTCCAAAAGATGGCTTACTGTCTTTTTGAGAAATTTGTATGAAGATCCTAAAACAGTTTTTTTTTAAATAGCTCTAAATATATTAAAGTTAATGCAGCAAATTGTATTTAAGAACCTTCTCCAGCATTTTGTACGGCTCTGGGCATATTAATATCTGACCTTAATGTATGTTTTCTATGATTGATAGGGGTCCAAGGAAATGTTACGCGCAATAAAAGAGCATTTAATGCCTCTCAGCCACTGCATTTCAACTCGACTCTCACCTACAAGTGGAGGACCCTGTTACGTTGGCCCAGGCTGAAACGGCGGTTACATTCGGTCCCTGTGGATGCTAGGGTCAACAAGCCGAAGAGAGTACGGGGTGCCTTGCATGGCTGTCCAACATGCAGGGCATTTCCTACACCTGATTCCTTTCCTCCTGCCTTCTATGAGCCCTCCCATCCATATTCACCTAGTCCTATTATTCCGGAAGGAGTAAACCTTTCTGCCCAAAAATCCCCAATCCAAGGTGTCATTCGACCCGTGCCGAGGGATGCGTGACTAACGGGTAGGTTAGTAACTAACGGAGGCTCCCTGATACCAGGCAACCTCAGGGTGACTTTTTGCCTTACCCCTACATGCAGGGATCTGTAGGGGCGGACTTTTATTTCCCTAGTTCTGGCTATGGAGGATGTACATGGCACCTTTGTATAGCCGACCTGGTGTGATGGATATAATAGGTACTTCCACATCAGTGGTCAAAGTGGACAAAAGTTCACATGATCAAAATAATTTGTTGCAACCGAGAGATGGGAATCCTGTTGGGACCTATCTTTCAAAAAGAAGATTAAGGAGACCTTTTGCGGAGGGCAGGAGCCGGGAAGAGGCACTGTCACTCTGCAAGAGGCCTCTGGAGACGTGGCACAATAAGAGGCAGCGCTCCACGAATTCATTGAAGGATGTCACAATAGATCTTATTGGTCGCGGTGACTCAAAGGGCATATGGTCCTTTGACCTTCTTTACAAAAAAAAAAAAAAATGATTGATGCTCGTACAAAAATATAAATAAACGGACTAAAATATTATGTAGATATGGAACACAAAATATAGTGAACAACACCGACGTTATATGTAATACGCGACATTTCTTATATTATCCGCCACTACTTTTTCAAAACAACTATCAAAAACTATATAAACAACGCGTTGAACTTGTTGTCAACGTCAAATGTATTTTGACAGTTTATATTACCGATTAAATTGCCATACTACAAAAATAAAATAAATCAAAATAGGTAATGTGAACTAACTGTTGTTAAAGTTGTTAAATTAACCGATAAAATATCTATGGGTTAATCTTTTACGTGATACATTCATTGTGTATTATTAAAAAAGCAAATAACAGGATATTTTATATGAAATTCTCATTTCTGAATTACTTAAAGTAATTCCAATAATTCCATTTCGTGATTTTGTTTGAGAGTTGGCAACTCTAAATAATCCCGGATTAAATTTCCTTTGGAAAAAATGACCCGTGGTGGACCAATTGAAATTGACGATGGGGTCGACAAAATTAAAGGGAAGGGATCGGCCTGCAAAATGCTAGTGCGAAAGGGACGCACTGAGCCTTGACTAAGGAGTGCTTCAGGAACGTCAGAGGAGATGAAAGCAGTACCTACTTTCTCGTTATTTTTGGTCCATAGAATATAAAAATACTGTTATACCATGGCAACCAGGGGTCGTGTGAGAATATTTTTTTGACGTGCATCATAAGTTTTTTTAATTTTTCGTCAGAGTTGTAGCAATCTTTGAAATGTTTTTATTTTTATATTCCTCTCGAAAATTCTAGGGTAAGCCAGGATTATTGGCTTGTACCAGCCGCTCGCCACTGCTATAGATATACTGTTTATTGTATACCATTTTAACTTTTTCAGTAAATCGGAATACGGCTGAACAACGTTACGATTTCTAATCGTCTGAAGAAAATAACATCCGAATTACGATATTGAGGATTCCCAGTGTTTATAAGTAACCATCGAGGGAATCGATGATTTATTAAGGTGAGTTTACGTATACTAAATCACTCCATGATGGAAATCTCCGAAGACGGCGCTAATTAGGAGAGACTAATGAACAGTACGCGGGAGGCGTGGACGACATTAACATTCACGATACAGAAATAGTGGCATCGGCGCGCATGTCACACGTGGGTCCCCATCGGCGGATTTATTTATGGAGAGGCTAATTATAGGGACTCGGGTATACAATAATAGTACACATACCTACTAACCGACACAATAGATCTATCCACTCGATATTACATACATTTTACATATCTGATAAAATATAATCTGTCATATAATCAAGATATTTCATATCTTGTTTATATCCTCGCGGATTGAAGACTGGATTTTTCCTAGTAACATAGGTAATCAAACCAATGTATTGGGAAACAATCTCAACAGACAATGAGTCTATCTGATTTTGGACAACAGAGCTGTGGGTTCACAACATCCTAGGCCAGATTAAAAGCGCTTTCTACTCGTAGGAAACATTCGCTGTTCTCTGTTGCCAATTGTCATTTCGTTGAAACTCGTATACATACAGTGAGTGGGGAAATATTTCAAATTTTAACGATTTCCGAGGATAGTGACATCTACTGGTAGATGTGACGATCCACCGGTGGATGTGACAATCCCAAACCCAAACATAAAGCCAGAGCTGGAAAATAGAGTACATTTTCTTGATCATTACATACATTTTTAATAAATAAATATGTTTGAATGATAAAAAATTATATCTGAAGCTTGAAAGAAATTCTATCAAAAATTGAAACTCAATGATTGTCAAGTAAATAAAAATGGTGTGGTTATGTAATTTTCATTGATGGCGTTGGCGTCGCAATAAATCTGATCGTTGATATTATGGTCACCAAGGAAATAACGAGAAAGAACTGTGATCGCCTACTGATTAGTTATTGCTTGTTATCGTTTCAGCAGTGTCCATATCAACTATCAACCATAAAAGAAAATATGCTCTGTTTCTAGATTCGGCTTTACATATGTTTTTTTGGTGTTTACTAAGAAACATGTTTGACCATGTTCTCAAGAAAGTTCTCTGTGAGAAGATTGGCCGGCGATTTGTCAACGAAGTTTTCGATCTTTTCAATAAGTATATAGATTTTCCGTGAAAATGAATTGATTGATGAAAAAAATGATTTCTTATATTTCACAATTATTTGTATTGAAACAGAGGCGTGCATTGAATAAAAAATATTACGTAGCATAATCTATGTTAATAGATAGATTATGTATATACCTACAGCGTATAACCGTATACTTACTCGTACGTACATATAGAGGCCGCGCTGATTCATCCGATAAACCACAAGTGAATCACGCGGACTGTACCTACATAATATTATGTACCTACTTCAGTAATACATAAAAAATAAGCATGTACGCATGTGTGTAAATTCGCAATACATGTAACTTCTTGTATTCATTCTATGTTAGTGTTGCTTTTTCTACGTGGACTCATTGACCTGCTTCTAAGCAGGAACACGAACATCATGCAAAGATCGTCAGTGGCACGGAATGGGTGGCAAATCATAGAAATTATAAGACATAGGTACGTTTTTTAAATATACTTTAATTGAAGAAAAACCTCCCTTTTCATCTTTAAACAGTAAATTCGATGTTTTTGTCAACTATTTTTTCGGTACTTTTTATGTACCTACTTAACTTTTATTTGGATCTTGTCCCAGATCGAACGACACCGATGGACTGGCAGAAATTAGCTCATGCGTTAAATTCATTCAGCAGGTACATAGATGTTGTATATATAGGTACCCAACAGTATTGGAAATATACTATGCGGGTTCGTATCCTGCCGGTTAATATGTCAAAGATTCCTGTGATTGCAATTCAGATTTTCGACGAATTTGACAACCTTAAACGTAAAGTTATCACATTAACCCAGCTTTTAATTTATTAAGCCCGTCGTAGTAGAAATAATAACTTGAGTAAAACTTTAAATCGAACACTTTTTGATTTTGTAGTTGATTCTATACAAAATCGTTTCTTTGCAACACAACATTCTTTGTCTAATTGAATCTTCAATAACTATGTTTAAGCTAGAAACTTCAATTACATAGTAGGGAAAATAATTGGAATAAATCTTGGATATCGGGTTGAAAATGACGCCGGGTATAAAAAAATATACATACAAACGTACATGTACACAATAAGTATATAAGTAAAAGTAGGTATAGCTACTACATAGAATATAAGGTATACTTATATACATATTGTGGATAGCTGAGAAAATGTGAACAATCATAATAATTGATGGGAAATGGCTAGTCAGAGTAGGTAACTTGAGAAGTTTGGGGTTTGGAACCTGGGAACGGGTGTGTTCGGAGGCACTCATGGAGAACCAGAGGTTGGCACTGACGGTTCAAACGCCATAGGAGAATTTCTTAGGCAGCGCACCTCTAAAACTAAATAATATGCTTCTATGGTAGAGTAACAGTCAGTTACTTTGAAGCGTAAGATTGATACAAGTTTACTTAGTGAGAAAGATATCGAAGGTATATTCGTGTTCACTTAAATGAGCACAGATTAATTACTTTACATGAATAATTGATTTGTTTATTTCTATTTAATCTCCTAACGGTTCAAATTCGGGCTGATTGTATCAACTTTTACGCTAACAAAGTTAGAATAAGGTGATCAATTTTGAAAACCATCGAGGGAGTCATCACTTCTTTTTCTTTTCGTAGACTCTAGAGTCTGTTAGTTTAAGGAGTAGCCTCTTGGGATGCTGAACTCTAGCTCTCCCTCCACCGTTTCGGGGGTCTTTCTAGTCGTCGCTGTCCATTCGGAACACCATGCAATGTCAAATGTGGCATTCTTGAATTGGTAATTCTTTGAACATGCTGGTACCAATATCGGCGCCGCTGTGACCCCATTCTAATCACGTCATCAACCCCGCAGACTTCCCGGATTGTCGTGGCTTCTTGCTTTCAGTTTTTATACCTTTGTTCCTCCATTTGGCGTCTCTCGGACATCCTGACAATCCTGACACAGCTGTGGCCTTATCTATTTGTGGACTAACCCCTTTGGTAAGGTCACCACAGCTAATTAATTCCCTGAGGAGGTATCGAAACTGGGTGACCTGTTCTAGTTCATTACTTCCTATAGAGATTTCACACTGCATACAATTCCTGGAAAATGTCATGCATTTTGTGTTTGGGACTTTGGGAGTCATCACTGTATTCATAAATTTGAATAAAGCTTTTTCCGTAGAAACCTGATAATTTTAATCAACTACCTTTACATGAAAATTTGGTGTAAAATGGGATTTCAATTGAATCAGAACTCCTCGATGTCAACACAATACAGCTTTTATATTTAAGTAAGTGTGCAGTGAAAGGGGAATAGGGCGACATCGGGATTTGAACACACGCAAGTCTTATGAAACTTCCAACACGCCGTATTAACGTGATTATTATACAAAATGAGAGGAGTTGAAAAGAGAGGAGAGGCGCGACCAGGCAGTGACACAACACGCGTCGTGCCGGGAATTGGAAACGTGACCCCAACGTTGAGGGAACTCATTTGTCCATCGGCGAGTTATCACTGGATCGTGTACTAACGTATGTATAGGAACTGTTTATGATTGCCATAAGACACATACCTACTACGTACCCAGACCAAACATGACAGCATAGAGAAGCTCAACACACGCCTGAACGCATAGCTGTGTCATGTTTGGTATCTAATTACTCCGCTTGAGACCTCCTATATACGGGGGAGGACCTAGAATTAACCGGATTTTTGCCATAGCATGACATTGTCGTAAGATTCTTCACAGTAATCCCCATTAGATGCGATGCATTTTTACATATTACTATTTGAACCTAGGTTTGGCTTAAAACAAACGTGGCGTGAGGCCATGTATTTCTGCGTTGAGGAAATACTAATCTGATCGCCAAAATTATGAAGGTTTTTGTCCTCATATCCTTTCAATGACTAAATACTTTAAACTTCTAAACATAGGCACTGGCTAAGATAATCACAACAGAAAATCGTTGCACTCTCATTCAGCCTACCCTTTCTTACCTTTTTGATCTGGATGGTTTAAAAGTTTTTCCACTGTGTGTATGTGTTAGAATGTGGCTAGCTTCTGTTACCATTTTTTAAGCAGGGAACAAAAAAAGGTGCAATCTTCGTTCTATTAAAATACTTGAAGTGCTATCGTTGAGAGTAAAAAAAGAGCAGTAGGTATGTTTTTAGCGTGCTTCAAGCAGCTGGAAAAATGATTGGAAGAATATCAAATCTTTTGTATAACTTTTTGAAGATGACTGAAGGAAGTTTAAAAAAATATAACATAACGTACTTCCTTTTACATCCCATTCAGAAGCATAGGGAGGCAACAAGAGCTCTCCATTTCCCTCGATCTTGCGCAATGTTTAAGACCTCCTCTCACACCGTGTTCAAATCTCTCAGTTCTGCTTCGAAGGAGCGGAAAACTTAAAATACCGGGTATAAAATTAGGTTACTTTGAGCCCTCATACGAGCATGGGCGAAACTTTAATAAGAACCTTCAATAGTTTGGAGAAAATGCGCGATGTTACCAGGATGCAGAACTGTGATAAGCAGGTGATACGCGCGTTTACAACAAAGCTAACGGTCTGATACAGATAGCATTCATCTTATATTTTGTATTATTCATAAAGAAACACGGTACAAAGGAAAACATGAAAATATTCATCGTATTCACTACAATTATATGTACATATGTAAAATAATATTGTAAATACTTGTACTTATGTTATTGGTATGGGAAATAAAAAAAATTAAAAGAGAATATCTATGGAACGTATTTATTCCGTGCTTTTTTTATTTGTGTTGTTCAGTGTTCTGTTGGTGTCAAACTTCTAAAGATATAAAGGAAAGTCGGGTTAGTTCCAACACTTATAACTCGAGATCGGCAGAACAGATTTTTAACATTTTTGGATTCTTCTCCGCTCCGGATAACAGAATAACCAATAAAACATTGAAAAATGGATAGCAAATAATATAAAATATAATGTATGGACCGAATTTCGATACAACAACGCCATCTGTGAAAAATTCTACAAAAACACATTTTTTATTTAGCTGACAAATATTGACATTAAAAATATTGGCACGCAGATATTTGATACAAATTTTCAAGCTTTTTTTCTAATTTGTAATTATTGAAGCGTATTTTTTTATAAATTAAAATGCGAAAAGTGAATGAATATACCTATTTTTTAAATCAAATTGTCGTATGATACAAACTATCAGTTGTTTGATAGTTGGTACGATTGACAGAATTCAGATGGAAAATGTGTGGTTTCAAACAAATGCATCGGTCGGAATGACATTTATTTTCATCATTATTTTAAATTCGAATTCAATATTCATAGTAAGGAGTACAGGACAACGTCTGCCGGGAGAGCTAGTAAATAAATAAAGATACAATAGACACATGTTGACATTGTGATGTCGCCTTTTCACATAATCGAGGAGATTGCTCACCCATCCGTATCACGGATTCAAATGTAACGGCCAACGGGTGGGTACGATCACTGCTAACGGTACAAGAACACACTGGGAAAATAATGAGTAACGTCTGTACATTATGCTTATGTTGTTTAGCGACATATAGACGTCAGAGTGACATTTTTTGGAAAAATTCCACAACGTTCGAAGCTATTGTACATTTCCTTCTCTTAAGGATAATCCAACATAGTATAACTATTGAATATTCTTATTTATCTGGGTCCCAGATTCGTCACTCACAAAAGATGGGGTATTTTCGATTTCGACAGCTAACGCACCGCAAGTGACCCAGTCAACCTTTTAGTAGCAGTACCACTGGTTGGACGGTTGGGTCTCTGATAACTGTGTTCGTCACATAATCGAAAAATATTCACATATTATTACAAAAAAAAAATGAAATCAAAAGATGACTTTCACATCAAAGTATTGGTTAGGTTAGGTTAGGGTTAGGGAGATATGATATAGATAACGGTTAATGATTAGGTAGGTACTTCAAAATTTCACCAAGGCTATTATAGCTCTAAATTTATTGGTTAATCCTATCTATTTTTCTCTATTAAGATTTAAAAAATCTTAATATATATTAAATCTTATAAAATGAAGGACACGTTAATGTAACATCTGATTATTTTTCTAACAATGGTGCGAGAACTATAGAAACATACTTCAAACAAACTTACAAAGTTCTATCGTAAGGAGTATGATATTATATCCGGTTAGCCCACGTTCGAGTACGGGGGACAGAAGCCGCACTCTAATCTTGGAGAGCGCCACGATTTACGAGTTTGTAATTACGGAGTACAGGTGACGGCGGGCTTGCAGTCACCTCCTTATTAACGAGATCAGCTGGTGGTGTAAGGTGCATTGGGAGCGAGACGCAGCCATGTCGGAACAGGTTTCATGCTGCATGCATAGAACCGTTGTATTTGCGCAGGTAGGCCGTGCGCAAACACAAAACAAAAACACACCGACCGCCTAATAGGTTTCGCAAATAGGCCGCCGCCGCGCACACGGTAAAGTGCACACAACTACTCCGCTTGTAGCACTAATCCGGCGACCTTTAAGCGCGTACAGATGTAGCCCAATGCTGTGCCATCGCTGCAGCAGCGTTGCAAAACTGTAGAATGTTACTAGGCGAGAATGAGAGTGCTGTAGGTACTTACAAGATATTCGAGATGTTGCAACACGAAGTCACGATGGATTACTATAGGTAATACTTACTAAGCACGAGGACGCCATCAAACGAAAGAAAGAAATGTTGTATAGAGAAAAGCACTATATTACCATTATAATTCGGTAAAATTTGGCTCTAATGCAGTATATATTCATTCAACAACATAAACAAAAACGTAACACGCTTCATATGTGACTTATTTCTTACAACACATTTACTAACATTACTGTGTTTGACTTGATCCTGAGGTCGAATGCTATCTGAAGGAAAATTCAATTCATTTTGCATATCTATGTATCGAAAAAAATGCAACAGCTGCAATGATTTCTATAATTGTTTGGTTGAAAAAAAATTCCTATGGCAATAAGTCCGCCAATTTGGTTAATTTTGTACTATTATTATCCAATAGTGTTTTATACTTATTACCCAAAATATAGCAAATAATAGTAGGGATATGAAGTTGATATACCTAATGTTAAATATCAAGAAATGGTTGAAAAGCACAAGAACAGAGACAGCAAGGCATACTAGCGTGAAATTGACTTCTTTGCTGACAGGTGAAACCAAAGGTTGCACTCTGGCGAGCAGCGGCACAAAGGGCAGTCAGCACGTCACACTAGCAGACATGACGACATCGGCCGCTCCACTTAATCAGATAATTACACGACACGAAAAGAAAACACAGTTATTTATTATATACCGACTCGGATCATGTCGAATAGAAAAATCGTGTATTTATTGACCCTGATCAGTTTCTCAACGCGAGGTTCAAAATGTACGATAATATTATTAATTTATTCGTTCACTATTACAGGGCCCGAAAACTCAACAAGCGAATCACATAAAACTAAAAGACTTAAGTAATCCATTAGACGGCACATTTTAATATTAGATAAATTGCCAGAAGGTGGCTATTCCACGGGGCAACACTACGGCTAATAGAGTTTTCCTACCACATTTATATTAGCCATCAATAATGATAAATGATAAGAACGTTTCGTTCCTCCAGCAGCGACTATACGGAAATAGCTCGGCTAAAGTAACCAGCGACCATTTAGATTTAGAACTAACTGACAAGGCATGACGAGGTGGATTAAACCAGCTGCCAGTAACTCTATCCAGTTAATAATATCATAAATTTGGAAGCTACGTGATGCATGTACATACAAGACAGGAAATGTACGTCGTCATCATCAAAAACTCATAAACATAACATCACACAATATGAGGAAAAAAATCTCTCCAAAGGTTAATTTGTCAACTTTTCACACCGTTCCATGACTCATCACGACTCGCACGCGGTAAGTCACTTGCCTGTACACGTGTCATAGATCAAAGTGAAACTCTTTGCTTAGAAGAGTAGTCGTTTAATGGAACTGTAACAAATGCACTTGGTTTTTTTTCTTTATTTGAATACCTATGCAACTCGACTCGATGAAGGCAATCGAATAGAATCTGAATTCGACACTACAGACTAGGACTAGATTATAGAGTATAGATATAGTATTTGGTAAGGAAACGATTCAGTTTTTGTATTAGATATAAAATAGTTACACTGAAAATTCTCAAGATCAAAAGAAACGAAAAACTTTACTTCTAACTAAACTAAATTTTCTTAGGGGCCATTATTACGCTGAAAAGAAATCATGATTAGGTAAATGAGACGAATTCCAGTTATTATTAGGATTAGTCTTCACATTTTTCCGCAACTTACGTAGGTATCTACAAGTAGTTACTGTACTTTTTGAGATATGGATCGAGAAAAAAAAAAAACGCTCCAGAAAAAAGATAATTACCTACCCAAAAAGCATGCTAAAAAGCAGCTGAATATTTAATTTAAGTTCATTCTACAATAAAAAGTTAATTTCCTTTTCGTATGTTATAGACTCCCGGCATCATTTAGTAAAGTTGATTAAGTCACAAAAACGCGTGTTTTCGTGCAAATCTCCCGTAAGTCTCAAATATTTGACTGGTTCTAAACTGAATCTTTTTCGTGAAAACCCTGCAGGGAAGTGGGGTTGCAGTGTTCCGTTAAACAGTAGGTACATACATACCCATAAGATGAAATGTATTTCTTCAAACTAAAACTTTAGCACCAATAAAATAATAATAATATTGGCATTTCAAGTGCGATTAGATCCAGTTAAAATATCTATCTACATATTCCATAAATCCATATATATATTTTTATAAAAATACTATAGATGACTCGGTTATCACCTACAATCTACATCATAATATGCCCTATGCATAACAAAATTTGTTATTTTTCTATATTCCTCTCAATTTTACCATATTTTCTCGAATATTTGAACTTATAAGAATATTTAAAAATCAAAATTAGGCAAATCGGTTCAGCCGTTCTCCAGTTTTACCGAGACACACGCACAGTAAATCATTTTTATATATAAGATGGAAAGCCACTGAAAGAAAAGAGTGAGAATAAAGGTATAGTCAGCTGGGAATTTTTTTTTTATTAGCCTTCCACTCATTATTGAGTGATTTAGGCATGGGAATTATTAAAGTTTGATCAAAATAGTTCGCAAACTTGCTAGCGCGTCGTAGAACTCGGTCAATAAAAACTAATTATTATTTTTTGATAGAGAAGAGATGAAGCGTAACTGTATGTCATTGTATCTAGTTAACTAGTACGCGGATAGATGGGACCGTTCAAACAAAATATTTACGGAAACTATAATAATTATAGAGTGCCATGATCAACCAACCGGTAGCCGAAATGGTTAGCACGTAGAAAAAAGAGGCAAAACGAGAATCCGCAGTCTAAATGGTGATCACGTCAATAATGAGATACGGTTGTGTGGCCTACTATAATACATCACTAAATAACAACGAACTTGTACATCATGTATTAATATGCGTTAGGTAAGAGAGCGTTACGCCATACCATCATCTCCATCTGTGATGCACGTATCTGCCATCCACTCTTGTCGATTATTATTTTTGAATAACGACATAGAGGCGGACTCAAAGACCTTATTTCTATAAAACAAGACACAAGAAACACGCATTTCTTGTTCGAATTAGGTTAAAACCAAAGCTGTTTGCCATCGATTCATTGTTGACCAGTACTTATCTACAATACTACAATCTGGTGAGGAATGTTGAAGGAGACAATTCGATACTTATTTATCAGACCTCTGAGTCATTTCTAGCGAAACTGTTAATGGTATCAGTCTATAACAGGAACATGGGCGAGTATGCATTCATCAGAGCGCCCTCCCTGCTCCGCAAATAGGTCCGTTCCAAGAAATCGTACCATGAGACCAATTCAGTTTGTTCGCATTTGATGGAATAAGCTGAATCGACATTCAAAATTCTTCATCTTTTTGTTCCTAATACCTTTACATTAACATTCCTTCGCTCTAGTATTTCATAATTCTCAAACCACCAAAAATACAGTCTGTGAAATCAAGGCATCAAGCGAAGACGAAATTGAGCAATGAAATAAAAATGGTGATGCGTTTCCCTGGAAAAGGCGCGAGAAGATTTTTTTATCAACTTTTGTGTTGGGCTGATGAATCGTTCGGGAACAGTACTTAGTTGCGGTTGCATTCACTTTGAACTAACAAACGAATGCTATTCAGTAGGAATTGAGTTTAATAAATACGTGATGCATTTACAAAACATCAAAGTTCGGGAGATTTCAAACTAAGATAGTGCGATAGTTTACACAACAAAGTTAAAAGCTAAAGGTATACAACGATAACGAGATATTTTGTGGTGGACAAGGGACGACAAATCATTGTGGTTTTGTGATAACCAAACTACAAACATCCCGTAAATTCACAGGTTGATTTAACATTCGCACATAATTCAGATAAACGCGAGACAACATCCGATCATTTGATTCTAGGAATGATTTTTTTTTCTAGTGTCTAAACAAATCAACTCTGTTTTAACGATAACAATGTTTATATACCTACTTACAAAATGCGTTGCTAAAAGGGAAGTCGTTCCGAAGCGTGAATGAATCTAATCGAGCATTCTTTGGTCCGAGCGATTTGTTAAACCGAATATAAAATATTCTAAAATAAACACACGTCTGTTGAATATCTACGTTCGTTGACTTTTATAATATCTGTTGATTGTGCCGGTACATTTAGGCGGGGCGATCGGTTCTGAACGGTTATACCAAAATAAATAACAATAGTTTTCATTCAAAGGGTTTCGTTACATATTAATGCGTTGCATAATTCACTAAACCGTGGTTAATAAGTAGCTGTATTCTTATAATATCCTGCTTTTCATAATGATCGAACCTATCTGAATAGTTGGGAAGAGGTATGGGAAAGTAATCCAAATTCTTGTCGCATGATGTGGTGTGTCGAAATATGGGCGTAAAGGACTTAGGATGGAAAGGAATGAAGAATGAGAAGTGGATAGAAATAATATATCAAATAATGAAGAAACAGAAGATATATAAGTATGTCGTATGTTTAGAAAACATTAGTAGTTACTCAATACCACAAAATAGTTCAGCAACTTCAGTGAAAAGTGTATTTGATTTACATAGAATTCAGAGTATTTCTATTACTTACTTACTTTCCGAATCCGGATCGTCAGACCAAGAATCTCCAGTGATTGGCCACATGTATGGCCCTGTCATTGGCATCAGCAAGGTCCTCCTGTGTACACCCCTCTCCAACATTATTTTCTATTCATTCCAGTATTTCTATATTGATGCACATCAAGCATTTTCAAACAAAATTTACGTTTAGCTTTCGTTGGCTGGTAAATGTTTACACTACATACATACATGTAAGACATGCAGGTCGACTACAGCTTACGACTAAATTACGATACCTACTAACATCAAAAGTACTTAGAACAATTAGAAAGAAACTAAAAATGTAGTGATTTTAATGATGATTTAAATAGAAAAAATGTGGAGAGTTGGGCCCTAAAGCCTAGTTCACACTAGTGACTAGAGTAATTTAAAAACCAAATTTCTCGCTACCTACTGACCAAAATTTGTTCACACTATATTCGTGAACAAATTATTAGTGAGGAGGGTTTTTAAATTCGACATCCCGCAACACAATGTTATATTCATTCCTGTTTTTTGATAAACTCGCATTCTGCGCATTGAGTAAATAACTGTATACAGATGACTGTTTTGTGTTGATGTATCTAACTTAAAATAATCAATATGTTCAGTAACTAATAATAAAAATCTAATAATATAATTGTGTTTTTTTTTTGCAAGTAAACTTGAACTCGACTAAAGTCCACACACGTTTACCAAGTGAGCCAGTGATGCGAAAAATAGAACAAAATGGAACAACGCTACTAATCTGCCAACTAATCTACTCGACTAAATTTTAGTTAAGACAATTTAGTTACTTACTTACATGACACATGACATTAAAGTACATGACAGCAGTCGCAGTCTTTAAATTTGGTTGCTCTCTTGTTCTCAATAATTTCCAACTTTTATCTCCATATTTCATTACTTATTGAATATATACTTCTTGTATACATGAGATTTTTCGACATGTTGGACATGTCGAGAATTCTCATGATTAGGAGTTTCGGAGACTTAAACATTACCACCTAATGGCGAACGTTGTTAACGTAAAGTGATCACACTAAGTCAGCTTTCGAAATAACAGTAGAAGACGGTCGTAAGCCAGTAGTGGTTTGTTCCATTTAAAAATCGAACATCAGTAATGAATTGTTAAGAGTCATTAGTCGTTAATGACTAAACTACTTGCTACTCGACTAAAATACTCGATGAGAACTAGGCTTAAGTGTGAAGATCATTCATGAATAAGTCGTGTACACTATACACTCGATGAAGACAAATGTCTTATAGTTATGATGAGGTAGGAGAATGAAACGAATACAATGACGCACGAAGTCCTTAACGATGATTTAGGTACAAGTGTGCGGCGGGACCATGTGTCTGCCGCTTCCAGCTGCACACGCACTTCACTTCCCAATCGGGCGACACGATGAATCAACCCAGGGCCACAATATCGTCTAGATTGCTCCTCCATCCACCTCACGGAGGCAACGACCGCCATTCGGCAATTGGACGTCAATGATACGAATAACAGATATCTACACTACAGCGTGTGATTCTACATCGCATCAATACTATATAAGAAGACCCTTATCGATAGGTAAATAGTATAATTTAGACCAACTTCGAAATCTTAACAAAACTGCTGCATCTTTTTGTTCGAATTTTAAAATTATTGGAAGACTTTTTAGGGAAAATGAATGATCTATAGTCTATAGGTGTACAGATGGGTAATATTATAGTCTATTATAGGTATACAGCATGGGGGTTTAGTTCGAACTAAACTTATTCTTTTACTTAAGGGTCATTAATTTAAACTCATTCTACATTCATTTTGGTGCAATTGTGCGTTATGTTTCAAATATTTGACTAGGTGGTTCTGAACTTGAACTTTTTCGTGAATACTGATCATGCCACTGTCTCTACATAGTACCTACATCAAGTTAGTATTTAAATAAAGTTATGATTACGTTGATTATTACGAACTGCGTTATTTTGGTTAAAATAAGTCAACACAGGTGTAATCATTGAGTCTAAATAAATCTGCACAGATGGCGTCAAACAGCTGAAGACTAAATACTGCATTATATTGGCTGGTCGTGTGTGCCTTGTACCCTAATGAGCTATGTCGTCATTTAGTAACCAGACAAGAGCACTTGTGCACACAGTGTACGCCTAATAAAATCTTATAGACACATTACAAAAACAACGTTATGTAGGAATATAGACCGAGATCCGCGTTGGGAGGAACGTAAGAGAAAAGACTGGGGCGAAAGGCGGATCTGGAGAGACTAAGTCAAACAACTAATATAAATGCAACATATTGACTATTATTCTGAAATGAAAAACAGACGATTGAGTTGCGTCGTATCTAATTTTTATTGAGACTTTTGACATTTCTATATTCTGAAAATGTTTTAATAATAATTATAAGATGATTTATATAGCGCCGTTTTGTGGTGTAACACCACCTCAAGGGCGCTTTTATCCAATACATTAGTTACGTAACTACTGGCAACCGATTAAGTTCTAAGCAAGAGCTTCTTGCGTTGAGTTGGAACGTGAATTTGAGAATACCAGTCATTATTAATCTCGAGAGTGGGTTAGTTTGTATTTTAGTGCAAATTTCAAAAGTGAATCGGGACCGTAGTAATACCGACCATTCCCATATGAGATCAATAGACATATCTACAAACGATTTCTACGAAGAATATGTGGAAAGTTTCTATGAAATATAGACAGGACTCGGAATATTGGGAAGTAAATTATAGTGAGATTACATAGATGATAGCAAATAAGTTGAGATGGTTGACGCACGTTGAAAGAATGGACGCAAATATGCTCACATAAAGTATTTCTGAGGCTGAAAGGAGAGGTGTAAGGCGCTGCCGACCGAGAACGACGTGGATCGAACACAATACAAGGAAGGCCAGGTCAGAAGCAAAATAAATGTCAAAAACATGAAAGATGAAATTGAAATTCCATGATTACCTATCTGTTTTATAGTATTAAGTTACTAAACGAAGAAGGCGAGAATCTAGACCACTGGACTACCGAGTACCGACCTCAGTTGAAATTGATAACGGTGGAGAGTAGTGTGCTAACAAGACGTCTTAAAATAATCCGCGTAAAATGTCATTTCGAAAATAGAAACGCACCGCGGCGAATATCGAAAAATCAAAATGCAAGAGGGCAAATGCGTAGCAGGGAGTAGCGGCTCGGTGCCTGGAAATGCTAATTATAAACTCGAGTTGCATCGGGAGACACTAAACTAGTCTGGAAATAAGATAAAACGAAACATAGTAGTTAGTTGAAACCAATTCCACAGCACTCTCATTTAATATTGTTGTCACCTGTACCCGTATGTGAAATAAACGCGAGTATTCTGTAGTACCTAAGAATTCTGTTGAACCACGGCGCGGCGTTATGACGGAAATTAGAATAGAGTCTTTGCTTTAAAATCTAGCGGTGAGAGAAAACTTCAAACCTGGCGAGGGAAAATACTATTTTTATTGCACAGGTAGGGGAATTACAATTATTTGACCACCTATTAATGGAGGGTTTATGAACTTACAACCAACACCTCGGTTGTGAGGCTTTTGTGGCTAATTCAAATGTACCCCTTAAAAGTTCATGCGATGGAGAGCTTCTACTGCTTGCCAGCGCCCATAAGGGCATAAAAGGAGAATTGATCACTTGACTATCATTTTACTCATAGCTTTCGCTTGATTTCGCTGAAATTAATTTTCTCGACGTTTTCGAGGGTGTAGATTCCAAAAATGCAAAAAAAAATTAAATTTCCGCATACCCGTACGCCAAAAATGTGTGCGCATCCATAACTCATAGTAATTCTTATCCGATTTGATTGAAATTTGGTAGAACGGTTAGCCCCTCGATGTAAATGAGTCAGTAAAATGTTGAGATCTGTACCTTCAGGCAGAGCTGTTCCGAGTACAGGAAAAAAATACTCGAGTACTGAGTACAAGTACTGCACACAAATGTACTCGGAGTACAAGTACAAGTACTCAGATCGAAGTACTCGAGTACAAAATACCGAGTACAAGTACCGAGTACATGAGTGATTAATTAAACGCAAATCTTTTATAAACCTCTAACAACTTTGCGCATGTTTTAAAACATAATGTAATCGCGAGCAATTGAATCGATCATTACAACAAACTGCATGAAATAAAAATTTTACAAAAAAAGTGACTACCTAACTATAATATTATTACATTTAAAAAAAATGGGTAAAATAACGCCTCCACGTGGTGCACCCCCGGGCAACGTTATAACGGCAAACTTCTATCAAAAAGGAAGAGAGAAAGCAGATAAACCAAAGAGGATTGAATTAAAAACAAGAAAATAGAACATGGTATGGTAAATGATACAAATCGCAAAAACAGCTCTCATCTGGGCAATAAGACAAGAGACCTTGGAACAAATAGAAAAAGTATGTAGAAGTATGTTCTAAGACCGAATATCTGACAAAACTGACAAAAGAGCTAAGTATTGATGTTATACTGCTACAGGAAACCCACACAGCAAACTTAAACCAACTCACCACCAGAGGTACCTACGGTTCCCGGTCTCAACCTAGCTGGCGCTGTCCACAGCGTGGCCACCAACGTACGCGACGGCCTGATTTGGATTTGGAAAACATTGTTTTAAATCAGGTAATGTGTCCTTGGTCACCAGTCACCATCAAAATAGGACACAAAAGTCGTCATCGTTTACAAACCTGATAGATTCCAGTGGCCACCCACAGTCATTCCTTCAGCCCTCCCACATCCATCTGTCATAATGCGTGACTTTAATAATGGGAGCAATCACACCAACTGGGGATTTAGAACCACAGACAATAATGGTGAGGACCTCACGGAATATAATGGAGACTGAGAATCTTCACCTCGTTTATGATGCCAAAGACAGAGGCACCTTTTATCAGCTAGATGGAACGGCTACACCCAGGACTTGTGCTTGTCCTCGAAGGTCTCGCGATGGAACTTCCAAAATGACAAATGGGACATCTTCGCCGCCCATTTCGATGAGACATTGATGTCTCTCGTACCACTGCCTACTAACTACCATAAATTTATATCATCAGTTTCAGAGGCCGCCAAACAGTCTATACCATGAGGATATCGTAAAACATACATCCCGGATGGAAGGAACATTGCAAGAATCTCTACAACAGTTAATCCTTAAGACATGATCCCTACTCCATAAAATGTGGCAAATTAAACCACCGGACCGCACAGCAAAGATTTCAGTGAACCTTGTTGCAAACAAAATAGTAGACAACGGCAGAGCCCCCGGAGACAAAACATTCCAACCTAAGGTTAAGGAACAGCTCCACACAGCACAAAGGACTGTCCAATCCGATCTACTCTATAATATACTCTATAAAATGACGATTCCGTCTTTTTTTTTCAAAGACTTATTTAGTTTTTGAAATAACCAATTCAATCATAATACACGGGTTTTAAAAACAACAATTTCGTCACCAACACTCTCGAATTAAAAACGAGAACCATACATTCACACTTTACCACTACCAATAATCACGACACCTAACAAGTCTCTACTTGCAATATAAATACAAATTACGTATCATAGTAGGTTTAACGTATTCCAATAAATCCAAAGATGTACTCGAGTACCTTTAATGTACTCGAGTACCTTTGATGTACTCGAGTACTTTGAATGTACTCGAGTACATTCAAAAGTACTCGAGTACATTCAAAGTACTCGAGTACATTTTAGGCTCAAAAACGTACCGAATACAAGTACAAGTACAGGTTTTAGAAATGTACTCGTGGACTGAGTACTGAGTACACCAAAAGTACTCAGAGTACAATCTACGAGTACTTGTACTCGAGTACCGCCCAGCTCTGCCTTCAGGGGAACCCTCTTATAAGTATCCAAAGAAAATTTCACTTGTTCTAGAAATAGGGCTAAAAATGAAAAAAACAAATCGATTTTCATAAAATTTGTGATAAAAATTTTCAGTGGGTCCCCCTTAAAGTACCGATTAATATTGAATAGTTAGTTCTAAAGCAGATAATAAAAAGCTCCAATAGTCGATATCATTTTAAAGTTTCTATAATAATTCCAAGGATAAATTCATTTTAATCGTAAAATTATGAATTTTTATGCAAAGATATGTTTTACACGAAAAGGCTGTTATAATATACTATGAGTTCTGAGCTACCCTAGGTTGTATTGATAATCATTGTGTAATTTATACAAAACTGTTTCATGGCGCTCAGCGAAAAGGTATATACTGTTATGCTGAGCGACATATCATTGTACCATAAATAAATAAATAATAAAAAGATATATTATAAAATTTAATTGTTAAGTTTTACCGTATTTTAGTTATATTCCAACCCCACGCGAAATATTTTTCATTCATATGACAAAACTAATCCAATTTCGGAAAATATTTTTCATACTCATATTATTCGTATTTCAGTCAATATTCGTTGCTGGAAGGTAGGTGGAAGGAATCATAGGTGGAGATATTATATCGACGAAAATGTGATACTTTATGATAGGTTCCTGCATACAACTCTTGCAGAAATAAATGTCAAATTGTCCGCAGCCCGCAAGTGATAAAAGTAAAATTGGAAAACTTTAAGAGACCAGTTAACTGATATAATATGTAGGATAATCAAATAAGTGATTGGTAGTCTGGCGGTTACGACGCCGGCTTTCGTACTCTTTCGTATCGGACGTCGTGGGTTCGTTCCCAGGTGCCGACCATCTTCCTATTTCACGACACAAGCTTTAAGTAGCTTACTGCGAAAGTGTCAAATAGTGTTTTTGTGTTCACTTGTGTGTGAGCACAGATTCATTTTTATAAAAAACCCTTTTCTTTTCTTAGCCTGTCGTCTGACAGGTTTGCAATAAAAAGACTGGTATTCTATAATATACTAGCTGACCCGTCGAACTTCGTATCGAAATAAATAATATGGGTACTCTAGGTTTTATGCAACAGAGCTCAAATTTGTTTTTTAAGTTATTTAACACGAATGACTATTTAGTGGCATTAGCAAAACCTGCATACCACGCAGAACTCATTGGGTTTGAGTTTATTTTTACATCAAAAACTTATAACCGATGTTAATATGATGTGGGAAGAGGTCATCATTGCGCATGATCGAGTGCAATGGAGAGCTCTTAAGCCTCACTTTGCTCCTGAGTGGAGTTCAAAGGGAGTTTTAATTTTGATTGATTTGATGTTAATATGTAAAAAAAAGAATTTAGGTATGTCATTATATTCGATATTTTAGTAGTTTTTTTGCTCAGTTAAAATAATATTGATTGATTAATCAAAGTACGATAAGGAACATCTCCGTACCGATTCAAAATACGCATTGAGGTGTCAATACTTTTTTTGCCCATCACGCTGATTTGCGAAGGGGTAGGCAGAGAGTATGGACTACCATTCTTTCCAATACAAACTTATTCGCTTCCTCCAAACGCATAACATTCCGCATACATGCTCTTATATTTCTCTTGCTCCTGACTTGGCCCTCACGTAAGACGGCACCGACATGGTCGGTCTATGTTATTGCAGGTCGGCCTCGTCTGCGTGCACTAATTCTTTCAGATTTATATATCCTTTTAGTCATTCTCACATGCCCAAACCTTCTTTCTTTATTCACTTTCATTCTAGTCACTACACTAACATCCACTCCACATTCCTTTCTAATATTATCATTCCTCACCTTATCAATAATTCTCTTTCCGCATATCCTACCCTACGCAGTGATCTCATTTCCACAGAATTTTTCCAACTTCCAAATTTAACTTCCATGTCCAAGTTTCACTCCCATAAATCACGGATAGTATCAGGATTGCATTGTGCATCAACTGTCGATTTCAGAGATATCTTCTTAGAGGTCTTAATGCACCGCCAACCCTTCTCCCAGCCAATTTCCTTCTTTCAATCTATTTTTCACACCTTGCATCTCTTCTAAATAAATTACCTAAATAGACATACGTCCAAGTTCTCGACATTCACTTTCACACAAAATTGCGTTCTTAAATCTTCTCTTTCAAAACAGTGGAAATAAATAAAAAGCACATTTTTAATGCAGTATCTGTGATTTTTGTTCTATCTTCTATTACAACATGGTGGAAGTGTACCAATTTTTATTTTCAATAAAGAAACAAATGCTAGGTCATTAGCAAATAATATCCAGCTTTTTTTTTACATGAATACACGTTCAATACAATGTAGTAGATGTCACAATTTACATGAGTACTATTTTAATGTTAATAGTTGTACCATTAGGGCTTGCGACCTTCATCATTGATGGCTGGGTTAGTTGTGATCACTTTTATGTATACAACACTCCCCATTAGGTACTTTGATTCGTTCCCAACTTGCCTTGTTGAGGATTCGAACTTCAGTCCCACGATTGACGTGTGCTGACACTGCCGCTCATCTACGAGCGGGGCCAAGTGACCCGAGAAACTTCAGGTATATTAAGTTTCTCTTTTTGAGTGAACATCAACGACATCTATCGAATTTTAGAGATATCACTAGAGAGCAACCATCTTAATCTGTGAGATTTCCATTGGCCGACACGATTACCTCGTAATATCGAAGAAACCCACTAGATGGCGCCACACAATATTCATATTGTGATTTTTTTAGGCGTAATACTCGACATATTATGTTCACAACATACAATATTTTACAATATTAGCGCATGCTATCAACTTTAGACCACATATTGTGGACGCGATTCAATGAATACACGTTCAATACAATGTAGTAGATGTCACAATTTACATGAGTACTATTTTAATGTTAATAGTTGTACCATTAGGGCTTGCGACCTTCATCATTGATGGCTGGGTTAGTTGTGATCACTTTTATGTATACAACACTCCCCATTAGGTACTTTGATTCGTTCCCAACTTGCCTTGTTGAGGATTCGAACTTCAGTCCCACGATTGACGTGTGCTGACACTGCCGCTCATCTACGAGCGGGGCCAAGTGACCCGAGAAACTTCAGGTATATTAAGTTTCTCTTTTTGAGTGAACATCAACGACATCTATCGAATTTTAGAGATATCACTAGAGAGCAACCATCTTAATCTGTGAGATTTCCATTGGCCGACACGATTACCTCGTAATATCGAAGAAACCCACTAGATGGCGCCACACAATATTCATATTGTGATTTTTTTAGGCGTAATACTCGACATATTATGTTCACAACATACAATATTTTACAATATTAGCGCATGCTATCAACTTTAGACCACATATTGTGGACGCGATTCAATGAATACACGTTCAATACAATGTAGTAGATGTCACAATTTACATGAGTACTATTTTAATGTTAATAGTTGTACCATTAGGGCTTGCGACCTTCATCATTGATGGCTGGGTTAGTTGTGATCACTTTTATGTATACAACACTCCCCATTAGGTACTTTGATTCGTTCCCAACTTGCCTTGTTGAGGATTCGAACTTCAGTCCCACGATTGACGTGTGCTGACACTGCCGCTCATCTACGAGCGGGGCCAAGTCGTGTCGGCCAATGGAAATCTCACAGATTAAGATGGTTGCTCTCTAGTGATATCTCTAAAATTCGATAGATGTCGTTGATGTTCACTCAAAAAGAGAAACTTAATATACCTGAAGTTTCTCGGGTCACTTGGCCCCGCTCGTAGATGAGCGGCAGTGTCAGCACACGTCAATCGTGGGACTGAAGTTCGAATCCTCAACAAGGCAAGTTGGGAACGAATCAAAGTACCTAATGGGGAGTGTTGTATACATAAAAGTGATCACAACTAACCCAGCCATCAATGATGAAGGTCGCAAGCCCTAATGGTACAACTATTAACATTAAAATAGTACTCATGTAAATTGTGACATCTACTACATTGTATTGAACGTGTATTCATTGAATCGCGTCCACAATATGTGGTCTAAAGTTGATAGCATGCGTGGCGCCTTCTAGTGGGTTTCTTCGATATTACGAGGTAATCGTGTCGGCCAATGGAAATCTCACAGATTAAGATGGTTGCTCTCTAGTGATATCTCTAAAATTCGATAGATGTCGTTGATGTTCACTCAAAAAGAGAAACTTAATATACCTGAAGTTTCTCGGGTCACTTGGCCCCGCTCGTAGATGAGCGGCAGTGTCAGCACACGTCAATCGTGGGACTGAAGTTCGAATCCTCAACAAGGCAAGTTGGGAACGAATCAAAGTACCTAATGGGGAGTGTTGTATACATAAAAGTGATCACAACTAACCCAGCCATCAATGATGAAGGTCGCAAGCCCTAATGGTACAACTATTAACATTAAAATAGTACTCATGTAAATTGTGACATCTACTACATTGTATTGAACGTGTATTCATTGAATCGCGTCCACAATATGTGGTCTAAAGTTGATAGCATGCGCTAATATTGTAAAATATTGTATGTTGTGAACATAATATGTCGAGTATTACGCCTAAAAAAATCACAATATGAATATTGTGTGGCGCCATCTAGTGGGTTTCTTCGATATTACGAGGTAATCGTGTCGGCCAATGGAAATCTCACAGATTAAGATGGTTGCTCTCTAGTGATATCTCTAAAATTCGATAGATGTCGTTGATGTTCACTCAAAAAGAGAAACTTAATATACCTGAAGTTTCTCGGGTCACTTGGCCCCGCTCGTAGATGAGCGGCAGTGTCAGCACACGTCAATCGTGGGACTGAAGTTCGAATCCTCAACAAGGCAAGTTGGGAACGAATCAAAGTACCTAATGGGGAGTGTTGTATACATAAAAGTGATCACAACTAACCCAGCCATCAATGATGAAGGTCGCAAGCCCTAATGGTACAACTATTAACATTAAAATAGTACTCATGTAAATTGTGACATCTACTACATTGTATTGAACGTGTATTCATTGAATCGCGTCCACAATATGTGGTCTAAAGTTGATAGCATGCGCTAATATTGTAAAATATTGTATGTTGTGAACATAATATGTCGAGTATTACGCCTAAAAAAATCACAATATGAATATTGTGTGGCGCCATCTAGTGGGTTTCTTCGATATTACGAGGTAATCGTGTCGGCCAATGGAAATCTCACAGATTAAGATGGTTGCTCTCTAGTGATATCTCTAAAATTCGATAGATGTCGTTGATGTTCACTCAAAAAGAGAAACTTAATATACCTGAAGTTTCTCGGGTCACTTGGCCCCGCTCGTAGATGAGCGGCAGTGTCAGCACACGTCAATCGTGGGACTGAAGTTCGAATCCTCAACAAGGCAAGTTGGGAACGAATCAAAGTACCTAATGGGGAGTGTTGTATACATAAAAGTGATCACAACTAACCCAGCCATCAATGATGAAGGTCGCAAGCCCTAATGGTACAACTATTAACATTAAAATAGTACTCATGTAAATTGTGACATCTACTACATTGTATTGAACGTGTATTCATTGAATCGCGTCCACAATATGTGGTCTAAAGTTGATAGCATGCGCTAATATTGTAAAATATTGTATGTTGTGAACATAATATGTCGAGTATTACGCCTAAAAAAATCACAATATGAATATTGTGTGGCGCCATCTAGTGGGTTTCTTCGATATTACGAGGTAATCGTGTCGGCCAATGGAAATCTCACAGATTAAGATGGTTGCTCTCTAGTGATATCTCTAAAATTCGATAGATGTCGTTGATGTTCACTCAAAAAGAGAAACTTAATATACCTGAAGTTTCTCGGGTCACTTGGCCCCGCTCGTAGATGAGCGGCAGTGTCAGCACACGTCAATCGTGGGACTGAAGTTCGAATCCTCAACAAGGCAAGTTGGGAACGAATCAAAGTACCTAATGGGGAGTGTTGTATACATAAAAGTGATCACAACTAACCCAGCCATCAATGATGAAGGTCGCAAGCCCTAATGGTACAACTATTAACATTAAAATAGTACTCATGTAAATTGTGACATCTACTACATTGTATTGAACGTGTATTCATTGAATCGCGTCCACAATATGTGGTCTAAAGTTGATAGCATGCGCTAATATTGTTTTTTTTACATATTAACGATGCAGATTATATTTACGTTATATGTAGGTATGTACTCATCCTCTGTAAAAATCAGCCCATAAACGAATAATTGATTTTCAAACAAACAAAAAAAAATTCTACTTGTTCTTCAATATAATCATGTATTCCTTGTGTTAAAACTTATCAAAACTCCTTATAAAATGAACTTCAATTAAGTATAACTCCTTAATAGCAATGTTATATTATACGACTCCGTTTGCTAGCGGTTTTAAAATGTCTGTAAATAAAGAAAGTTTTCAAAACTCCTTACACTTCATTACAATAATGTATTCCTTGTATTTAAACTTACCAAAACTCCTTATAAAAAATAACTGCAATGAATATTATATGACTTATCCAATCAATCTATTTCATACGATATATTTTACATTCGCATTCTATCAGTTGCAACAACAATCAATCCACTGACAGTTCTTTCAAATGTCAATTAATAAAAATTCAAAAGTAGAACAAAATTATATTGTAAAAAGTACTAAAAAGATTACCTACTTTCTGTGTTTTCTTAAATTTCCTAATTTTCCATGAATTTTTCTTAATTTTTTTCTTCTAATACAACCTTCTTCTGATAAGAGCCTACACGACAAAAAAGAATTAGCGAAATCGGTCCAACCGTTTAGGCGTGATGCGATGATATCGGGAAATAAATCTCCATTTTTATAGTTTTCTTAAATTTTCTAATTTAACATGCATTTTTCTTAATTTTTTTGTTTTATAAGTACACTCTCCTGATAAAAGCCTACACGACAAAAAAAATTTAGTGAGATCAGTCCAGCCGTTTAGGCGTGATGCGATGATATCGGGAAATAAATCTCCATTTTTATAGTTTTCTTAAATTTTCTAATTTCCTATACATTTTTCTTCATTTTTTTGTTCTAAAAGGACACTCTCCTGATAAAAGTCTACACGACAAAAAAAGAATTAGCGAAATCGGTCCAGCCGCTTAGGCGCCATCCGATGACAACGCGAAATAGCTCTCCATTTTTATATATAAGATTAAACTATATACAAAATGAATACGTAAATAAACAAAATGTTAAAAACAGAAGTCTGTTGAATGACAAGTGGGGCACACGCCAGGACATAAATGTACACATTTGAATGTTTATCACTATTTCTTATCAATTGACAGGATACCACGTCCTGTGGAGGTACAGGTGGGTGTCGATCATGTACCTATGTATGTAGTATGACTTTATCTATGTAGAATGTATCCTTATAAAACATACCAGGCGCTGGAATATATTATTACATACAGTATTATTATAAAATGTGCAGTGGAACCTCATTACATAAGTATTGACTGGATGTATAGACGAAACAGAAACAATTCTTGATATATTCAACTTATTTCTTTCAGGAAAGAATAGTCCAAACACATATTTAAACATCAGATAAGTATTGCGGAAACGAAGAAAACTCTTGCAATTATGCTCTTACAAATTCTACGCAGTTGATATTTTGGCAAAGAATTTCCTATCGAACACAATATTTTTTGAGTACTTTAAATTTTATGGTAATAATCCAGTTTATCCACTCATTTCATTGCATTAAATTCGATGGTAATACTCCAGTGTTCATTTGTAAAAAATGCAAGAATTGAAAAATTTAAAAACTATCCTTAGATACTTATCATCACACTAAGCAAAGGCTTGTGTCGTGAAAGCGGAAATGGTCAGCACGGCCAGGATTCGAACCTACGACCTCCGCACGAAACAGTGCGAAAGTCGGCGTCGTAACCGCTAGTCTACCAACCATCATCAGAGATGGTGGAACTTATTGTCTGAGGTAATTTTTCCAGTCAACCGGACCCGTTAAATCTGAGACAGGCCAACCCCAGGTAGAAATTTTCAGTGAAAAACACTTTATGACCCGACCGGGAATCAAACTTTGAATTTCTTGATCCAAAGTTAACGTATACGCCACTGAGCTACCGAGGTCAGTAATTAAAGGTATCAAATAATGCCAAAGAAAACATTCAGTATGTAGTTTGGGATGTAAAAAATAATTTTCAACAAGTCGCGATATCACGAGAAATGAATATGGAGGTACGTAAAGCTTGAACGCAAAAAGCTGAAGCCAAGATAGTGCGAATTAGCCGCAAGATAATCATATTCACCGATAATAACATTTAAATATGTATTAGTTGCAGGAGGCCAACTGCGATCGGCATATTTAGATGTACCAGTTTATCTTTGTAGTACGTAGATTAACTGCAGAATGTGTAATTATTATAATCGAAATAAACATTTACCTACATGCCAAAGAAACGTAGGTAGATGTATTATGTGTATTAAAAGCAATTGAATAATTGTAAAATAGCCATTGAAGAAATTACATTCAAACTCTTGAAAATGAAAAAATAACACAAAGTTGATGAAAAAACATTATTTAGTGAATTACATTCAACCCTTTTTGACACGGTTTAAAGATTTAAAAAAAATCTGTAAAAAGGGATAAATGCCGGCAGGCAGCAAATTAAAGTCCTCCGTCGAGCCAGGAAACATAAGTGTCATTGATGCAAAATCATGTAGGTATATAAGAACGATAGATTTGTTCAAAATACATATAGTAATAATTCATTTTCAGATGTTGTTTTAAAATCTATGCAAAAAAAATGTTTATAGAATCACTTTATCTATTTACAAAGCAATTGGTAGATTTACAGCGGTAAGAAAACAGCGCAAAACGCTTTGTTGTTCTGAAACTTGTCAAATCCATGCGCCTACCGGATTCAACAGGTTATCTTTTTATTCTACACAGATATACAACTCCTTATTCGTCACTATGCTCTCCTTTACTCAGAGCTTTGTAACTTTTTTTTAAATAATTGACACGCCAACATAATATTATACAGAGAGAACATCACTCATTAGAGGTCGACAAGCTGGCGGTTCGTCTTCGGTAGCAATAGCATTATCATCCCGGGCGGCCTTCAAATACTTTGCGTACATCCCTCGCTCTTGCGTTAACTATTTTGAACGAGCAATGAGAGAATATTTTGATCTCTTGCCGTTTTAAATTTTATACCCGATAGTTCAATAAACTGTACACGGCGATGAGGAAGGGTCAGTTATACTAAACTTGTTAACCTCAAAACAAAAACTCGATGCATTCTTGCCAATTGCCATACGTTGACATTATATTAGCAAAAAGGTTGGACATCAATACGCAGTTCAATAAGACTCTTGTTTTTTAGATTGATTTACTGATTTCAAAAGGGCTTTTGCAATAGCCATAAATTCTTACGAAGTTAGTGAACTTGTTCTCTTAAATTTAATATCCAAAATCACTCGAGCTCGGGTGGAAGTCTTAAAACAAAAATAAATAAATATCGAAATCAAAGCGATTGGTTTTAACCAATAGGTATAAGATCTTAACAATGTAGGTACTTTTAGATGTTTTAAAAGTAAGGGCCGTTGATAATAATACTTTTGTTACATAAAAATTATGAAAGGAAAATATTAGAACACGGGGTAAGAAATGTTTTGAGGTAGGTTCAAAATATTCCACATATGAGAAAATTATGAAGGGATGCTATCGTCATAACACATCATCGTAACACAAAGAATAACACCCTTAACCAACCTGGTCTAAACTGTCAAAAAAGATCTCAGAAAGACCATAATTATTTTGGTAGAAAACTCCGGTAGACAGATGGTGGAGGTCATTCTGGTAGATAGATGGTGGAGGTCATTTTTGAGGTTAAAGTTACAAATAGGGGGCAGATCATAATGTAAGGTATCATAATAAGACAGACTCGGATCTTATTATCATATTATTGAAAGGTAGTTACTTAGAATTAGGACACCAATATTCTTTAGATAATAACAATGCGTCTATATAGATATGTAATATTATGAACGCAGATACCTACGTAAAAATTAAAATAATATCACAAGAATGGTATGCTACACGGACTCATAGAACGCCATCCAAACAGGCGACATTCTCTTAACCTTATAGATGCGAACACTGGCTCATTTATCTACAAGGTCGCAACTAGAATAATATTATTGTGATGTGGGTACCAAATAATTGTGATATTAGATGGGAGATAGAGCCTTCAACCATTCACAACATTGAGCAATGCCATAAACAATGAACACGAGAAATTAGTGAAAGAGCCGGTAAACAGTTATAAAGCGAAACATAAATTCTTCAGGGTTTATAATATCGTCACATTGTGGAATAAGTGGTTGAATAAAGTTTACAACATAATGCATATTAGAATTGTTAAAGCACTCACCATTTCTCTTTTCAGGAGTGCCAGCTGAGCGTCCAACGTCGTGGGTTTCCGACTGGACCTCTGCGGGTCAGGGGCGCCGTTGGTGACGGGCGGCGAAGTGCTGCCACCCCTCACGCCGTACCTGAAGCTGGCCGCGCTTCGAGCAGGAACCGGAGGCGGCTGAGGGTTTTGCTGCAAATGTGTTTCCGTCGTGTGAGAAGGTCCCTCTGATACGTTGAAGCCACTCAAGCTCTTCGGGAGGGGCGGAAGTCCTTGTAACGAAGACATTTTCAAGTTGGCGTAATATTGTTCTTTTAACCTAGAAAGTAATGTAGGAGAGAGACAAAATGAGTCGTCTGTACTTTTTAAATTATTATCGTCCAAACATATTCCTGAATCGTCTACTAAGTACGGATCCTCAATAACAATTTGACAACTAGAGTAAGGCGATATTTTACTATCATCGTGATCGGGCCGTTTTTCGAGATTTTTGGTTTCATTCTTCGAAGAACTATCACAATGCACTGAATTGGTTACCCCGTTGACTTTCAACTCGAAGGTTTCTCGCCGCATACCCTGCAGTTCCGAAATAAGTAACTCGTGATTAGCAATGTCGTTTAACCTGTGATTGACCTCGCTTTTAGTATGACCGTTTGTAACGACAGCCTTTTCACAGTTGGTATCCACGTAAGTTCCGCTATCACTGTTGATAAATAAAATGGTTTTACCGGTGGCCGAGTTGCTACTGTCACTGCCGCAAACACTATTGTTGTCGGGGCTTCCTTTAGATATGCGAGTGTCCAATGAAGAAACGTTCACGCATTTAACCTTTTCATCGCAGAAATCATTTTGTAAAGTGGTGGAATTATCAGAAGATACGTAGGGTTTGTCAAAACCGTTGGTAAAAGAATGCTGGCGAGTTGTTTCATCCTCAACTACATTATCCCTGTTCGGGTAATTTGATAGTAACGCGTCGTTCTTTGCAGAGATGATTTCTGATATAAGCTTCTCGGAAAAGTCATCCTTATCCGAAATTAGAGCCACCGGTTCTATTAAATCTTTGGCCTTTCCGTTGGTATTAATGTTGTCTATTGAAGCAGATCTTTCAGAGAAAATAAATCCATTGCAGCTGGGCCCAGTAGGAGAACTGGACATCGATTTCTTTTTAGCCAAAATGGGGGGTTTTCCAGACGGCAGAGTAGGAGGAACACTCTTCTTCACAAATAAAGGACTTCCAATCTTTTTAATAAAGTTTGATTGAAAAGCGACCGGTCTAGGAGGGTTATTCAGTTCTTCGCAGCTAACGGATAATTTTCGGAAAGAAAAACATTCGTTACGATTTTGGTTAAGCGCTAACTTTTCTTCTATTTGCTTCTTTGTAGGTTTTGGGGAGATCGGAGGGGGTGGAGCTTTCCTGACGGGAACGGCCTTTTCCGCGAAGCTATTAGATTTAACCACACGCACTCGCTCTACTTTAGAGTCCAAGACAAAACTTTTGTCAGAGTTAATTAGACCGCAGAATGACTTCACTACTGAATGAGTTTTCGACGATTCTTCGTGAGCGTTGGTTGTTGGAGAAGAATCGTTTTGCTTCTGCTTGGATGCGTTGATGGTTTGTGGGACTGGTATTTGAGATTTAGACTTCTTGTCACCTTCATCTTTGTTTCTCTTTTCCTCAGAATGTTTCTTGTCAGTCATAACATCTCTGATGAACGACTTCACTCGAGACAGTCCGTTCAATTTTGGCGAAGGCAATTTGTTAGTCGGTTTGATTTCTTGCTGGGGTGACTGATTTTCGGGCGATATTTTGGAGCTTATTTCTTTTTTCAAACCTGGGGGTAAAATTGGGGCTGGTACTTTCCTTGTCTTTGCCAAAGCATCAGCAACGATGCTTTTATCAGGCCTTGGCGGAACTGGTGGTGGACGAGTTGTTTTGGCATCTTTATTCCCTACCTGGGAAACACCGCGCATTGTCAACATCACTCAGGTGAATTTTCCTTCTATTAAAACGATTTGGCGCTTGAATGCATTTGAAAACCGGCACGGGGGGAGGCTTAAATTTTCTTATACGACTACGATCTAGCTGAATCACACATAACACTTCAACAACTATTACGTTGTAACAAACACATTAGAGGGAAATTTTCCAACTTGATTACATTACAATATATTCCTAATTATGACACGCTTTGATCATTTACACATCATACACGACAACTTGTTACATTTTTACAACCAAAACAAAACATCAAAACCGTTGACGAGTCGCGGAGAAATATTCGATCAATCGTATTTTTTATTGCCACTATAAAAACAATAATTAAATTACGTTTTACAAAAATAAAAAAAATAGAACGAATTCGATGTAAACTTATTCACGAACGATAAGCAGCAGTGACGGCACGTCGCACCGCCAGATGCAACACTGCGTGACTGAAGGCGGTGCTGCCTCTGGGACAGTCAGAGGAGGGAGTCACGTTTACTACGAAACAAAATAATATTTATTTATTCATTCCCTTGCAATATAGGCGGCAGGCAGATTATTTGTAACACGATGTTAGGAATGAAGAAAGCAACTTTATTTTAATACTTTAAAAAAAGGTCTCACGTGCCTTATTATAATAAAAAAATAAAAAATATAATATAATAATTTAATAATTCGGAAAAAATGGTTTTAATTGAGTCTATTCTTTCAAAAACAACGAAACGTGTTTCATATGTGACTTATTTCCTACTACACCGCCATCTCTTGGATATTTTTAAAAATTACACAACTATAGAGGAATTGTTTTAATTACAAACATAAGACCCGTTGAAATTCATCCTTTATCCGAATCGACAATAATTATTACTACATAATGCAATAAATTAGCTAAATTTAATTAATTTTGTATGTCATAAACTGTATTTAATTCATGTAATAAGTCAACATTATTTTTTTATTCTGGGTCGAAGTTTGAGGGGGGGTTCAGCTAGTAATCATATAAAATAACACTTTTCTATACAAAGGCGTTAGTATAGCCGGCGGAACATATTGCCGGAGGCAAATTTTTTTCAGTCAACCGGTCCCGTCCAATCTGAGACAGGCCAATCCCGGGTAGAAATTGCAAGTGAAAAACACTTAGAAAACTCTGACCGGGAATCGAACCTGGGACCTCGTGATCTGAAGTCCACGCAAGTACAACTGGATTACCGAGGTCGGTCAATATCACCTTTACATGCTGTTTAAGTAAATTATTTTTGTATAAAAGTAACAAATTAATTTTTTGTTATATAAGTAGAAGTATATTTTAAATGTTCCTACATTTTCAACCTGTATATAATTAGGTATTGCTTAATGCGCTGGACCAACCAAATAAAAAAAACATCCACGCGACGACACTTCATATACTTAGCTGTAATCTAGCAGCGGACAGAACATCTTGGAGAGCAATGGTTCAAGAAAGAATTTGACAAGAGCCACGAACCTCAGCAATGAGGATGACGACTAGTAAGATAATTATTTCTTACTAGCTGACTCGTGCTAAACGTCGTATCACCTTCATCCTAAGTAAATTTCATTTCCAATCACAACCAAAAAAATTGCTGCGATACATTGTTGTGACACATCTGACAACCGGGATCCCTTTCCTTTGTTAGGGAAAACATTACTGTTATTTTTCTCTTTTCCTCGCAATTTTCTATATTTTTACACCGTTTAAAAATAGTCAGAGCTTATATGAATTTTTCGAATCTCAAACTACCTAAATTGGTCCAACTGTTGTTGAGTTTTAGCGAGACACACGCACAGCTAATCATTTCTATACATAAGATGATCAGAGAAAAAAGAGTGCAGCTAATCATTTTTGTAAGAAGATTATTAAAGTAATCATTGCATTATTTTCAACATTAAAAGGTCTTTCTCAACATTTTGATTACCAGAGGGAATGTGCAAATGTTCAATTCTGAAAAGGTGACACCTAAAAAGTTACATTCCTCAATGGTCGAGAAATAAGGGCCGAAATGAGTTGACTGGGAGAAAATGCCGTTACGCATTCAATTTTGATGGCTGTAGGGACACCTTTGTATAGGAATTAATGATAAAAATGACTAAGGGAACTTAGTGTGAAAATGATAATATGACCGTCTTAAAGCTGACTTAGTGTGTTGCTACTGAATAATGAATTCAACCAACAAGGCAAAAAAATCTTTAAATATCATATCATCTCGTGGTAAAATTTAAATATCTACGAGCCTACAGAGTGATACTAAATATTGTATGTACAGCGCCCTTGAAGTGCAATGCACTAAACGGCGCTATATAAATTGTCATATTGTTATTATTATTTCAAAACATTTATTTATTAAATCACAATATATCATATAAAGCATACATTATTGTAGAAAAATTAATAAAAAATAAATTAAATACAATGCTATATACTAAATATAAAAATATCGGTATTATCTCTCATGATACATCACGATATAATTTAAACATGAGAGATCTTCGAACTACAGAGAAAGGAACCTTCTTAACATCCTACATGACGACAACAGAACTGCCTTTTGGATGGCATATCTGAGACCACAACAGATGCCAAGTTATTATTATTATTATGAGTTTCTGCCGAACATGATGTAATAGAGTTAACTGGTCAACCACATGTCACCACCACTGTTATTAATGTGTAAATTCCTCCGACTAACCTGGCTGGGCCACGTTTTGAGGATGCCCTCAGAGGATTTAACCCATCTTAGCCTCAACTACCACCTTGAGGGCAATAGAGGATGCAGTAGACCCTCCCAAACCATAAGAAGACTATACGAGACGGATCTTGTGTCGACTGAGATAAAGCAGTGGGGATAGCGAGGAATAGGGCAGTATGGCGAGGACTTGTGGAGTCCATATGCTCCATCTAGGGAGCGGACATGGAAGAAAAAGATCATATCATCTCACTTTAACAGAACAAATACATGGAACCTGACAGTTAAAAGTTACAGATTGACTCTCCACTGTCTGTATGCGTTGCGTCCTCCAATATTTTGGACATGTTGCAAGACGTGGAGCAGACAATCTGGAAAGACTAATAACGACTGGGAATGTTAAGGGTTGCAGAGTTAAAAGGCGCTCATTTATGAGATGGAATGAGAAGCGACTGCATAAACCTTTTATGGGGCACTGAAGTTGGCGAAGAACCGGAGGGAAAGAGCTGGCTTATGATGTTAAAGTTGACAATCACAATACTCAGCACTGAGGAAACAACAAAGCAGATCATGAGTCCATATGCTGGGAGAAAGTGATGCAGAGAAGCCAGTAACAGTAGGTAGTTGAAAGCTATGGAAAAAATTTATATCCAGCTTTGTAACTTCACTTTCTTCTTCTTCAGCCGGTCCCTCGATGCCGAGGATCGTGACCGCAACTTCACTTTATTTAAAAAAAAAACTTATGACAAAGCACTTATCAGTCGGTTGATCACAATCGGTGCCATTTACCTAAAAATAAAAGATATTGGACAGAGTTGTGTAGCATGTTGTGTTAGCAAAAGAGGGTGTGGGGTTGAAGATATGTGGGAGTGTTTTTTGTTTTTCCTATTTAGCTTATCATCCACAAGGGGGATGGAGGATGGTTTGACCTATTCTGTTTATTTCTTAATTTATGGGTGCAGAAATTTTCATTAGTCAATTTGTAATATTTTTTATATACATATAACATGTTGGGAAAGTGCTTGATAGTTCTCTTTTGGTGCTTTTGTGTAGCACTTCTATGTTGTTTCAGTTGTATCTACAGCCGTGGTGATGGTGTTGTACTATTTCTGCGGACAATGTGATGTTTTTTGTGGCTTCATCAAAAACTCAAGCTAATACTGGCAATGAGAGAGAATTATTTGGAATAGGCCCTTAGGTACAGATATTAGACTTAAGAAGATAAGAATGAGGTTAGGAAACCATATATTTTGACAAAGTTCTGATATATTTATTGGTGATCTAAGGAGAGACATGTTCCGATTAAGTATGTAATAATATATCTGGCAAATAACCCCCACGGCTCTGATGAGAGGCCATTACTCTTTTCATGTAATTTTCCATGACTTTGAACGATGCCTTTACAGAAATGTTTTTAAGAAACGGGCAGGTATGTTGACACAAAGGATTCTAGTGTCCATAATTGAACCAGTTTCTGCAAATTTCTTGACCATTCTTCCAATGTTTGGCAAATTAAGTGTTCTTTTTCGACTGAAAAGTTCACACAGGTTGCGAGTGACCTCAATGCAATTAGATTTTTGTAATAAGTTTTCACAATAAATTATAATGCGTTATTCTGTTGTAAAGCAGACCAAAATCAGAATAAGCATAGGTGACAACTGTCAAATTTCATAGTTGCCCAAGCAGGAAAAACAATTACCCTAAGTAAATTTAAAAAGTGCACTCTTACTAATGGAAGATAGACTGCACATAATACAATGAGACAAACCCAGGGTAAAGGGATTCTTGAAGCCCCAGATTTATCAATGGTTTCCTGTTGAAGAATTACTTTCATACGCAACCCACCTCAGCTATATAAAAATTATTGATTAGATACCCATAAAACCCACTTTTTAATAATCAAGAGAGCCCTAAAAAAACAAATAGGTATAACTTAATTACAAAGTTAAAAATCATCACTTACAAGTCAAAATTAATAGAAAAAATTAAAGGGTTGACCCAATACTCCAAGCTTAAAACAAATAATAAAGAAATACAATTTAAGAATGTCTAGAAAAATGGAAGGAGTGATTTTTGCAAAAAGATTCTTTAAAAAAATGATTAGCTGAGCACGTCTCATAAAGACTCAAGAATGGCTGACTGAAACGGTTAATTTTGGTTTCAAAATACTCGTATAAGCCAATACATATATGAAAAAAATGCAAGGAAAATAGAAAAACAAAAATTTTGTTTTCCCATACAAAGTCCACCTGTGTGTCAGATGTGTTGCAACAAAGGACCATTTTTTGTAGGTTTTTGTAAATGAAGTACCCTTAGGATGCAGGTATACGGCGTTATCTAGTTAATAATAAAAAATAAATTTTGCAATATGCACCTTTGTAACTGATTTCTGGGTTCAAAAATCACTGTAAAGTCCAGAGAGAAATTCACTTATTGTTGAATCTCCAAGCTTGTCTACACATTGGACACTGCTGATGGACAGGTTGCGAGTGGAGCCACTTAACAATACAGTGCATGTGGAAACAGTGGGAGCAAGCACCCCAGACTAATGGACAGTCATCCCCAGGTAATTTACAATCAGGACAGCATCCATCAAATGGCATACGGCAAATACCACAATTGTCATCATTTGCAACCCATCGCCATGTTGCTACACCAGTCCAACCTGAAATTTAAAGAAAGATTCATACTGTCAATGATTCAATGAGTGTATTTGTGTTCACTTTGAGTGGGCACAGATTCATTTTAATAAAATAATGTAAAAAACCAGTGCATAATGCAATCCTGTTGTCAACAAGACACGTGGACATAGACAAAAAAAACAATGTAGTTTAAATGCAGTAGAGATGAGAGCTCTACCAAGAATATGTGGAAAGACTCTGTTAGACGTGGAAAGGAATGAGCATATTAGAAAGGAATATGATATGGAAGTTAGGCCCACTGTACGCCTTGTAGCATTTGCAGCCCGGCGTACTGAAGTGTGTCCAAGACATGTACTGCATCCATACATTTTCCATAAAAAAAAAACAATTTAAGGCAATTCGTATATTTTTCATTTACTTAAAATGATAAATCACAATAATTAATAGTTTCTTGTACAAACACAGATACTTTTCTACTATCTGACCAAAAATAAATATGTGAATTCACTCGCTGTACGTCCAGACGTATAACATGCAATACGACAGGCAGCGTGTAGGATGCATGCATCGCTGCTACACCGTGGATACAGTCTCATTGGTTTGTATGTGCAGCTGAAGCAATCGTATTACATGCGGCAAAATACCAGTACTCTCTGCGTACGCTATGCCGCCGTGGACAGTCAGCCTTAGTGTTGTTACAAAGATGTAAGTTATTAAGTTGAGATGGTTTGGGCATGTTGAAAGAATGGATGCAAATAGAATAACAAAGAGACTTTATAGAAAAGGCCTAAGAGGGTGTGGTCGACCAAAAAGATGTGTATCGAACGCATTGGTTTTGTCCTCAACGAAGGCCAGGTCGGAAGCAAAAGAAATTGAAGGTGTTATATTAGAAATGGTATGTACTGACATACCGCAAAAAGAAGAAACGAAAGTGAAGGTTCATTCTCTCTGCCTACCCATTCTGGAACACGGCATGATTGGTAAAAAAAAATGTTTCGATGGAAGATGATCCTACAGATACATGGATATCAAAAGCGGGGACCATGTACAATATGCTACCAAATAGAATTGCACAAACATATCTAAGTCGCCAAATTTATAAACAAAACCCTACTCTGACAAGCGCGAGTCATCTAACCTAAGCTGGGTGAGCCCTCGCTTGCTGGGGATGGGTGACTGGCTAGACTGTTTAAAAATGCCCATCATAATGTTATAAAAATATCAGTCTTGACCAAATTATATTCTTAAACTGAAACAGACTTTATTGACAACTTGAAAATATTTTATATTGAGATATTTCGTTTTCATTTATTATTGTTTTCTCATACACTATTATCATAAAAGAGTATAAACAAAATAATTAAATAAACATACTTTTGATTTTAACTTTCATATTAGTTTTACACTGGCTTTTATCATAACGTCGTATCTGCTATTGATGATTTGACAAAATTTATTCAGTACGCAGTTATCTGGTAAAATAAAGGTTTCCAATTTAAAAATTAAACCATATCATTACATACACAAAACTCACAAAGGTTAACAAAACTGACAGTCGTTCCCCCACGGATAATATAAAATTTGAATTATTTCCTGTGTCGTGTAGTTCTATGGTTTAATATATTATGTCATAGACAAATGAAACTTCAAATGTAATACAATAATTAGGAATTAAAAATCATGGACGTAATGTGGACCATCAACGGCCACGTGGATTTTGACATAAGCCGGGAGGCATAAACATAAACAAATGATGTTGGTATGAGTGTGTTTATACATAAACCCATCACTATGGTTTGTGTATGTGTGGCTTTCTCTTACTAATGGGTGGCGTGCGTGTGTCGCCATGGCCGCCATTTTGCATCCAGCCTAATGTCAGATGACGTCATCCTTTAATGGTCTATACGTCCATGTTAAAAATTAAATGGTTTTATTTTTCATTTTTATTTTGTCAGTATATATATACCTTCATGGAGGATTGTTGTTGCCTCCCTGTGGAAAAGGAGTATTGCACAGTCACTCTTTTAATGCGTAGTAAGAAAATTATTGGAAAATAAAAATTGATTTTATACTTTAGGATTGATAAAAATAAAATGAGTAACTTCGTAAGCTTTAATGTAATGATACAATTTTATGATGATAGTTTGATTTGTTGGTGATAGGGTCTCCGGATAAATTAAAATGGATATAAGGCAAAAAATATTCTTACTTATCCAAATAAAATTGTTTTGTATCGCATATAAAATGCATTTCATAATACAATAATATTACGATTTGATTCATTATTTACTTATTTTTGTGTATATGAACTCTCTGTCATAGTGATTATTCGAAATTTACTTGATGACTCAACAAAACTAATTGATATATTTTTTAAAGAATCATTTTTCAACGAGTTTCATCAATGTTCAAATATTATTGTATTAATTATTTATTTTATAAAAGATATATATCTGATCAATTTGACAAAAAATAGGATTTTAATCCGGTTTTGAACTGCGATTATTATTGTTATAGGTGCTGTCTTTACATTTTGTTTCCACGGTACGCTGGGTATTCACTATTTATTTCATAAGCATGTCTCCGTTCCGTCATATTTTCGTCGGTCGTTGTGCGGTGTTGTCGGTGGGACGAAGACGAAACTTCGATTTGGTTGTCATCTCGCGCGCTTGTCATAATAATTTTAGTGTTACCGGATTTTTCATAATTTTGTATGGTGTGTAATTTTTGTTATTGTGCCTTATCGAAGTTATTCCCTGTGAAATATAAAAATTGAAATAGGTTATGTCAACTCACAGTTCATTACTTATTTTGGAACAGTTTGTACGATAAATTATATTATTTGATTACACGAAATTTTTAAGTGATACGATGGATGAATTTTGTGGCTCCAAATTTTGGGTAAGTTAATGTCATTACTAATCAGTTGAAAACCTTAATTTTTCATTTTATTTTATCACTCCGGCTTACCGACAACTTTGTAAAGTTTTTCTCATGCTTGTGATTGTGAGAGACAGGTTTTTTTAACACGATAGCTATTATACCTAGTTCTGATATGTTGGTAATTACATAAATATTCGGCCATTCCGGTTCTTTCAATTATATCCTTATTCACAGCTAAATAAATTAAAAAAACCTCGAAATTATAAATAAAACTTTACCTACTTATAGTTTCAAAGTTTTGAAAATTATTTGGCAAAATTTTTAGGGACTATTTTATTTATATTCAAAAACTGTATTACTTAGTGAAAAATAATTTATTATACCTTCATTAGAAAGGTAAGTAGCTATATTATTAATTGATAGCTTCTTGCCTTTTTCAAAAAACTCAACTGTAGTATAGTGTAGGTACTTAAGTATATCTATAAATAGTTTCTAAAGAAATATATTACACATTACAAAAGGTTGTGCAATGCTCTTTCTGTAAATAAGTAATTGATATAGGTTGAAGATTGTTAAACTTGTCATAACAATATTAAGGTTGTTGTTATGTTAACAATACCTATGACATTTATGTTATCTTCCACACAGTGATATCAAGTGCCTACTTATTTAGTATCCACATGCTTGTATTGATTTTGTGACAATTAAGTACTTGGGAATAATCTATGAATATTAAACCTTGAAGCCAATAATGAAAAGAATGATTCTCGCTTGCTTACAAATATATTCAATATTCTTAGTATCCAGTGAATAATTAATTGATCCATATCATAAGTTATTCATCAACAACTGTCAACTTTTTAGGATATACTTATTATACATACCTAGTTGAGTGCTAATTGTATATTATGTATTATGTGGTACTATTAAATTACAGTACAAAGTAATATACTTTCTGTAATAATATCTCTTTGATATTATATTTTTATATACCTACCTAAGTAATTGTTGTAATGACCCATTTCAAAACATTGTAGGTATTTTTGTGTTGTTATTTGTAAGGAGTAGTATGGAAATTTTTATTTTTGGTCAAATAAATGAAATACACAATATTTACAATTCCATGAATTGCAGATATGGATACACATTTTGTTTTCATTCAATTGTATTTTCAAATAATTTTTTTAGTTTAGTTACAGTAGGCGCCGGTTATTGTGATCACTGGTTAATAGAATCAGCCGCTTTATAGAATCAAAAGTCCAAGTCCCGATTCCAAATGAAGAATTTCATACAATTTCTATCGGATAATAGAATCACATTTTCGGTTAATAGAATCAATTGTTCCAAAAATTTAGAACACTTTCTTATATTTAGCCACTGACGTGCACATTTTTTTTTTCAATTTCGACTCAATAGACAAATTGCGCATTAGAAAAGATTTATAGCTCAGTCGAGGTCAGTTTTGAACTGTTTCCAGCTGTGCGTGTGTTTGTTTATTGCATGGTGATAAAAAATTCGAACCCTGGAACAGGCAAAAAGATAAAAGACCGAATAACGGTGAGCATGTGCGCTATGACTGACTGATGACTTTTTAGTTTTTGGAAAGAGCAAATCTCCCAGATGTGTTAAAGGCGTGAAACACTTGCTAGTGATGTAGGTAGGTATATTTTTTACACAAATGCTTGGATGAAGTCACAGATTTCCGAAAACTATCCGAGCTATAGGGACAGACTCTCTTTTGTCTCGATTTCTTTACAATTTTTTTGACATAAAAACCTTTCTTAGGTATATAATGAGTAGGTACCTATGTTTGTGTGGAATTTATGTAGGTATGTACTAAGTACGTGTATTCTATATGGCTAAATGGCCGCCGCTTATTAGAAACGCCGGTTAATAGAATCAAAACACACTGGACAAACGTGATCACAATATCCGGCGCCTACTGTATTTTTATTTATTAATAATTAAAAAATAGGATTTATTCTTCAAAAGGGGTGACATAACTACATCTAAAAGTGTATTTATACTAAACGAACAAAGACCCAAAGCTTGAAAAAAGAGTATATTTTCCTAATCGTTGAAATGGTCACCATGCAAATAATAACCAGAAAGAACTGTCATCGCCTACTAATAAGTTGTTGTTTCCATGGTGTTCAGTATCAACGATTAGGAAAATAATAATACTCTTTTTTTCAAGCTCTGGGTTTTTATTCGTTTCATATAAATGTATAAATGTACCTTTATTGGGTGATTAAGAATTTTACAACATTTACCCATAGACAAAAACTGTTTTTCTAAAAATATGTTTTGCCAAATTAAAGTATAAGTAGGTAACTTATTTTACACCTAGGTAATTACTTGAATTAATATAGGTAAAATGATTTTGCATTAGTTTTTGCATAATTTGGGATAAAATATGTGTAATCTATAAAAGTGTGTTCGCTTATGACTGATTTGAATGTCCATTTTCACACATCCAATTCTCGGGTCTGGGATTTTTTTAAAAATTCACCACTCATATTATTTGTTTTAGGAATTCCGTTGTTATCAAATAAATGATAGTTAATAGAATAGATTGCAATACAATAATTATTGTATTATTATATCAAAGGCTGAACCGTGGACTCTTCTCTTTTTGCTTTGAAAAATGTCCATCTTAATCAAACACAAAGTCTTCCATAGTAGTTAAGTTTACTCTTTCAACAATTGGAAGATTGTGGAATTAAATAGAAAGTAAATGAAAATGTGGATAAGTAATTAATATGAGACCACATTAATAATTCATCTGGTAGTGAGTACATACTGTTTAAACAATAATACTTATCTACTCCATAGTATGACCATTATTAATTATTGTTAGTGTGTAGTGGTGTTTTTCTGTGTCATTCTCCTATTGCATAATACGCTGTGTGTATGGATATACTTATATAATTATTTGAATGTGGGGGGGGGGGAGACATGTGTAAGAACTGTTATGATCTATTTATTTATCGTGTATTGGCCCAAATGTAACAATTCAGTAAAAAAATCAACTAATGCTAAATTCGGGGTTTAAGTACGTAATTGAATGTAGTATGAAGAAGGGTATCATCCTTACAGAATTTGAATCGCAACTAAATGACCAATCAATTGGTTTTCCTAGCTCAGCTGATCACTTCAAAACAACTGATCTGATATGGTCATTGAAACCTCAGAAAAAATAAAACGCTAGCCCTGGCAGGAGATCCAACATCAATCGACAGTTTAAGTTTTCAGTAATCAATGCTGCATTTCTATTGTTATTTACTTGATACTAATTTTGGTTTATATTAATTGAAAATTAAAAAATAAAAGCTTATCTGAATGAATGTAACATTCTGTGAATTCTTATTTTCTAAATATCTTTTATAGAAAAAAACCAAATAGTCGCATTATATTTGGACTAATATGATATTATTTTATCACATCTTAAAGTTTTTGAAACATTTACCTATGATCATAGCATCAAGAGAAAAAATATCACACATAGGTTTAGGTCCTGTAAGAGGCAGGAATTCGAAAAATCAGATCGGGACCGTTTGATTGACCACCTCATCTCCTTAAAAGTCCAGAAAAGGCACCAAGAACAGCTCTTGTTACCTCCCTGTGCCCCTGAGTGGGGTGTAATAGAGAGAGTTAGTTAGGTTTAGGTCCATGTTTAAAACTAATGTCTGTATGTTCAGTGTGATGGATATACAATGCAAGTTTACGATGATAACAGATGGAAAAGTTGTTAAAATTTTTGTCTTTTCTTTTCTCTCTGGAAATGATGGGCCTTCAGTTTGAAAAAAAGGAATTAGCAAATCATGTTATATCTTATCACTTTCTGGTACGTTCTGAATTGTTAATGGTGACTTGCGAGAATTATTTTTTGTGATTGATATATTGTGTGTGATTGATTACTGTTAATTCTGAAGATAAAATTCTTTTGTCCGAGTTTAACTATCTTTTGTCACATGCTCGTCATCAGATAATTCCTTTTTATTACAATTTAATTACAATGAGTGTATTTTTTTATTTATTATATAAACTTTTATCATAGAGAAAACTTTTGAATCTGGGGTTTAAACCAACGACTACTGATCATTAATTTATACTACTTCGTGATGTGTCTCTGAAAGGTTAACAGGGAGAATGGACCTTCCTTCCTTCCTTGTTTATCCAGACACACTTCTTTTACTTCTTCAACTGACATACTATTTCTTACAGAACCTCTCCTATATCTTTTAATTCTGATCAGACCTACTTCTAAAATCGAGTGGATGCATTTGATCTACATTTCAGCCGACAATGCTTTCTTTCAGTCTCTGAATTTGCTGAATATTATCATGTACGAGTTTACTTGAAAATGACAAATTTTATTAAGATCACTTTCAAAAATCAGTTGATGAATTATCTCTATATATAAAAAATAGATCCCTTTTCCGTGGTCATCGTATCACGCATGAACCAATTTCGATATTTTTTTTTATTCTGTTTGTCATTGTCTTTATGAAAGAATTTCAGAAGTTGCGTGAAACATTAGAAAATTTAAGAAGTAGGTAACCTTCTATTTACTTAATTCTAATTTTGAAATTGGCATTTGAAAGAATGTGAATGGAAAATATAAGGTTTAAAACAGATACATTGGTCGGAATTACATTGGTTAAAAGGTAATTTATTTATCATTATACAAATTCAAAATCAATATTCATAATTAGGACCAAAGGCAATATCTCTGTTGGTAGAGCTAGTAAATGATTTGAATAAGAACTCCAGCGTATAAACTGAATTGAAATGCGCTGAATTGAAATATGAATTCTTTATCTCGAACTTGAGTTTAATACAGTGTGATAAAGTATATTATTATTTAGTGTGGCATCTTGTGAAGATGTAAAAACCAGTAAGATGGGTGATTATATAATAATAACCTCATCTGTATAGATTGTGCCTCGTCATGTTGAAGGTCACTAGGATGTACCGGCCAATGTGTTGCACAAACCAATCCTAATAATATCTATTAAATATTTTATAAGATGGGTCCAACTATATTATTATACACACATAGAATAGCCATTGAAAAGGAATTTTTGGATGAGCTAATGCTACATTGTTTTTGGGGTAGATAATATTTATCAAAAATAATATTGTATTTTTATGTTAGAATATAAATGAACTGTCTTTTTCATTTTATTGTTTGTTTAACTGTTTTGGGTACCATAGCCATCATCTGAACAAATTCCAGGCTAGTTTTATGTTTCGTCTGACTAGTTTCCGAAACTGGTAACCACAAAATAAATTCAAAAAGAAAAACAAAAATGTTTTGAAGTAAATAAATAATATTGTGTTTTTGAGTTAAGTAGCACTATCCCATTTCTTTAGACCTTAGTAACTTCGGAAAATAATAGATATATATGAAATCTTAAATAGACGTGGCGACATCTAAGCATGTCGGACGACAGGTACCTATAAGTAAAAAAAAAGAATGCTTTAATTAGACATTTCTTTCCGTAGCAACAGTTGTATGATTAAGTATCACATTTTCATGGATATAATATTTACCGTGGACATCTTTGATTTTTATTATTGCCATAGCACTGAGTCTCGACTTACAAACGAATAATATAAGTATAAAATATATTGGATTGATTTTGTATCTATGAAAAATATATCGCTGAGTGTTGATCGAGCTACGGACGAACTTAACTAATTATAATAAAGGATGATACATGAATTTCTATATCATGTGTTTACAAGTGATATAAAAACCCAGTAAATGATACATTTAGGGCCGAAATTACAATCTGTAGCTTATCCTGTAGCTTTATTGAGGAGGCTTAAAAGTTAAGTGGAGCTTACCACTCACACGAGAATATCAATCAAAATTCGACTGCGGCTTGGCTAAGCCATAGATATGGTTAAGTTGGTAGCCCTACTTCTCTTTTATCGATGTTTTATCTATGTATTCAGCTCCCGATCTGTCAAATTCACCGGGACGCGCGCCATTACTCGTGTTGTTGTTGTTGCTTTGGTTCGTTTATATTCGCTTCGCTCTTGGATTCTGACTTGGATTTTTTCGTTACCGACCCTTGCTTCGATTATTTGACCTCTGTACACTGCTTTGACTACTGGATATCTTGCTTTTACCTCGTTTCGACCTCTGCTTTGCTCCCTGGATTGGATACAACTACGCTTGACCCTGCTCGCCTACTGGATTTCCGTTTGTTCTGACTTTTGCTGTGCCCATTGACTTGATACTGTTCATTGAGAACTACTCATATTATTAAATAGGTAAGTGGTGAAGTTCTTGTGATATTTACTACAATATATTAACAATCCGTCGCGGTATTAGTTCATCGTGATTTTCTTTCTGTTTCAGGTTAGATCCTTGATATAGTAGTTGATATCGCGTGCTTTCCGATACCCTTGACTTCTGCTTTGACTTTGATCCAGTGAGTATGATAACAATACTATATAATATTAATGTAGTGACGTGTCTTGATGTGGTTATTATTTGCCTTCGCTATTCTTCTTGGGTAGGATGTGGCTGTGAATTTACAGTTGCGTCCACGTGTTTGAGCCAAGTTGTGCAGACTTTTTATTGTATATAGAATATTTATTAATTCACAACATACTAAAATACAAAATAAAGAGGTGAAAAAAGTGTAAAAAAAAACATTAATATCCATCATTTAACAATCACACAAAAACATTTATTTCCACCATCATTATTTTTAAAATACATGTTTGTGTAACTCTCCACCAAGTAAATTTTATTTTTAAATTACAGACAATGGCTGATAAAAAACGATCGCAGAACTTCACTCCGTCTGAGGTGGATATTTTGACGGACCTCGTGAAAAGCAGGTGGTCCATCGTCGAGTGTAAGAAGACAGATGTGTGCACGTGGAAAGACAAAACCAGGTGCTGGCTAGAAATAGAAAAATTATTTAACGCCAGCAATATGTCCAACAGGCCCGTGACCGTCTTGCGAAAAAAGTGGGACAACATAAAAAAAAATATAAAAAGCAAAGGAAACAAATACAAGTCTAACTATAAAGTGACAGGCGGTGGACCACCATTGCCAGAGGTCCCGCTTACTCAGACGGAGGAAGACATTCTGGACCGACTAAATGTCCAGGCTGTTGGAATGTCTGGTGATTTGGACAATGATGAAGATTCTTTACCATTACCAGAGGTAAGGTTTTTATTTTTTTATGATTTGCCTGAGAGATACATTTGAGTTTTTTATATCACAATAATTGTATGTGAAATTTATTTACATAAACAATTAGGTAAATTAAAGTGAAACATACAATTTTGGTTTGTGAAAGTTGTATTGGTGTTTGAAAGTTATTAAATTTTCCAGGTGGACTTCATCCAGGCGAATTCGCCACAGGCTCAGCCAACTTGGATGGATGTAAGATATTTTATTTTTATAACAAATTAGGTATATCATATGTTGGGAAACTCACGGTTGGAAGAGAAACTCATGCCCGTATACTTCTGTTTAATAATCTTAACGTTTTCCTAATGAAACTCACCACCTCTATTAATAATTACATTATTGAAATAAATACTATTTCATAGTGTTGAGATCACTGTACTGAAAAATTATTTTTTCAATTACAGATAGAAGTAGCTGGTACATCAACTGGAAACATCCATGGGAACATCTCCAGCGGAAATCATGTTATAATTATTGTATGTGATATTGAATTAAAAGTCACTCGAATATTCTCAATTCTCTCGAATATTATACCTCTTTTTATCAGGTAATGTTTATAACCTAATTATTAATTGGATTGCAGGATGAAGTAGCTGGCACAACTTCTGTTGAGGATGCTCTAGAACCAGAGGGGTCATGCAGTATAAAGAGAAATGTAAGATTTTCATAGGATTTGACACCACACACCAAACATGCCTTATTTTTATTTTCTCACTCCAGATACATTATTAGTGTGCACATTCACACCCTATTTCTTCAGCCATATTCAAGTCTCACTATCACCTTTGCATTTGTACAAAAATATTACCACTATACTGCCCCCAACTCAGCACGCTGCATATCCATAAATCCCCCCTGGAAGACTGACACCACATATACTTTTTCAAAAATCCACCTTTCTTCTTTTCCATGCATGCATGTTGATATTATTACTATAACTTTGTATAAGTATCTATAATAAATTTCTATCATGTGATGTAATGTTAAACATTTTAATTTTTTAAGGATCCTGACATTGCCTCGGTATGGGATTCACCCAGGCCCCAGCTTCTCAAAACACCGATCAATCCGAGGTTAAAGATAAAGAATTTACCCAAGGTTAGTTATTGATTTATTAAAGTTCAGTTTTTTGACTGACGCCATTTTACGAAAGCCTATTTTATTTTTTTATAAATATTAAAATTTCAGTCTATTAAAATCTTACGACGAACATTGCTTTGTTCACTAAAATGTAACTGAAAATACAATGATAAAACAGTTGGTAGTCGTTGATTGTTAAACTGCAGGAAACACGAAACATTCACCATAAGATATAGATGTTTTTTTGCATTTTGTGTATTTAAAAACCATTTTTTAGGAGCTTGTGTTACTTATCTCTAGATGGCTGAGGTTATTCTTGGCTCAAACCTCAAGGGTGCCCTGTGAAATCCACAAGCACTAATAAATCTATCTTGTTAATAAAAAAGTTGTGACAAATTGATTTCTGAAACAATCTTTCTTTTACAGAGAAAAAGATCGCAAGATGAGAAGGGGTTGAGGCACAAAAAAAAAGTTTATCTCTTAGACAACGAGGAAAAAAAACAAGCTGCAGAGATTGAACACATCATCAACTCAGAAAAGAGAGAAGCGGAGGCACATGCACTACGCTTAAGGTGGGAGGCAGAGGAACACGAAATGCGAATGAGAATTTTAAGGAAAAAGTTAGAATCGTTTGACAGATAGATGTGTTCTTTGTATAGAGTTTTTTTTTTTTAATAAATACTTTGTCCTCTCACATACTGTTTTACTTACAATCCATACATGTAATTTATAAGTAAATCTTTATTTTACACATTGAGGTTATTTCTATGACTTATGTTTATTAACTCAAATAAGTAAATTAACACTTTTCTATACAAAGTGTCAGTATATCCAGCAGAACTCATAGTCTGAAACAAATTTTTCCAGTCAACCGATCCTGTCCAATCTGAAACAGGCCAACCCCAGGTAGAATTTCATTTCAATGCTTAGAAAACTGACCCGACCGGGAATCAAACCCGAGGCATTGTGATCTGAAGCCCATGCCTATATGTGATGGTCGGAGACCGTACCAAGTTCTTCATAGGAACTACAAAAATAAATGCAATAACACATATGCTTGAAATTCTTTATTGTCATTATTTAGGAAAACCAGTACAAGACAAGGTACATGTTTTATATAGGTATGTATCAATCAGAAAACATAAGAGTTTGAAACAAAACTACTGGGAGAGCTTTTATTATGATTCTATCTTCACGCACATGCAGAAAATCCAGCTATTCCAAGAACATGTTGCCTTATATTCTCTCTGAGTCCTCTGATATTCTTGGAAGATTGGCAAAATAACTTAGCAAAGGCAGCCTGTGATTGCTAATTTCCGCCCGAGTCACCCTTGCATTTTCTACACCGTTCACATAGGTGATGGCACTAAGGACCTCTGGTGACAAAGGAGGTGGCTCGATCTCATTTTGGCCTATTGCGATGTTGTGCAAGACAGCTGTGGCCATTATAATCCCTTGGACTTTGTAAAGGCCCAACCTAATCCCTAGGGAAAGTACAGGAAACCTCCTTTTCCATACCCCAAAACACCTTTCGACAGGATTTCTTGTCCTGATTTGGGATTCGTTGAATATATTCTCTGTTTCGTTGTTAACATTTAATATAGGTGTAATGAGGTAAGGTTTCAGAGCATATCCACTGTCTCCCAGTAAAATTCCCCCGGGATATCTGCCATGCTCTAGATCATTTTTTAATTTTGAATTTTCGAATATTCTAGAGTCATGCACAGATCCTGGCCATCTTGCCACCACATTGTTTATTTTCAAATCGGGGCCACAAACTGCTTGCACATTCACCGAGAAGAACCCTTTCCTATTTCGAAATGCCTCAGCATTGTCTCCACCTGCAATTGTGAAACAAAATAGTTGTAAGCAAAGAGATCTAGGTATTCACTTTTTCATTATGCAGATATTGACTATTATTCTGAAATGAAAAGCAGATGATTGAGTTGCGTCGTATCCAATTTTTATTGAGACTTTTGACATTTCTGTATTCTGAAAATGTTTTATCCAATACATTAGTTACGTAAATTAATACTGGCAACCGATTAAGTTCTAAGCAAGAGTTGAGTTGGAACGTGAACTTGAGAATACCAGCCATTATGTTCAAAGTGTAGACGGCTGTTGCTTGGAAGTTCATTTTAATAGGTACGCAAGACTTGGCAGGGTGGATATCACCTCCACCTGGTAAACATGTAAACGGACTATAAAAGAAAATATACTATATTATACACTTATGTAAACACAAACGGAGCATAATAATTGCCTTTTAAGGGAACATGTACAATGTGAGATTGTGGTAATAGTATACAAACTATTCACAAATTAATGAGGAATGAAATATGTGCGGGTTAAGGCAATCAAATGTATAATATTATGTTTTTCCCCTAATGCATCATTTATTTAGATAAAAAAAATCTCAATTTCTTACCGGGAGATGCGATGCGGACATGGGTGCAATCTATCGCACCAATTACTTTAGGAAACCGGGCGATTTCAAAAAATCCTGCCTGCAACTCAGCCATCTTTTCTCTGTCATTTTGTAAGCAAACATATGTAGATTTAAGTTCGGCAATAGCCGTCATCACCCTCCAAACATGTTTGCCTGCGGTTGATCGATGTACTCCACTAAAATCTCCCACACTTACAAGCATCCCCCCAGATGCAAAGTACCGAATTGTAAGTAGCAGCATCGTCTCTGGCTGCAAAGCTTTATTCCTAAAACAATGTAAAAATAATTTCACAAGTTATTATTTTATAGTATACATTTCACCACAGGAACTGGAGCAAAAAGATGTGGATTTTGAATACATACCTATTTGTTGGGTGTTGTATCTTGTTTCTGATCAGGTCCAACAGAGAATTTACCATTCTTTTTGAAAGTCGAAAGCGTATGTGGAAATCAATATCGTCCCATTCCACAAAGTGGTCAATTCTGCTTCTAAATATGCGGATCCTCCTCTGCCTTTCATAAACTTCTTCATCCTCACTGGATGAAGAGCTAGAAGAGAAACGGTACGGACACATCCGATTGGCCAGAAAGTCGGGATGAGACATTTTACCCTGCAAATACAATAAAATTAGCTTAAAGTGCCGATGCAACATGGTTTTATAACAAAGTCAAGGCGTATGGAAGGTTTTTTTAGTATAAAATTGTGGCTTATGATATATTTCCCAACTAATTTAAGATTCAGCTATAGGTAGGGACAGGTGAGTTCAATATTATCAACATAACCAATAACGATTTCATAGTACAATATTTTCACCACTTACCTATCTAATAATATCAGTAGTTGTTTAATAAACAGTATCAAGTCAATGGGCACAGCACAAGTCAGAACAAACCAAAACCCAAGAATATCAGTAGGCGAGCAGGGTCAAGCGTAGTTGTATCCAATCCAGGGAGCAAAGCAGAGGTCGAAATGAAGTTAAAACAAGAAGATCCAGTAGCCAAAGCAATTGTCAAAGAGAGTGAACAGTGTATAGCGGTCAAATAAACGAAGCAAGGGTCGGTAATAAATAATCCAAAATACAAGCGCGAACAAAACAACAGCGAACTGAAAGCGTAATAATGGCGGCAATGACGTTTATGTCAGTATTGTAACTTGTGGCGCCTCCTAGTGAGAAAAAAAATAACTGAGTTTAGCGAGCTTAACGCCGTTGAGGACACCTCGGGGTATCCCTTAACTTAACGAGTAGGATAAGCCGCCAAATCGCGCTAAGGAGACATTGTAATTCGCATATTTTTTGTAAGCTACGCTTTATGAGCGGCTTGGGGTAAAGGTGGACCTTAAGCCTGTATTGTAATTTTGGGCCTTAAGGGAGAAATCTAAGTTTGCTTTATACCTCACACAAGTGTAGGTACATGTAGCATAACATAACCTCACATGGGCATAAGCCACAAGAGGTAGTATCAGGTCATTATTATGTAGATTATGTAACATTTCATTATAATAATTTATTCTCTTTTAGGTTTTATGTATTATAATATTATTACTCTATAAAACCGCCTCCATACGAAATATTATTATTTGGTTATTCCTAATATCAATTTTTTCATTTTGAAACCAACAAATAAATTTACACATGGTCCAATTGTTGCTCGTCTGATTCAAACTACGAATCATCACAACTTTTTACTCAATTTTAACATTGTAGACAAAGATTTTGTTTTGTTTATACAGGATCACTGACTAACTATACATTCAACGGTAGGGAAAGTTGGAATTTAGTAAACCTATGCCAAAAGAGGCTGCTAGTCCTCAGCTCAAGTACTTGAGATCTGATAGATTCATTCTCTGATTGAAAAATTGAGGACCGGATATTACAAAGTGCTCATTGCGTTAAACATAAAAATGGGCAAAAAAAATTGAGCGCGCCATACAAGCTAGTGACATCTTCAAGATTATATTTGTAATTCAATCACTTCCAATTTGAAGATGGGTACAAGCCTTTATATTTTACACCTTTTGTAAACATAAAATGATTTTTTTAAAAATAAATGTAGCTTAGCACCTTTGTAATGTCCATTGCTCGATTCAGTCACTCATTATTGCATATTACATTACAGTGTACTCGGATTGCTTTTAACCAAAAAGGTATAAGTATTTTAATTGTTATGGACATGTTATCAGCTGAACATTGGTAGTTACACATACTCATGTTACTAATGATAAAATTTCTAGGTAATATTTGTCATTATAAATTATAAGCAGTAATCCTAATTAGTTTGTTTCAAGTGAAATTTTATATTTAATACTTTCCATTAGGTAATTTCTATATTCTTCTTCTTCAAGTGCCATGTCAGGTCCCCCCGACGTCGGCTACCACTATGGCGTAGGCTTCTCTGTCCTGGGCTAACCGGAACAGTTCCTCCACTCGCTGGATTCCGGTCCACTGTCTGATATTTCTCAGCCAGGACATCTGCCGTCTACCCACACCTCGACTTCCATCTATTTTCTCCTTCATTTTCTATATATGTATTTTTATTCCCTGAGGCTTGAAATCCCTTTCTGTTGAACGGTTACAGCCCTCAATAAAACCCCTAATCCCTGCCTGTATCACATAACACTTTTTTATGAGTTCACTACACCGTGGGTTTTAATTTTCTTCAACTATTGTATCTAAAATATTGGTTACATTGTTAAATTTTGTAAGTGGTGACCATTCTGTATAGAAAAAAACTGTAGAATTTATGGTGAGTTTTATTGCCTAATTTTTTAATGAAAGGCATTTTAACTGTTTAATGTTTAATTCTAGTAAATCCTTAAAACTACGGTCCACCCCAGATCCAATAATTTATTTATTTATTTTATTCTTCATGCATATTAAAAAAAATAGTGTAAAACAAGTGGCAATGGCGGGATTATAGCCGAAGCAATCTCTAACATCCAACCACATATGATAAAATAAAAATATAGATACATACATATATACACAAACACATACACACAATACATATAATCAGCAAACATCAATAAAAAACAATAGTCTTTTGTTAACGTATTAGCTGAATTGAATTTCATTTTTAATTATGTTAACATAGTAAATCGCCATGTCTGGGATTACATGAAACAGCATAGGTACACCTCCGAGGTATTCATGTTTTTAAAAAGGAAGGGTGGGGTAGGCTGCCAAATAAAGAATACAAAAAAAAAGAAAAAAAAAATGTGTATAAGTAAATATGAAATATTATGTTTTACTACCTTTTCTCACATCTACCAAAAATCATAAAAATCGGTCTAACCGTTTCGGAGGAGTACGTAAAAATCACCTACAATGTCCACTACTAAATGGTCAAATTTCATATCTTTGACCCATTGGATTATGTATTAAGTACCTGTATCCTGAGTTTTTTTTTTGTTGCAAAACGGCCTTGCGGGTTGTGATCTTACTTTTATTAATATGCACCGTAACTACCTATATTGTATCACAAAATGCCACACTGTTTTCTAATGCGACATGAAGGTTGGCTTGATAGTGTAATAATTGATCTTTTCAACCGTTACTACTACTTGGTGGACCGAGCCAAATGTTTAATATAAAAATGGAGAGCTATTTCCCGATGTCAACGCATCACGCCTAAACGGCTGGACCGATTTCGCTAATTCTTTTTTTGTCGTGTAGGCTTTATCAGGAGAATGTCCTTTTAAAAGAAAAAAATTAAGAAAAATGCATGGAAAATTAGAAAATTAAAGAAAACTCTACGTAGACAACCTTATTAGTACTTTTTACCTTATATATATTTTGAAATATTGACAGAAATTGTCAATTGGTGCGATTGACAAAATACGGATGCAATATACGTGGTTTAAACAGACGCATCTTTCGGAATCACATTGGTCAAATGATAATTAATTCATCACCATACAAATTCGAATTCAATATTCATATTTAGGAACGCAGGACAACGTCTGTCGGGAAAGCTAGTGTTTAATATATCCACAAATTTTTTTATGCTTCAATTTTAGGATAGAATCTTTTTTTCTTAAAATAAAATTTATGGAATAAACTCTTCAAGATTTTTTTGACAAACAAGTATTGCCTTTCCTCTTCTCTAGTTTATTTTGGCTAAATGTTTTATATTTTATTTGATTATCATATATTTAGTTTAATCTACAATTATCGTACTAGGTATGTTGTATGCTACAATGATGTAATTCTTTTATATTTTCAAGGTAGGTTTATGGGCATTGTTACTTCACAAATGACATGAATGGGTTATTTGATTGAGTACTAACTACCTACTAACAAATTATATGTTATAATATATGTTAAGTATATTGAATACACTAATATACAATATGGTGTACTATTATTGTAACAAAAATAATAAATAAATAAATCAACTCTTTTAGTGTAAAGGTGTTAGTCGGTATTGCCTTAGGTAATTTTCACTTGTCAACGAGTCTCGTCTAATTTGAAAAAGGCTAACCCCAACCAAAAATTTCAAAATTGAGTTTATGCTATTAAATTTAGGCATAAAATTGTTTAGCATGTTGTGTTGTAAGTGATGAAGTTATTCACAAGTGGTTTAGGATTGTTAATTTTAGCAATTCATGACGGAACATTTGCTAACATAAAATGGTCACACTTGAAGAGCATTTTGGATAGCAGTAGAAGATGATCGTGAGCTTATGGTAGTTCAAATCGAACAATTAAAACTCAAAACATGTCTGGATCAAAATATACCTAAATTTTAGTTTTTAATTTATATAATTAAGTATTTTACAAAACTTGTTAATATTTGTATACTGAATGAAATATACAATTAGATAAGGGATTTTTTGTAAGAGCTTTGTTGTTGAGTTAAAATAAGGTATTATGAGGTATGTTAATTGAAGTTGTAGAGTACTGCAAGTATTGTTTAGTGGCCGAGTACTTGAATATCACCATGGCCTTGAGTTAATCTTTGAATGTTACATCATTACTGTCAACACATTTCAATCACACAATTACTATAAAAAATACTTGGATATTAAGTATTATTTATAATATTTTTGTAGTAGGTACCTACCGTGATCTTTTTTTGTCTATGTTTTATCATCAGTATATGGTTTTAATTCGATCTACTCCAAGGTGTTTTTGCTACAAAATTTGTTGTTTTATTGCAGAATAGAAAAGGTTAATGAATAAAAATTTCTATGGATCATACAAATATGCAACCTTGTAAGATATTTGCTTCCTCTAATAATCAATATAAATATTCTGCTCTATCTCCCTTCACATTTCACCAACCCTGTAACTCCAACCCTATGGTTAGAGTTACAGGGTTGGTGGCTATCCCCATTATGGGACTCAGTAACCCCTGCTTCCTAGGAGGCAGCAAGCCTCTAATAAATTATGAACTCCAGCAGTCTGAGTTCTCTATACCTTCTGATGCTCTTTGTTCAAGTAGCAATGTCAGTACTGTTTGTTTTGTCCATGGAACATGTAGAACATTATTGTATCTTGTATTTTTTCTTTCTTCTTAATAAAATACTTTTGAAGCTAACACTCTTCATTTCCTTGGCTTTTTCACAGAATATATCTTTGATAATGAACAGTTATCTCATGGTTTGCACATGACCTAGCCAGCTGAGTTGCTTGACTTTTACAAACCCTATAGCATAATTCTTTCCTTATGTGCCAGAGTTCACCATATCCATACAGGAGCATACATTCTTTGCAGTATTTTAGTGCCTTGGTAATATGATAACTGATTCATTGGCGTTTCATAACTATATCTTTTATCACATGTTTGATAGATTTTATTTTAAAGTAAATAATCAAAAAATATAGTCATGAAGAGTACCTATATAGATTCTTTGTACTTATTTGGTAGTGTTTGACGTGCTATATAATGTGTAAATGTGTAATCTATAAGATAATCAAACAATCGAATTATTTTTGTATTTTGTAATAATTATGTAAAAAACCTGTTGACAAAGCTTGTAAAAGCCTTAACAGGACTTGTATTGTTTTTTTATTATTTTAATGAATAAAGAGTATTAAAAAAAAAAAACTTCTTTCTTAAAAATAGTAAATATTAGATCCATAATCTGTTGTCAAAATTTCAAATTTTTTGTTCTAAAATACATGTTAAATGTATAATTTTGGACAAACCCATTTAAAATGATTTATTTTGCCCTTTGCACTGCCGGTGGATTTTTGTTAACACAATTTTATATGGAGGGAGTTTTTTATAGATGGAATTGTCTATTAATTTTGGCATTCTTCAATAAATAAGGCGAAGGAATGTTGCAGTGCTGCAAGAAGGCAGCTCAGTAAAGCCAAGTGTCATGATTTATATAACATTTCTCCTTTTCTTATTTTTTCCAGGACAGCGACTTATCCTGGAACACCGACAATCCAGATTTAACAGAATGCTTTCAAAAAACAGTGTTAGTGTGGACCCCTTGTGCCTTTTTGTGGACATTTACCTTGGTGGAAACATCTTATATCCTCCGTAGTAAAGATAGGAACATTCCGTGGAATGTGTTGAGTATAAGTAAACTATTTCTAACATGCTTATTGATAGTGTTGACTGTTGTTGATTTGGGAGTAGCCGTGCATAATTCATCTTCGACAGATGTCGCCGACGTAGAGTACTACACACCAGTTTTAAAAATTTTAACGTTTGTAAGTATTTAATAATTTTTCCAGTACATATGAAATGGTATAAATCGTTGTTTGTTTATTGATGATTTGGTTTTGTATTTTATTTTTTCAGTGTTTAAGTGCAGTTATTTTATACTACAATAGAAAAAATGGACTGAGGACATCAGGGTTGCTCTTCCTGTTTTGGCTTGTACTGACCATCTGTAGCGTTCCGCAATTCCGTTCCGAGATAATGAAAGAAGTGGTCAGACCGGAAGCAGAAAAAGCCATGTTTCCTTTTATCTCCTATATGATCTTCTTTCCGCTCGTCGGCTTCATGCTAATTTTAAATTGTTTTGCTGATGTAGCGCCAACAGAATCCCCATACCCACACTCTGATGTAAGTCTTCCGTTTCTTTATTTCATGTTTATATAATTTAATACCAAATATTTTAATTTGATGCATAATTATAGAAATCGTGTCCTGAAAGACGAAGCAGCTACCTTTCTAAATTACTGTACACATGGTTTGACTCCCTTGCGTGGACTGGATACAGGAAACCTCTAGTGGAGGAGGATCTTTGGGAAATGAACCCAGAAGATTGCTCTCAAGAAGTGGTTCCAAAATTCGAACAATATTGGAAAAAGACACTAGAAAAATCTGGGGGGTTAGTTTTATACAATTATTCTTTCAATCATTGCTGTGTCGTGGTAGATTTTAACTCTTATAATCCTTTTTTAACTATTCTTTTAGAACCAACATCAAAGCAAAAGCCTCGTTCACTAAAACATCAGCCAGTGTGGATTTTGGCAGTTCAAAGAAGAAAACAACAGCATCCGTTCTGCCTGCAATATGTAAAGCATTTGGTCCTACTTTTCTATTTGGATCTTTTCTCAAACTCATACAAGATTTACTTTCATTTGTATCACCACAGCTTTTGAGGTATGGATATTCCCATTAATGTTTTAGGAGAAGAGGTCCTTAATCATTGACTGTTCTACTATATCAGCTATTTGTCTTATAAAGGTCCCAATTTTACTTATCATATTGGGGACACATTTCTGCTCATTGCAACATACTATATACAAACCAAGTATCACGTATTACGTGGATATAATGTTTCTTACAAACACCTGTTATTATCTTCATAGCAATGTCTATCGACTTACAGACGAATAATGTAAATATGAAAAATATTTCCCTTTAGTCGGATTGGTTTTCATTTGTTCGAAAACAATTTCATGTGGGTTTAGTGATTGATGAAAATACCGAGTTAACTTAACTACGTATTAATTACGGGATGTTTTGATGAGGAGTAAAAGCACCTGCTAGTCCTTTGCACCATCTTACATTGAAAAACAAACATACCAGTGCTGTATCTTTTTTTTTCATCTAATGTGTATCATTAAATATTTTGATTTTATGGCCTTTTACACAACCAAAGTATAATGTATCCGACTCTTAAGAACGATTTTTCCACCTTGTTTTGTGATTTATTTTTCAGTTTGCTGATTGGATTTGTAGCCTCAGATGCCTATGGATGGAAGGGCTATTTGTACGCCTCACTTTTGTTCCTCACTGCCGTGGTACAAACATTGGTCTTGTCTCAATATTTCCACAGGATGTTTTTGGTTGGGCTCAGAATTCGCACGGCTCTCATCAGCACCATTTATAAAAAAGCCTTAAGGCTGTCTAATACAGCTCGTAAGGAATCTACTGTGGGCGAGATTGTCAATCTGATGTCTGTAGATGCACAAAGGTAAAGTCAAATTATTCCTCTCAATAAAGTAATAAATCTTATGGGGTGTTGTGTCTAACATATGGAAAATAATGAAACAGAGCATTAATAATATCACAGCACTATTTCTTTAGAAAAAGTGAAGTATAGTAACTATATTATGTGCCTTATATGGTCATCCCAACATTGGCAATCACTTCTGCAAAACCCCACAGTCTTCCAAAATATTTCCCTATAAACATTTGCTTCCTGCACATTCTTCATCTTGCTTGTACCTTACAGTAAACGAAGCATTCTTTTGAAGAATGCCTCTAATCACTTCACTATGCTAACCTTCAATGTACATGTTTGCTCCCGTACAAGAGATTTGACTATTGTTCTCATAGAAAAAAAGAGGGTTCATTTCATTCAATGTGCAGTGTTTGTTACTTCTATTTGTGACTATGCGCCAAAAAATTTCAGTTGATCCAATTAAACTATGTGGTTTAACGATTTTATTGTACCTACTTTTAGATTCATGGATTTAACTGGATATCTGAACTTGATATGGTCAGCCCCTCTGCAAATAACTTTAGCCTTGTACTTCTTATGGGGTATATTGGGACCGTCTGTCCTGGCCGGCTTGGCAGTTATGATATTCCTCATACCCATCAACGGGTTCATCGCTAATCGAATCAAAACCCTTCAAATCAGGCAGATGAAGAATAAGGACGAGAGAGTCAAACTGATGAACGAAATCTTAAGTGGGATCAAGGTTTGTTTTCTCTATAATCAATTATCTAGTTTGTTTATTGCTTTGAATCAGAGTTAATTAAGATGCAACATTGCAACATTTTAAAACTGACAGTTCTTATCATACATTTGTTTTGAAAAGGAATTACCTACTGTTTTAATAACATTTAATTATAATGAAAATATAAACATACGCTGACTCCAGCAATACAGCTTTATGGCATGTGTAATAATCACTTCACTGTATTATAATGTTTCATTCTTTTCCTAATCATCAGTGTCTATAAATTAGAGATTTTTGAAGTTCCTTAACTGAAACTGTAAACAGATCCGATATACCTAATGTTGCGAATAATTTTGGATAGTGGTGGAGTTTAAATGAAATACATTATGGGAGGTGTTTGTTTTTAAAATTGCTTTTTGTTAAGTATAATTATTTACCTTTTAAAATTTAATGCCATGCCAAAATTTAAACCAGATTCCCAACATCCATTTTTGCTAAATTCAATATTCTCATTGCGTATACGGAATTTCAGGTTTTGAAGCTTTACGCCTGGGAGCCCAGCTACGAAGCCCAAGTATTGAAAATAAGAGAGAAAGAAATAACGGTGTTGAAACATCAAGCATATTTGAATGCGGCCACTTCCTTTATTTGGTCATGTGCTCCATTCTTGGTAACTGTCTTCCATTATGTCAATGTTATCTTTGAGTGTGTCCGTAGAGCATCGCTACATTTCAAGTGTCACAGTATTGTTGTTAACGTCTTTCTAGATCACAGCACCGACTGATTTATCTGCTTAATAAAGATCAATATCAAATAATCAATCATACATTGTTTTTGTTTTAGTTTATCACAAATCAAGAGTTAATAATTATTATTCTATCTAATTATTTTATCAGTTACATCATATTGTTAATATCTGCGTGACCTCTTGAAATATGTTCCGGGTTATCTTCCAACTATTTCCTGATGAGCTGTGAAATATATAATCAATATTATATTTCATAGCTAATAAGGAACTTATTTTTAAAATTCTGAATCAGATAATCAATATACAAGACTGACAATAATTATAAGTATTGGTAATTTTAAAACTTTTTTGATAACAAAAGTGGTTACTTATGACTATACAAAAACTTATGTGTGTTGTGAGTTACTGAATCGAGCATGCTTGATATTTAGTGACTTAACCCATCAAGTGCGTTACGGCAACACCTGGCCCCAGAGGGTTCACACTCATTCCCTGTTCAAAAAAAAAACCCCAAACATGCCTTATCAATATTTCACTTTAAAAATATAAAATCATTTCTAAGATGCTAAGTGCATTAAATATAAAACGGGTATGGAAAAAACTGTTGAGCGCACCACAGAAGCTAGTTCACGGGTGACTTCTTCTAGATTAAATTTGATTTCTTAATGTAATTCAATCACTTCTGATTTTTGTATGGCTTGTATGGCCTTTTGCAACCATGAACTGATTTTTTCAATAAAATGTAATGTCCAGTCTTCAGTTGTGTATTATCTGATTAAGAATTATTGTGTTATTAATTCTCTTTGCTTGTATATCCAGTTCACAGGTTGTTATTTTGAGGATGTACATAATGTTTTTTCTGTCCAAGGTATCTCTCCTGACTCTGATCACATATACGCTGGTGGACAAAGAAAATGTCTTGACACCTGAGAAAGCGTTTGTCTCCCTGAGTCTGCTCAACATAATGTACATGCCCCTTAATCTGCTAGTTTTAGTAGTTGTGTTTGCCGTTGAGGTATATATCACATTACATCTACCGGCACCAACACCGCACTTAGGTGTCATCATGCTCAAATGTCATTTTCATTGGAGCGGGACTGGAATTCTCACACCTGTAGAGTTGATCTGTTCCTTTTAGGAAGTGCATACAATATCTTTATTTTGTTTGCTTAAATATTAATACAATTGGTAATCTTTAATTTTAATTACATCTGGGTAAACAAAATATGGCCGCCGGATATAGATTTGACATTTAGCTAAAAAATCATAATGTCAATTATAAATCAAACAGTATTGTTACTGAAGATGGACGGTTGTTCGAAAACGTTTTAACCAAATATACATACTCAAAAGTAGAACTGAAAAAGTTTTTGTTTATTTTAGGTAATTTAAATTTGTTTAAAACAAAAAATTAAGGACCATTTCATAAAACTTGTAAAGCTCCTACACTATGGACGGTGTGCTTTTAAAATGTTTTCAAGGAGCCAACACTGATGTGGTGAAAATTATCTATTTTCCATAGTTAAATGTCAAAGCTATAGCCGTTGGCCATTTTTGTTTCTCGGTGTAGCTTAACTTAGAGATTACCTACCATAAAATTTATGCTATATTTATAATTTTGAAAATATCTATATGCGATAGACTTTGCTTAAGGCGTGTAAGGACTACACAAATTTGATTTGACAGGTATTACGCGCCCATCATAATTATTAAAAAATAATTTGGGTCTCTCTTTTTAAATTGCGAGTCAGATTTGTGAAGTATTATCACACCTTTGGACTTCAGTTAATCACATCAGGTGACAATGCCATGTAGATATATCATACTATACAATCTAAAAGAGTGACTACAGCTAATGCCCAATCAGTCCAGCTCAAAAAAACTCTGTGGGGCAAAATTTTCATTGTTTATTGAAGAGATTTTACATCAGATATTTTTTTATGTAAGACTGGATGATCAAAACATGACTTTTGTTGCCTTATTTTTACATAAAATGTTTGAAAACAAACTATGAAGTGTTTCAAACAAGTGTATGAAGAAAATACATGTATTTTCTTTACCATGTCATTTATAAAAAAGCAACACTCTTATGTAATTTTAAAAAAAAAATGTATCAATTTCTGAATTGAATAATTATTGTGTCAAAATTTTATCTTAAAAAAGATTTGAATTGGATAAAAATCAACGAGATAATAATATGTTATTCACATTGATGATTCGTTAGAAAAATGTTTCTAATCTACAAAAATACTGCCGAGTAGATTTTTTTATTATTAGTTATTAAATCTTCATTCGATAAATTATAACTATTTATAACAACTAATATGCTATTTGAATACTTTAACTTAATATTATGATCATTGCTGAATCTATCCATAAAACTAAAAAAAACAATATTATGGGTACTTTAGGCAGAGCTTTTGTTAAACATAAATTCACAGTTGAATGGCCTTTATCCATATTTTCAAAGCAGAGACATTTTCAATGTGCTTTGAAAATATGGAGTGCAAGTCAAAATTTGGACTCTGCTTTTGAATCTTTAGAAGCTCTGCATCCAGTACTCGCCTATTGAAATCCATTACTTCTTGAACTTCTTCTAGTAGGAAAATGGTTATCATTTGGCTTTTCTTTTCATCCTAATAATGCAGGTGTCGTTGGTAACATTCGCCACATTCGTTCTCTCTGATCCTGAAAACAACATTTTGAACAGTCAGAACGCTTTCGTCTCTCTATCACTATTCAACATTTTAAGATTTCCCCTATCTATGCTACCCATGTTGATATCAAATATTGTGCAGGTAACTTTTATTTTATTTTTCATCTTATTCCCTTACAAAACTTACAACTTTATTATGAAACTCAAATCATGGGCTCATTGAAATCATGGGTTCAAATCCTGAGATGGTTGATAGCCCAATGGTGTCAGCAGTCGGTTTTCGGACAGCGTATTGAGGGTCGTGGGTTCGAATCCCGGTGACGACCGTTTCCATTTTCACAACACAAACTTTTGTTTAGTGTGAAAGATGTCAAAAGTGTATTTGTGTTCACTTTTAGAGAAAGAAATCCCTGTACTTTCATTAGTTATTATTTTAAAGTTTTTGTTCATTGTTGATTGATCAGTTTAATTAATTTGAAGTTAAATATTCTTGAAATCAAATTTAAAGATTGCTCTCATGTTTTACAAGAAATCAAAATTCTGCATTGAAATTTACTTGAATTTTTTTCTTACTGATACAATTTTAATGTTAATTCATGACAATAATTTTAGACCAGTGTCTCTGTTAAGAGAATAAACAAATTTTTGAATGCCGAAGAGTTGGACCCAAGTAACACCTTGCATGAACCTGAATGTGAGTATAATGCATTATTCTGTGTTGATCCTAATAGCTTATTTCTTTTTATTACTGATTTATGAACCTTATTTTCTTCTTTTTTTTGTAGCTCATCCACTAATTATCGAAAATGGCAAATTCTCATGGGGTTCGGACGACCCCGTTCTTCAAAATATTAATATAACCGTACCAAAAGGTTCTTTGGTAGCAGTCGTCGGAAGTGTTGGTTCGGGCAAAAGTTCCCTTTTGTCGGCTTTACTCGGAGAAATGGATAAAATTTCAGGGCGTGTGAATACTCTGGGATCCATAGCCTATGTGTCACAACAAGCGTGGATACAAAATTGTACTCTCCAGGATAATATTTTGTTTGGAAAAGATATGAATCAATTATCTTATCAGAAGGTTGTTGAAGCGTGTGCTCTTAAACCGGATTTGGATATGTTACCAGGTGGAGATCAAACCGAAATCGGAGAAAAGGGTCAGTGAATTTGAGTATAAATAAATGGCGATAATAGCTCTGTAATATTTCCTAAATATAGGTGTTCTAAAATTAAAGCAAAATTTGTATAGTTTTCTTTAAAATTTTGATTTTAACTTCCCTCTGACTTTGAATGACCTCATAAAAAGAAATCTTTTGTTAAATCACACAATCTAGGAGACTTCTTAGTTTGGTGGAAACAAGAAAATGCATGGTGTAACATTAGAACTATAACATGTTAGAAGGGCAAAATTAAATCATCAAAAATTTGAACTGTGGCCATTTTTACTAACCTTAATCTATTCAAATTATATACTCGCCTATTAAGCAAGTTTGCCAACACTTACTGCATGGATGGTTGCAAATTCAAATCTTGCATTAATTATGAGACACCTGCATAAAAACTTAAGTATAAAAATTGTTAATGTTTTTTTTTTGTAGGTATCAATTTATCTGGTGGTCAGAAACAGAGAGTTTCCTTAGCCAGAGCCGTATACTACGATAGCGATGTTTATTTATTCGACGATCCTTTGAGCGCAGTTGATTCCCACGTCGGTAAGCACATTTTCGAACAAGTTATTGGACCATCGGGGCTATTGAAGAAAAAGACCCGCGTTTTAGTCACACACGGCATAACATTTTTACCTCAAGTAGACAACATAGTTGTGCTGAAGAATGGAGAAGTGTCGGAAGTGGGCACATACAAGGAGTTGTTGGAGAAGAAAGGAGACTTTGCAGATTTTCTGCTCCAACATTTGCACGAAGGAGGAGAACAAGTGGAATCAGGTTAGCATTATTTTCATTCAACTTTATTGCATTTGATTTTGTTTTAAACTGTCCACTAGAATTAACAGAATGCGTTCTTTTCTAGAATTATTCTCAGAAATCAAACACCAATTAGAAAGCAGTTTAGGTGAAAAGGAATTCTTGTCGAAGCTGCAAAGAGCCAGATCACTATCCGAGAGTCCTTCTGAGACCAATTCAGTGGAAGTCCGTCCGAGTGGTCAGTATTTATCTTATTTCTCAAGTATGCTGATTGCTTTTTCATATTTCATGTGTATTAAATTTAGATTGTTATTTTTTTCAGTTGAACGCAGTATAAGTCAGGTAAAGAAAACTCCCGAAAAAACGCCAGAATTGGTTGAGAAAAAACAATCTGATAAATTAATAGAAGCTGAGAAGGCAGAAACAGGAAGTGTAAGTACCAACTGACAGCCTAAGTTAATTCTTTTTTTTTATGTTAACGCTCGCTTAGACTTTTTTATTACAGAACTGTTATTCCATGTTTTGGGCAGAAGGTGCTTGGTGATAGTCCATTTCAAAATAAAAATTAAACAGTTCTATCACAAAATTTAATGTTCAAACATGAAACGGTTTTCGGAGACTACTAAACAATGTTTAAGACATCTTAAACATTTGAGAAGGGAGACGGTAGTCTCCGAAAACTGGTTCATGTTTGAACTCAGAAATCAAACACCAATGTTGCGGATGCAGGTTTTTTGAAATCCGCGGATGCGGGTGTGGATTTTAAAAACGTCACATCTGCGGATATGGATGTGGAGCTCAGAATAAAAAATGATAAATTGTATAATAGGGGTGTAAAACGTAAGAAATAAAATGAAGGGCCGCCTTTTCACAGAACAAAATAATTTTCATTCCAAACCAGGGTGGTTGCTGATGGGGGTTTTTTCAACATCAGCGGATGCTGATGTCGATTTTTTTAAATCAATATCAGCTGATGCTGATATTTTTCTTCTTCTTATGGTCGCTAGTAGTTTTACCTCTCGGTCGCGATACCAGGTTAGATCGAATCATCCGTCAGTGCGTGCAAGTCCTGCAGTCCCTTTTTAAATGCGTATTTATTGAATTATTATGTTATTCAACAATGAAATTAAAAGTATGTGAGATATTTAAACACAATATATCACCTCTCTAATTGTTAAGTACATATAAATAATTCGAATTTAAATTTTATTAAAGGGAAATTAGTACGCTCTCCATGCCTTTTGCATGCATCTTCTTTCTCTCTAAAACTTCAAGGCCATACCTTTTGGGATAAGAACACAATTGCATATCTTAATTTCGTGTCGCGACTTGCTCTAGCGGTACATCCGCATTAATAAATGCGAATGCAGATTCGGTGCGGATGCGAATATTCGCAACATCCCTAATTTGAACAATAAATTTTGTGATAGATCTTTACTATACTCTTTCATTTTTATTTTGTTAATCCTTTTGTAGAAATCGAATTGCAAGTATATATTCTTTCAGGTTAAATGGAGCATATTCTCCCACTATATCAGGAGTATTGGCATATTCCTTGCAACGTGCACAATATTTTTGAACATGGTATACCAATCGTTTGCGATTGGCTCTAATTATTGGTTGGCTGTATGGTCGGAGGACACGTCAATGGTATGAAACGTTTTACACAATATTACAATTTTTTCCGTGATGAGTTGAGTACCTTTAACCTATTATGCTGGTTATTGATATTTCAGTATGAAAATGGAACGGATCTGAAAAAGCGAGATATGTACCTTGGAGTATATGGTGGAATGGGCTTGGCGCAAGGTATGTTCAAGTTATAAATTCAAGTAAAATTCTCAAAACAAACTTTAAAGTTATCAATTTTAGTTGGTGTAATGATATTTGGTCATTTTAACTTTTTGCCTATCTCATTTTTATGTTTCATCACTCTCATCTATCAGTTTTTCCATTCGTACTAAATTCTTATAAAAAAAATATTTCATTATATTTTTTTAAAGCGTAACCCGGTATATTGTTTTGCGCCTATTATTTTAAGTTTTATTTATGGAGGCTTTCGTGTTTTTTTTTTTTTTTGCATTTCACGACAAATCTCTAAGACATTCTACGTTCGTATGACTATTGACCAAAGTTTAGTGTATCATGTACATAAGTGTATGAATCGTCAAAAGACATTTCATTCATCTTGTTGTCTAGCCTCTATCGCGAACCAATCGTCCTGCCTGTGATGTATTTTACTATATGTGTGTGTTTCCTTGTTGGACGCTGTATACATATAAACGCTTCCTTCATAACTTTTGAACTGAATTTCCCTGGTCATTACAAAAAAACCGTCGTCACGCCAATTCATAAGAATAAAGACCCTGAAGATCCTTCAAACTATAGACCGATATCTCTTACTTCGAACATATCTAAGATCATAGAGAAGATTGTCAAAAAACAATTGATGTCTTATCTGAACAACAACAATATTTTGCACAAAGATCAGTACGGCTTTCGGACGGGAGTGGGTACGCAGGATGCCATGACTAGGCTAACTACGAGTATTGTCAGGGGTTTAGATGAAAAACAAAAATGTTTAGGTATTTTTATAGATTTTAAAAAAGCTTTTGACAGTGTCTCACATGCGATACTTTTAAAAAAACTGGATTCTGTGGGAGTCCGAGGGGTTGCACTTGATTGGTTCAGGAGCTATTTGGCTAACAGGGAAACTACTGTTAAATTGTATGATGTATTAAGTCATCCTGTCAGTTCAGAGTACGGGATTCCACAGGGAACTGTGATAGGGCCGATTCTATTTATTATTTACCTAAACCAAATGTTTACTATTGTACCGGGTGTCGATATAGTGTCATATGCGGATGACACTGCTATTGTAATAAAACGGAGATGTTGGTCTGACGTGATTACTGTGGCTAATGACACTATTAATATACTCAAGAAATGGTTCGATCAGAACTCACTAAGCCTGAATGCTGAAAAAACTATCGTCATTCCTTTCTATCTGAACAATGAGGCACCGGATATAAACATTGAAATAACGATTCATGCCCGAAACTGTGCAAATCGGGGTGACGGTGGCTGCCACAGATTGGCGGTGGTTAAGGAGGTTGGATATCTGGGAATCATTCTGGATTCTAACCTTAAATATAAGAACTACATTTCTAAAACAGTAACAAGACTTAGAAAATTAATTTATGTGTTTCTGAGATTGAGAAATATCTTAAACTTCGAGATGCTCAGGACTGTGTATTTTGCACTGGTACAGTCGGTCTTACAGTATGGAATTGTTGTCTGGGGTGGGACGTACGCAAATGCCCTCCAGCCTTTGGTGACCCTACAAAGGTTGATACTTAAAATTATATTAAAAAAAAGAAGGGATTTCCCAACAAAAGAGTTATTTGAGAAGTGCAAAGTACTTCCCATCGAAAAAATATACCGGAAGAATTGCTTGCTCATGTTTCATAAATACAAACACGAGTATACACCGGTGAGAAGCATGAGAGCAAACCTTTTGGGAAGCTTCCATGTTGACAGGTTTCGAACATCAACTGCCCAACACCATTATGTATACCTCGGACAGAAATTTTTTAATAGCCTACCACCAGGAATTAGAGTGATAGAGAGGTATGAAAATTACAAGGCCGCAGTTCAGGTTTGGATTATTGGTGTGGATGTGTGATTGTGTAAGATTTCATTGTTGTGAGCGAAGAGTGTGAAGATTTGTTTGTGCTGGAGGGTGTGAATGGAGAGAAAGAATGTTTGTATTGTCTTATATGTATTAATAATGTGTAAGTAAGTTGTGATGTCTGTTGGTTGTGCTCCTCTGTCGAACACGAGCTTTGCTCTATCGACGGAGTGTTATTGTATTTAAATGTTATGTATTGTGTCATGTTCATGTTAATTTTATATACTTTGTAAATCTTTAATTTTAATAAATAAATAAAAAAAAAAAAAAAAAAAAACTGACAACTTCATTAATGAGAGGAAGAAACGAACTAGTTTAACTTTCAGTTAAGGAAAAAATTGCCTTACGCAATAAGTTCCGCCAGCTATACTGACACCTTTATAGAAAAGTGTAAATTTGATTATTTATTTGTTGAATTAATTTGATGATACATTTTTTTGTCATTTTCCCCATTTCCATGTCAGTTTTGGTACTTAAATTATTAGGCTAAGTGCAGAATATGGCTGCAAGATGGCACCCAAATTTTGACACTATCAAACAAAACAAAAATGTTTTTAGCAATAATATGATTGACTGCTTCAGGAAATTTTATAGCGCGTGCAATTAAATATAAACCTCCCGTCAAAATTATTATATCAATGAGCGGAACTTTTTTTTTTATTCGTAGAGGAATTTTTGCATTTGTTACTCTCAGGGAATAGACATGAAAACATGAATATTAAAATTCTATTACCTACTTTGATTATTTTAGATTCAGAATTATGATGATAGGATAATTTTAATACTCATAGTTATACATTATTGAATTGATTCTCAATGCTAATCATCGCATAAGGCTTTCATAATGTTTCTTTTATTGTGTGGTGATTATTTTGTTTTGCTTACACTAACATTGTATTGAATAACAAAAGACAATCATCTGATGTATGATGGTACTAGATCACACAGGGACAGTGATTCATCAAGATTTACTTGGCTTTAACATTATTATTTGTTTATTCTATTGACAGCTTTGCACATTATTTATTGATTTCTATTTTAAGTATTTTCACATCTGTATGTTTGGATAATATAATGTTCTTGTATTTGTAACAAAGATACCAACTTTTTATAGCAAACTTAATATTCTATTTTTAAGGCCTATAATTTTCACGATTTTAAGCTATTATTGAAATATTTCTATACTTTTTATGTGAACTTTTTAGCAAATAATTATGTAAGAAGTTGCAATATTACATTTTTTTACGTATTAAAGTGATAGGGAATCTTATGCTACACAATGTTTATAGCCCATAGCCCTCAATTCTAAACTCTCAGCACAACCCTCGTAACTTTAAAAATGGAGAGTTGATGCTGATGCCACTTAAATTTGGGGTTAGTTGGAAGACATCTCGCTCAGATAAGCTCGCCCTCTCTTAATTAAAATTTCATAGACCATTTTTTAAATAATAATCAACATATCCAATGCACAGAAAAATATTAAATAAGTAATAATTTGTAACAGATAATTCCTGTTTCATTCTTTTGTCTATGAAATTGACCGCTTTGTCAAATATTTCAGTAAAATGAATATGTTAAAAATACAAATTTGATAAAAAAAATCTTTTAAAGAGGCACTATAATTTTGTGTTTAAAAAGTCATAATGTGCAAGATATCTCTATTTATGTAATAACATCTATTGTCTTCTTAATACAATTACTATTTTAAATAAAGATGAATTCTGTTTTACACTGACTGTCTCCGCTACCTTCTGAGTGTTGGTCTGTTGAACTTTTCCTTCTGTATTTCATACGTACTTTACGTCTCAAACAAACTACATTAACACCATACTTGAGTTAATTAATAATTGATGGATAATTTCATGTCGGCTGCTTTCTGTTTTTTTTTTGGTTTTGATGTTTATAATATAGAATACATATATGTCTTGGTTAAGCAAATGTTTGATATGACTAATCCTCACCTGAATTAATGAAATGTTAATTTCGTACGGTATAGTGATAACAGTGTCTATATCTTCGCTGACTCTCTTCTTGGGAACATTGGACGCTTCGAAACTACTTCACTGGTTGATGCTGAAAACTGTCCTCAGAGCACCCAGCACCACTTTCTTTGACGTCACTCCTGTCGGCAGAATCTTAAATAGGTTCGGGAAAGACGTCGATGTTTTGGACAATGTGTTGCCTATGACTTTGAGAGGATGGGTGTCATGCTTTTTTTCGGTATTTGAAACTGTTTTTTTTTACTGCTAATTTACAGAAACCAGGATATTTTTTTCATCAGGCTATGTGTACTATTTTTATCTAAAGTATATAAATGTGAAAATACCAGTAATATTTGTTTGTTGGAAGTATTGTTTTTAGTTCACGCACACACATCTTATACTTATCTTACAATCTTTCACAATCACACCTGTCTATAACTTCATTTTGGACATGAAAGACAGGAACTTCCATTTTATTTTCACATCTTAGACAATTCATCAATAATTTATGAATACAATTTCACTGAAAACTCCTTAAAATAATATGCATTTCATGGTTTCATTTACTTAAAGGAATAATGTGTTTTATATGTTTGGCTAAAGACAAAACTAAAGGAACTAACGAATGTCCATCTATTGTTTTTGATAAAGTGCCACACTGGAAAGTGCTTTTCAGCTCTACTCTTTGTTATATTAATTTGGGAATGAATCGCTTGTGTGATGGTAATGTCAGTTTGTTTATTTATTAAAGACAGGGACACAAACAAAACAATTCACGCCCCAAATATATGGAATCTTCAGTGCTCCAATAACAGGAATTTTTCGCAATGTCATGTCTATGTCAATTTTACATTAATCTGTCATTAATACTTTTTTAGTTGTATTGTTTTGGCTTCCGGTTTCACATTTAATCAATATTGCGTTTCAATGTGGTTTTTTGTGCTGAATTATTTGAGAAGAAAACACATTACAAAAGTTAATTGGCTTAAAGACAGCGTAGTGTTTATGGAGTCTTAGAGACAGGATACAGTTTTATATTCTTGGCATACTCAACAACAATCGGGGGATATGTGAAGTTGAAATCTACACGAATATATAGGACCATTTATGTTTTTGAGATGGATTGTACACAGATTTATTAACAGTTTTGAGCAAATTGGATAATGTGCAGAGGAGCTACTTTAAGAACCTGAATAACAGGAAAAGCCAAGGGCCCCAGGATAGGGTTGATGAGAGCTATCTCTCCATATAGATTTTGGATTTAGAAGGACAACAGGGCTTTATCTGGGAGGCCTTGCATCTTGAAGTCTGAGCTGGTCGGTGGATTGTCTGTAGATTCAGTGGAATGTGATGGTCAAGAGCACCACCATTGAGCATCGACGAAGATGAAACGGTGCCTTAAAATTTCTCACAACTAAAATTGAAATCTGGATAACTGTTGTTTCACATAACTGAGCTATTCTTCAAACACATTATTTGTAACTTTGTAATACTTGGAGTCCAAAAAACTCTCCGCTGAAGATGGTCGCATAGTCGACCGAAAATATATTTCGGAAAAAAAATAATCTATTGTACCTAATACTGCAAAGTTGGTTTTATTTATAAATAGGTAACTGAGTTATTTATGAAATTGACATCACATATTGATTTCTTTCCTTTTATTTAGTAATAGGTTTAAGGATTAAATTAACTATCAAGTGTTTTTTATTTTTTGTTTTTATGGCCTCAAGTCGGGTCAGACAAGGAGTATTGATTGAATGAAAATAGAGTTTAATATCACCTTTTATACTGTGTGAATGAAGATTTTGATTGAAAGAATAATTATAAATATTTATCTACTTATATGCATGTATATAATTTTACAATTTTTATGATAATATTTTTATTTAATAAAAACTAGTTCTGTTTCAAAAAAAAAAATCATTGTACACAGACTGTATTTTGTCTATAGTGACTAAGCACCAAGTTTTTTGCTAACTATTGCACAATTTGTAACATTTAGTCTGTAATGTTATTATTTGGGGGTGTAGTGGTATATTATTTTGTTTGTGCCTCTTTTATTACTCGTTTGCTTTATTTGTTAATATGCATGTTACATAAATTTGAATCATTTTCCTATTACAAATTACGATCAATAGTTTCGAAAATACTTATAGGATTTTGATAAAATGAGTGATTTTGAAATAACTTCAATTGGATATTCCTTCCCCAAAACTACATCTTCATTATGAAATGTAATCTATGTATTTATATTTTAATTCATTTATTATTTTATATATATATAAAAGTTTGTGTATGTAATGTGAATCTTGGTGAATGGTGGTTTGCAGCTATAGCGGTTGTGTTAGGGGATATGGCCATGATGTTGGGGTGCTGGAGAGCAGCCAGAGTCATGCTCGTTTACCTTTTGGACGGAGTCATGAAGGCTCCGCTACAATTCTTTGAGTCGACCCCGACAGGAAGGATATTGTCCAGATTTTCTAAAGATATTGATGTCTTGGATACATCTCTACCTTTCGAAATGAACGACACAACCTATTGTATATTTGAGGTAACAATCAGATCAATTTGAAATTTAACATGGTGAGATTCGTGCGTGTGGATGGTCAACTTGTCTACTGCACCTTTTATTTTTTTTATTGTGTGTTGTTATAAAACCATGTGCTGTATCCACCTCATCACAAAAATCATTCTCACTCTATTTTTACTATTTTTCCTCATAAATAATCCTAATATATTGACGGATGAATTGAAAAAGTTGTGTATAATAAAATATTATGTCAATACCATTAACACTAAGTAGTTATTTCTTCACTTAAAATGTGTGTTTTGTGATTCATTTTGCACTGATTTTATTAAAATATCCTGGTATCTGTTGTTATGTTACTAAATATTTATGAAGTGCTCAATTTTTTTTTACAATCATGCTGTGTAATTTATTTTAGGTTCTCGGAACATTTGTCGTAATTAGTATCAGCACGCCGATATTCGTGGCTGTTATTGTCCCCATCGGCATTCTATATTACTTTATTCAAAGGTTTTATGTAGCTACTTCGAGACAGCTCAAGAGATTGGAATCTATATCGAGATCACCTATTTATTCGCATTTCGGTGAGACGGTTCAAGGAGCATCTGTCATAAGAGCGTACGGCATGCAAGACAGGTTCGTCCATAGATTCAAGAGATGAATTATTTCAAGATCTGGGGAGTGGTTTAAACTTAACAATTCTGATATTGCAGGTTTATAAATGAATCAGAACACAAAGTGGACTACAACCAACTGTTCTACTACCCAAGTATCATTGCCAATAGATGGTTGGCTATTAGGCTTGAAATGATGAGTAATTTCATTATTCTATTTTCCGCCATGTTTGCCGTTATCGGCAGAGACACAATCCCTGCTGGCCTCGTGGGATTATCAGTCAGTTATGCTTTACAGGTATGCCGAAATTCATGTTAAAATCATTGAATTATATGTACTACCTACTAGAAGCGACATCTTTTCCTAAAATGTGTCATCTGTGAACATCTGTGAGTGTAGCACTGTTCACCTATTCCCATCTCCCTTAATAAGTGTGACATGCACGCACAAAGACCCACTGGTGACAAATCATAATGGTGTTCGGGTGACTGATTATTGGTGGCAACAGATTTGATGGTGTTCCGAATATTGAAAGTAAGTATGAAAAAGAAGCTGTTTACGTCACCTGTGTGTTTACTATGCAATGCAAAGGTATGTGTTCAATAAAAAATCATTTGATTTTCAAGTAAACTTTTCTTCTGGGATATTTTTATTTAGATGCATACATACATACACTCTCCCTTTAAGGCACCCCGCACACCGCAAGCCAACCCGGTGGAGACCAATCCGCAGCAAACCCGACCCGCACGAAACCGACCGTCGCTTTTTATTTAGATACCTTTTTCAAAAGTCATCCTCGTCGTTCCCTCACTGCTGAGGATCGCCACCATCACCACTCCCCACCATCCCAACCAGCCGTCCCCAAAGTCCCTGGTCCAACGCCAATTGTAGGGCCTCCCATAGTGTCCCACCCGTTTGGAGTCATTTGTTCTGTGTTCCGTCCACGATACGCGGAGGAGGCGTCTCCAGCACCACATCTCGAAAGCGTCCACCATAGATCGATCACGAGACTTCATGGTCCAGGTTTCTGCAGCATATAGGAATAAAGGTCTTTATCTGCTATCTCGCATGTTGTAATAATTTAAAACAACAAAATGGGAAAAAACAAATGTGTAATACAATTTTGTTAAGAATATCGCTTCTAGTATGTAATATATATAATATACTTCAATGTTACAAAATGTGGATATGAAATTTTCATCAATGTTTTTGAATTTCTTCTTTATATAATAAACTGGTGCCAACTTTTTTTGCTTGATAAAAGACGCAAAATTATCCACTTCTTACAGATTACCCAAACCTTAAATTGGCTGGTAAGAATGACTTCAGAAGTAGAAACTAACATTGTAGCAGTTGAAAGGATCAAAGAATATGCTGAAACAACTCAGGTTTGTATTTGATTAATTTCTTTGTATGTCTATAATATGTCAAATATTCTTGTGCTAAAATAAAAATATACATGGTTGCAGGAAGCTCCGTGGGACATTCCTCAAACAACGCCCAACAAAGAGTGGCCGTCACAGGGGCATATCAAAATAGATAAACTGGTAATGAAGTATAGGGAAAATACGGAGCCTGTTTTGCATGGAGTCTCTTGTGAAGTGAAGCCTGGAGAAAAGGTGGGCATTGTAGGGCGCACTGGAGCTGGAAAAAGTACCTTGACCCTCGCCCTGTTCAGGTAGATAGTCTTGTGCTTCTTATACAACTTTTATAACCGTATACTTTCTTTTTTTATATATTTCTACTCTTTATATTACAGAATCGTTGAGCCGCACAGTGGCAAAATTATCATCGATGACATCGACATATCTAAACTGGGTCTTCATTCACTCAGATCCCGCATTACAATCATACCCCAAGACCCTGTTCTGTTTTCCGGATCTCTAAGATCAAATCTAGATCCGTTTGAAACCTTCAGTGACGATGAAGTATGGCGAGCGTTAGAACACGCTCATCTCAAGGCATTTGTTAAAGGTAATTAGGTATATTGGTACTTTTGTATTTCCAAAAGTTTTCTCGAGGCTTCCTGAACTCTTCAATTTTTTGGTTTTCCCTAGGTCTTGCTGCCGGCCTGAACCATGTCATAAGTGAAGGAGGAGAGAATCTTTCAGTTGGTCAAAGACAGCTGATTTGTTTAGCAAGAGCTCTTCTACGCAAAACACAGCTGTTGATTTTAGACGAGGCAACTGCAGCCGTAGATTTAGAAACAGATGATCTTATCCAGGTTTGTGTGATTATTTATCAAATAGGCAAAGCTGATTTATGCTACGAATGGTTAGCAATTATTATCACCTTACAACATTTTTCCTTTGTTACTCCTATTTTGTCGAGTGTCACTGCATACTAACTCTATCCCCCATTAGTCTTATCAAAAATACTGCACCCAATATATTTTGGCTACGGCCTTGATCATGAGGTTCATTAGTACTCCGAAATTTGCTTAACCTCATTTGCCAACTATCTATCTATACCCCCTATAAGACCGTACTTCGGATCATAGGGAGACGAAGAGCTATTACGGCCGGTTTCAAAAAAAGCGGCTAAAGAACACTTTAGCTAAAGGAACTTTTAAAATTTTAAGTCTCCTATAAGTTGACTCGTTTCATAAAAAAATATTCCATTGATTTCCGGCCACTCTCCTAATATCGTCAGACCACCTCAGCTGTGGTTTACCTGGGTGTCTATGACCTGTTCTTGGTCTCCGCTCCAGGGTCTTCTCGGTCCATCTGCTGTTCTCACTATATGGCCGGCCCAATTCCATTTTAGTGACGCTAATTTATGAGTCACTCCTCTAACTTCGGTCCTCTCTATAATACATTCATTTCGCTTCCTGTCTCTCAGACTTATGTTTAACATCCTTCTCTCCTCGCTTGTTGTGCTACTTGGAGTTTTTGTATTAACCGTTTTGTAACAGTGGTAGTTTCAAAACCATTATCTTAATACTGGAAGGATGGAATACCTTTTTCTTGAGGTGGTTTGAGAATCGTTTGCAAAAAGCAGCCTATGCCAAGCCTCTTTTGCCTTCAATTAATTATTTTTTCAATTCAAATACACTTCACAGCTCCAAAGTGTTTATCACATTTACAAAAAAATAGCAATGTATAATTTAATGTTTTGTTTAATTTCAGAGAACTATTCGTAGTGAATTTTCATCATGCACAGTCTTGACCATAGCACATAGACTGAACACTATCATGGATTCTACCAGAGTGCTAGTGTTGGATAAGGGCTATTTGGTAGAATTTGATTCTCCAACTAACTTATTGCAAGATAAGAAATCCATATTTTACGGAATGGCGAAGGACGCGGGTCTCGTCAGTTGAATACAAATTTAATTAAATGTCGTGTCATTGTTCACGTTTGTGAAATTTTTTAATAAACCTAATCCATATTTTTTAATAATATGTCGTTACTGATTTTATTCTTCTGCATTTATCGATTTTAAATTTTATTTAAGACCTTTAATTTAAATAATATTATTTCCATTAAAAAATATTAATTTATTACATGATCACAACTTAATTAATTATACATAGTTTTTGGTGCTTGTTTCAAATATTGTTGGAACATACAACAATTTCCAAGTTGTGTTCTTATATTGTACTAGTGTAGATTTTGCTCACACTTACCTACATTACATCTTTTAGATTAGATAAATATACATAATAGGTATATGAGTGTTGGTTGATTTTTGTCATACCACCTACTTGTTTTGTTTTCACATTGAAATATTTATAAACGCAAACACAGTCTATTTTAAGAGTTTTTTATGTTTTTTTTTTTGCAAATAATATTTGCAACAATTTTTTTGAGATCTTTATTATTTATTGACTTGAATCAAATTTATATCTTTGCATGTCACATGATTATATTTTCATCCGTATAATATGGCAAATGTGCAAGGTATTTTAGAGATAAGCTTTCTTAAATGTTGAGTGAAACAACAGCAGCAACTAATTTATAATAGGTAGGTACAGTAAATAGTTTAAAATTTCAAATGGCAGTAAAATCTACAAAAACTAATAAAAACCACCTTAAACCAATAAAATGAAGTATTTTTTTTATTCAAATGTACTTACCTACTACAAATATTTAAAATACAATCAATGTAGAATTTTCCAAAATCTTTTTTTATAAGCATTGCAATATGTTCATTTATTTTTTTATTTGTTTTTCAAGTTAGTAAACATACAAGTAATGATTGCATGGATCTCCAGAGAGGCAATGATTACTTAATAAAATATTTGGTTTATAACCATTTTATTTATCATATAGATTTGGTTGAATTTAAATCATTTAAAAATATTAATGGGTTGAAATCCTATGTTCTACATGGGTCTTACAGTACTTACTTGGTAGATTGTTGTTGCAGTACTTACATACTTGATGGGTCTTACAATACTTACCTACTTACTTTATGGGTCTTTCAGTACTTACATACTTAACGTGTCTTACAGTATATGCATACCATGAGGGAGGTTCTGGTACTTATACATACTTACCAAAACATAATGCTGTGCTCAAAAATACATAGTTTGTACTTATATTAGTTTTGTATCTACCTGATTTCAAATAATGCCTTTCGTGTACCTGCAGTAATTTACAATAATACTTAATATAAACTTTTATGCACATTATTTAATAAATAGTTAATTATTATTAAAATGTTATAATGATAAACTAGATAAAACAATATACTCAATTTAACAAAAATACAAAATTGCATGCAAAATACGAGTCATACGTAAAAAGCTAACAAAAATTTACACATGAATCGTATTTTGCGTGCAAAGATTTTTTATTACCTTATAATACAATATTACATTGAAATGAGATATGTAATTAATTGTTTTAACTTGTTCTTTATTTTGTAAGAATTTTTAATAATAATTATTGTATTTATACTTTTACAATGTTTTATATACATGTTTAATATGTCTATAGTAATTTGAATTGAATGTGAATGTGTACACCTCATCTACAAAATACTTATGATTGATTTGTAATATGTCCTGCCAGTATTACGTATTTAAAATATAATTTCCTAATAAAAATTTCTTTTATTCGATTTCTCGGAAACTTTTTCGTACTATTTTCATATTTATACTTACCTCATTGCTTCATAAAGGCCGGTTTCAATAACCAATCCGTAGTAATCTGCCGTGGGTAGTAATTTTTCATATAATCAAATAGCATATTATCATAAGAAGTTTCTTAAACCCGATCGATTCTCGATCACTCTGAATGGATGACCTCTAAAAAATTTTTGTCCCATTCACGATTAACTCCAAATGGATTTTATCCATTTTGACAGATGTGAGTCTTGAGTTTTTTTTTCAATTATTATAACGAAATTTTACTACGTTAATACACATATTTTGCTATATTTAATTCAAAACAACAACATGTGTACCCTAAGTGGAACAATGATGACAAAATGAAACGAAGTTGGACCATGTTTTATCATTGACCATGGACCACCACAGACAATTGAGTGACTTAAAGACTTGATCAAGTCCACTTAAGTTTCCCCATAGGAGTAACATGGAACGCATTGGGACAGATAAAGTGATTGTGAATGAGGGGCCTTATGATGTGTTGGCGAATTCTAGATTGATTAAAAGAACCAACTAATCCTAAAAGTTGCTATATCACTAAGGGTTTTTGTATTAACTTTGTAACACTTCATTTAACTTAAATTTTTGTGTCCGACTCCAAACTCATTTCATTGTTCTTCTCACGCACCTAGACACTTCCCACTCACCCCCACAGACCAAACAAACACACATTTTACAAATTAGATATACAGTGGTACCTCGACATACGAGTTTAATTCGTTCCGCAACCTTGCTCGTATCTCGAAGCAATTTTCCCCATAGAAATCAATTGAACTGCCATTAATCCGTTCCAGCCCCCAAAATGTCCCCCCAGATATTTTTGTTACATGTTTTTTTAATAATAAAAATGTATTTATAAATTTCAAATATTTATTGTAAAAAAAAAAAAACAAAAAAGGGAATGCAAAGAAGTGTTTCAGCTTAATTTTCGTCACTACTTTTCTCTACACTGGTCTTTGCCTTTTTCACAACACTTTTCTCGCTTTCACCTGTAGGCCGTTTAGAAAAAAACATGTCCAAGAAGGTTTGTTTCTTCCTTCCTCTCAGAATGTTCTGGAAATGAGTAAGGCATGTGTCAACGAAAAGGCTGATGAACTAGCAAGGAAAGGATCAGAAACAACATATACGGGACCAGAACCTGTTCTGAGATTACCATATGTGTCGATCATAAATGCGATTAAAAGCTACGCGAATGATAAATTCTCAGAGGAGTGGAGGTCCTCACCAGGACTGAGACACTCGAAAAAATTCAATGTAAATGAAGACCAAATCCACAAAATCTGGAACTATGGCAAGGGGTATATCAGATCAACAATCGGAATACTCACCGGACACTATGGTGTCAATAGGATACTATTTAAAATGGGACTTGTGGAGGATCCCAAGTGCAGATTTTGTAGCGAGTGTGAAGAGTCTATGGAACATCTACTATGTAACTGCGACGCTCTCGCTAATAAGAGACACAGGATGCTGGGCAGTGGATACCCAAGACCAGAAGACTATGCCTCAATCCCAAGGGGAAGCACAATAAGCTACCTGAAGTCCATCACGGATTAAGGAGGGGGAAGGTATAAAAGATCCCAAGGGTCGAGATGCCATAATAGCATATAGCTATAACCCCTATACAAGATAAAAAAAAAAAAAAAAAGGCATGTGTCATTAAACAGCTCCGATGCACGCCTGTTTCAACCTTTTCAGGATGATTCTTTTTCACGAACTGTGAAACTCTCTCCCACATTCCCAAGATGTCCTTTATCTCACTTGTGGAAACAACCTCCTCCTCTGACTCCTCGAAACATATTTTTAGCAAAACCTGCTATCCTGCTGTGACTGCAACTCTTTTAACTTCTCAGTTGTCAGTTCTTGGGTGTGTTCCTCGACGAGCATGTTCACGTCTCTCTCTCATCCACCTCCAGACCCATGGATTTCCCCAGAGACACAATCTCCTCTACTGACACACCGGGTTCCAATTCTTCGTAGATCCTTTCCGCTACAGTTTCAGGCCACAGCTTTTCCATACAGACGTCAAGATCCTCGTTGTAACACCCAGCCAGGCCTGATCAATAATTTTTAGGCAAACCACGATATTAAAGTGGTCCTTCCAGAACTCTCGAAGGGTGAGGTTTGTGTTCTTCGTCACTTCAAAGCAGCGCCGAAACAGGAGCTTGGTGTATAGCTTCTTAAAATTAGAAATCACCTGCCGATCCATGGGCTACAGGATAGGAGTGGTGTTGGGTGATGTAGCGATCCCTTATAAATTTGAACTCTTAGAGAATGTTATCGAGGTTTGGTGGATGAGCAGGAGCATTATAGAGGACGAGACGGGCTTGCATGGGTAGGTTATTTTCCTGTAGATATTTTTAACAGAAGGGCCAAAAACCAGGTTTACCCACTCCACAAAGAACTTCCCGGTGACCCATGCCTTCGGGTTTGACCTCCACATAACTTGCAGTTTTTCATTTAAAATTTTATGTGACTTAAATGCTCGGGGGTTTTCCAAATGGTAAAAAGCAGAGGTTTAATATTGCAGTCGACACTTGCATTCGCGCACAGTGCTAAAGTTAATATATCTTTCATGGGCTGTGGCCTGGCATCGTATTCTCTTCTGCCGTTATGTGTGTCTAATTCAGCATCTTTTTTCCAGAAAATCCCTGTCTCGTCACAGTTGAAGACCTGCTGGGGGATATATCCTTGGGCTTTTATCTGTTCAGAAAACGTTTTAAGGTGATCCTCAGCTGCCTTCATATCAGACCTTGGTGCCTCACCATGCCTGACGACGGAGTGAATGCCAGTCTTAGTCAGCCGAACCCGCTAAAGTATATCGAATTTTGCTCGTATCTCGAACCGAAAAATCGCTCGCTCGCCGGCTCGTATCTCGAAAAACTCGTATGTTGGGGCACTCGTATGTCGAGGTACCACTGTACCTATTCTCCTTGTTCAATTTCCTTTAAATAGTAGTAGACATCTTAGAGATATTTAGTATTAAGTTTGCACCTGATGATGAGAGGTCTGATCCTCCCAAAACCAGTCGTGCTTTATTTTATACTCAATTGTTAACACTTTTACAAAGTTACAATAAAAATTATTTTTACTCAACTAAAAGTTGCTGGTTGCAGGGTGGGCGGTGCACTAAGACCTACAATGAAAAACAACAACGTCTCACTACAAGCAAAGAAACTAGTGCATAACGCAATCCTGTTACCATCGATGATGTATGAATGTGGAACGTGGACATGGACGAAAAAAGAAGAATGTAGTATAAATGCAGTAGAGATGAAATCTCTACAAAGAATATGTGGAAAAACTTTATGGGATATGGAAAGGAATGAAAATATTAGGAAGGAATGTGGTATTGTGACAGAGATGAAAGTTAATAAGTTGAGATGGTTTGGGCATGTGGAAAGAATGGATGCAGACAGAATGACAAAGAGAATTCATAAGGCTGAAAGGAAAGGTGTAAGAAAGCGTGGCCGACCGAGAATGACGTGGATCGAACACATCGATTCCGTCCTCAAGGAAGGCCAGCTAAGAATTAAGAGAAATAGGAGAGGGTTTATGAGAAGTGTTATGTCTGTGGAAGAAGTGAAAGAAGTATGCTTGGATAGAAAAGAGTGGAGGTCCGTTCTCTCTGCCTACCCCTTACGCACACGGCGTGATGGGTAAATAAAAAAAAAAACCTAAAAGTTTAATTGAAAGTTTTTCACATTGTTTGATGTTACAACTCAAAATCCTTCTTGCTTTCTCAAAGTTCAGTAGTGGCCTTCCCGGTGTAGTCTTCTTCTGTGCAAGAGTGCATCATGTTTGTTAGAGAGGATGTCAATATTGACAATAGATGTCCAGTTAGGAACATTATTATCAATTTTTTTAAAGATTGACTATCCTGTAATCGATTCCTTTGGGTTATTATCAACTTTATGAAGAAGAATATGCAAATCAAAGAAATTTTACAATTCTATTAATCCAGTTTTGGGGGATTATTACAGTAATCTTGAAAAAAAAACATTTTATGTTCATTTCAATATTTTTCATTTTGTACAAATATTATATAAAAATAGCTACAATTAAAGGGAAATTAAAACTAATAATAGAATGGTTGAAGTTTTACCTAGCAAAAGTAAATTGGCTACAAGAGCTGTGCAAAGACAAATAAAACAATATAGTAAAAATAATACAAGTAATTAAAATAAAAACTAATTGGCTTTTCTACTATATAGTAGAATTATTATACCTGAAAAGTTAAACTTCACAAATAACATAGGTAAATACAGATAGATCAATTTTGTTAATATTTAGTCCTGTTCACAAATTTATATTTATGGTATAAAATTTTTTGTGATAAACTAAATAATTTACATTAAAACTATTAAAAATCAAAATAAATGCGTTTAAAAAGATTGTTTAACAACCTTGTACAGTATTTTGTTTCTCCAAACAATAGACATTTTAAAAATATATAAACAATTTTCTATTTCTTCATAAGAGCAAACAGTACAAGAACTATAGAAATTCCATCCAAAGTCCTATAATATATTCATTTTCCTATAAAGAAAAGGACAGTTATTGCTATACAATATGAAATCACACATATCCCGGCCATTTTCACATAAAATTTTATATTAAAATAAGTTTTTAATTATTTTCTGGAAATTTTCTTGACTAGCAAAATATTATTATGAACGTATTCTTAATGTTGTTTCTCATTGAATGTGGTAAACGAGACATTCGTGTAGATAAGATTAAACACATTTTTATATTTCTAAAATGCATAGGTACATAATTATTAAAACAAGCACCGAATTGGACGAACACATTACAATTTTTTTGTAATTACGTACAGGAAAAAATTTCAAAAACAATGAAATAGTGCTTGGTTTCACGAATTGAATTTCGTTGATTTATCTATATATAATAATGGAATGTTGAACATTATAATAATTAATATGTGTGTGTAATGAAATACAAATTGACAGACCATTAATAAACTTCCCCTTTAAAGCTTTGTCTAACTAAAATTTCATCACTTTTGTTCATCGCACATTTAGTATCTCAAAAATATACATATTACATTACATATCAGTCTCAAGTGGCTGACTTTTGCTTCTACTTGCTTCAGTCATTGGATGAGAGAAGTTGTAGTCCTCCAACTCATCCATATCAAAGTTTGTTTCCAACAAAGCTTCGCTTTTAGATCTGCTCTTGGGCATGCCTTTGGGTGGGCATTCTTGTGATGCATATGGACTAACGGTATTAGCCCCGCCAGCGTGGGGTAAAGATTCATAGTAAGGTGGATGTGGTGAACTTGGTAGATTGTCTTCGTAGTAAGAATCACCTGCAATATTTTTTCTTTGGCCAAAACTAGTCGGAGGTGAAATTGGCTGCTGTAATTCTGGATTTTGATGATGTTTCAATTCTTTCAGAAAAGACAGTTTTGGTTGATGCCCGTAAATGGGTGCTCCGTATTGTCCGTACATATATTTGTTATCGTTTTCAATGTCTTTTTTCAAATCTAACGTATCATCCGATTTTCCAAAGTTTGCTCTTAGAGGCAATGTGTCACTGTTGTAATATTGGAAGTCACTATTGGGTGATTGTCGTCCTTCGTCGCTGAAGCTGCTTATAGGAATATCTTCCCGGTGGTGTATGATAGGTGTTTCCTCCGTCATGAGAGTATTTACAGATGTGGTGTGACTTGGCTGTGTGGAGATATCCCTGAACCCTTCATTTTTAAATGATAAATCAAAAGCTGGATTGACATTTGTTATAGGGGATGAATATTTGGGCGACTCCTTTTTATTGAAGGTAGATTGCTGATGTAGGTACATAGGGTTGGGATTATGAGCTTCATACACATCGTAGCTTTGGTTATCCTCTAATGAAGAGTTGAACTGACTTTTTTCAACAGAATCCATAGAAGCGGTAGATGTCAACATTTTTGTGTAATCCGAGCCCTTGGTCAGTGTATCAGTAGATCTTGTACTCTGAAATAACATGACATTGAAATATATAAGGACAAAAATATGTGAATCTGAAAGTTCTACTAATACCTATATAAAAAAATGTATTCTATTGTTCAAATATTGCAGTTAATTACCAGTTGTCCTTTTCTGCGATAGCTAAGATCAGAGAACCCTCCGTTTACACTAGCCATAGATCTCACAGAATGTAAAGATTGCCTGATAGAATTTCTTCTCTCTAGTCGTTGCACTTGCCTGTAAAAAAATCCATGAATATATGTAAAAATAAGTAAAATTACCTTGTTAGGCTAAATGAACATCTTTATTAGAATTATATATGTATACCTGTGTTTAGACTTGGTATACCAACACGCCACGGCTAATGCCACAAATATGATGGTAGCTGCTAAGACCCCCATAACCGCTACTGTTACTATATCGTCAGTCCATGATAAAGGATCTATCAAGATTTTGGGATCTGGAAAAAAATAGCAGTGATGAAGATTGTAAAAGTTTGAAAAGCGTATCACTCCTAAGTTGAAATTTGAAATGAAACTGACCAATTTCACAGATGAATGTGTTCTTCTGATCACAGGCATCTATTTCAACAGTCTGGTATGTAAAGGCAGTGCACTGCGTCACATAGTCTATGTGCTGTACCCACACTCTGTCACTGTACTGGTACCACTGGTTCTGCTTCCTTAGGAATTGCCACAGTGACAGATAGTTACTGGATATATATGGTAATGAAGCATTGTCCGACTAAAAAATAAATAAAAATGTATAAAAAAAGTCGCTGAAAAATAATTTTAGTATAATAGTAGAGTAAGTGATCTGGTCCCTAGTCCGTAGCAAAAGTTTTTGATGATTGAATATCGAAAGAATTTGAAAAAACGTCCATACAAAATAATAGAACCATTAGATCGCTTGATTTTAGAACACTATTAGCATGCTAATAAGCGCTTATTAGCGTGCAATAAGCTTTCGATAAAATTCGTACTAGTTTATCCACTGTATCAAGACTATGTTTGTTACTCAAAATGTTCTTAATGTGATTTTCATGAGATTTATGAATTCGTTCTAGAGGGTCTATAAATGAACATTCATAAAATCATTAATCGAAACATGTTCAATAACAAGTATAGAGTTCCATTTTAGTTCATTATTTTTGTTTCGATACAACATTCAGAATAAACATTTCATAATTTTATGTCACATTATTTGTTTACGAGATGTTGAGGGGAAGGAAAAGTCAGTGAGGTTGTTGTAATTAGTAATAATTCATAGGCAAGTGCCCTTTCATAGCGAATATAATACATTCTTAGTCATGAAGAGTACCTATATTAGTCATGAAGAGTACCTAAATAGATTCTTTGTACTTATTTGGTAATGTTTGATGTGCAATATAATGTGTAAATGTGTATATAATGTGTAATCTATAAGATAATCAAACAATCAAATTATTTTTGTATTTTGTAATAATTATTAGATAATATTTTACAAGCCTTGTCAATAATTATAAAGAACCTATTGACAAGGCTTGTAAAAGCCTTAACAGGAGTTGTATTGTTTTTTTATTATTTTAATGAATAAAGAGTATTAAAAAAAAAATACATACTTGACAAAAACTTCTAGCTTCGTTATAAGACATGGGAGCACCCACATACATATAGCAGGTGTCACCAACTAGATCCCAAGCGGGAGGGCATTTTCCATTTAACACAGTTTTATTGTTCAGATAAAAAGGTCTGAATTCGACTTCCAACAGCTCAGAATTATCAGATCTGTCTCTAATTCTACCACTCACAGCCCATGTCTCGTTGTATCCCCAATAATTATGAGCAGCGTCTATTCGAGTTCTCCATAAATCCAACGTGCTGAAATTTTGGTATTTAATCATCAATTTGTGAAATGAGAAAAAATATACTTACAAGAAATAGAAGCAAATAATTTTAATACATTCAAATCTAAATATACATTCATAATTCATTGAGTTATTAGTGACAACATTAAATTTTAATAGTATAAGTTGAATAAATAAATTTAATAAGTAAGTAAAATAAAATTAAAAAATATTATATTTTTTTTTTAATTTAATACTACACATAGTTATAAAATTTTCATAATAAGCTGTCCTTTCACCAATAGATTACCTACATGAAAAAATTGGTTTCATAACGAAAACATTTTTCAATTTGTTAATATAAAATATATATTTTTTATAGTTCATCTAAATATACTTATATGAAGTCTTAAGAATCTAATTAATTATGAATAATCCATACCTGAGCAAGGGGTTTGAATTCGTTTCAAAAAACCTAGATGGCCATGATCACATGCAGGAAGCAAATACATGCAAAGTAAATTAATATGGTTGATAATTGTAAAAAAAATAATGATGTACATAAAATATCTAAATATGAATAAAATAATTCAATCTTAAATGTACTGAATGATATGGAGTAAGTTACAAATAATAATTATATAAATTTATCAATTCTAAATAAACTATCGAAATTTCTAGTTAAATTTTTCTACAATGATAATACAAGAAGAAATTCTATAGTTTTGGCAATAGCGTTGGAATCTAAATGAGTACATGACACATTCAAAACACTACTCATTAGCAAACCAATCTTTGGTAAAAAATCTACATACCACCATTGGTTGCTCAAACTTCTTAAAGTCTGGTATAAAAATAATAGTGAAAGAATTAAATTGTAGCTTTTTTTTAATATCTAAAAATATTATTAGTTTTCAAAAACAGAAAATCTTATTCTTCATCAAGCTACTACTATAAACCAAAAGAAGACGCCATTCTGTTTTCAAAAACCGGAGAGCACAGTGACTCAATGGGTTTGTTTTGTAGAAAAGATAAATGAACTTAAATATGTTTCATGTATTTAATGTTAATGAATGATATGGAAAGCATAATATTGTAAAAGAATTAAATTAAAAGAGACTTGCAATAATATGCTTTTTGTCTAACAATCAGTCTGAAAATTTGAAGTGGACACCCACTATGGGCAGCAATTTCTAATAAAAATACTTTTATTATTCTAACTGTATTGGGGAACGAACCCGGGCCTGACATCAAATTTGCCTTAGTTAATTTTGTAAGGTACATCATAACTGTTTTGAGAGTTTACATGTAATGATCATATTATTATTGAATGTTTTAATGTCAGGATATTTGGTTATATAAGCTGTAAAATAAATGATAAGGAGTTATCAGCTCTTGTTAGTTGTTGATACAGGGGAGCTATTAGAATCAAAGGCAAGATTTAGTCTTTTCTGAATCCCATAAAAAGCAACATAATATTACTGTGATCTCGGAGTACTTACAATGATTGGTTCACAGTGATCATTTCGTAATCGTTGTCAGGATTGAAAAATATGTTGTCCACATAGTGCTGGCCTGCTGTCCCTGCCACAATGGTAGCTCGTCCCTCTATGTCCAATGCATAGTTTCTATAACATAAGTTTATATTACATCTCTTGTATTCAAAAAGAACATTATTAACCCAGCGTGAATGAGGTGAAATATTATTACACCAGCTGCGAGATGGGTATGACATACCCTAATATAGAACTGTCAATTTTGATAACTGAAATGACTTAAGAAGAATACTTGTTACTGTAATGTATTAATTAACATTAGGAAAATGAGATAAATATGATAAAATAATCCAGTTTTAATTATAATGGTATAGTAAAACAAAGTATGTACTATTTTTACACACTAATCAACAATATTTAGAAACTATGACTTAATATCAAAAAATTTGGGTAAATTGAGATTACTTTGCACACGAAATAAAAGAATAAATCTGTCTTTTAGAATTTAGGTTCGACATAGCATAAAATCTCCATAAAGCAGTTTTCATGTTTGCACACATATAGTTCACTCCCCCGTCAGCGCAACACTGTTGCTATCGCTTTAAATCTCTCCCCGCACCACCATTCCAGTTATTGAGCCAGCCCAGTTCCAGAAATCAGACAGTTAAGAAATATTTAGTGTTTTACTAATCGGCGGGTACGAGATACCCAACCTCACTCATGTCGGGTTAAGCTTTATACTAATGAATTTATTTGAAATCTATTCAACATTTAGATTTAATTTAATTCAGACTTACTTGTAAAATCCATTGTGTGATGTAGTTTGATAAATTGGCAGGCGTACTCTGTTGAATCCAGATACATCTAATATTCTCAAACCAGTATTTTCGTGTACGTAATTGTAAGTGAAGTTGGAAACAACTTGTTTTAGCACTATCACATCTTTGAATGGAGTTTTATTCTGCGTGAAATAATTCCTGTACAAGATCACTTCTTGATAAGGGGATGATTGTCGCCCTGAAACAAAAATAATCATTTTATCCAATTTTTTTTTCAATGAACTAGAGTTTAACGAATAACTGAACATATATTATATTATACTATCTACAATTTTCTTTGAGTTATGAGCCATTTACAACAATTGGTGGAGTAGCATGTGAAGTAACGGAATATTACGGAAATCACTATTGTGAATGACAAGTGATCAAGTGCAGGTGTTAACTTAGTGGTAAAAGCGGGTTCTATGTTTTACGAGTAGCTCCGCCTCGAGCTCCTTTCTCACATGGTGTAAATGAATGAGCAGGCACCCTGTTTGTCAGTGATGCCCCAGCGGCAAAAAATGAAAATAAACAAGCCAAGTTTAAACACTTAACTTATGGTTTTAAGGCCCTTAAAAACCCTATGTGTGGCCAAAAAAATGTATTTTTTATTAAAGCCTATGATAAGTGTTTTAACTTTACGTTAACAACAACGTTTGCCTCCACCTAAATAGATCTCCATCATAAAAGCGTATACATTTTTAATAAAATATTGAGACATCTCAACAACAGCTGTCACAAGAAAATACGCACCTTCAATTTTAAGAGCAGGCAAGTTCTGATTTTCATAAAACAAATTATTGTGTATCCATCCTTTCAAGGATGTAGCGGATCCTCTGGAATCGGCTCTCAGTGAGAGACCCCCTTCATTGCCCCTAACCAAGTTGTTCTGTAATGTATCATTCATATTAGGCATTTTGAACATAAAAACAAAATTAGTAAGTGTATACAATTGTGATATTATAATCCTACCCTAAAGTAAAATGTTTGAGTGTTTTGTACATCCAGCTCGATACTAGAGGGACATGAACTGAAATTTCCATACAGTTTCTTGCAGTTAAACATGAATTGATTTCTATCCATGGTTATTATTGGATTTACTTCTCCAGCAGAGAAATATGTGAAAGCACCTTCGTAATTGTTGATAAATGTACTGTAGGACACGTTGTGTTGAATATCCCTGTCTGTAATTTGCAAAATCAATAATTAGTCAATTTCTTTGACAGAATCAATTTAATTTACTGTGAATGAAATAAAATTACAACTTACTAAATCCAATGGCAGAGATCGGCAGAGTCACAACTTCAGCAAAAAATCCATGTTTAGACGAGGCTCCGTTAGCGAATAGTCGTATGCTTAAGCTAGGTCCAGTAGTTTTGAACAATTTCTTTTCATCTGGAGAACCATTTTCAAGATGAGCCAACATCGGAGCAGACACATTGTATATGTCACCATCGTAGAGTGTTATAGAATCCCTCTTCCCATACACTTGAGTGTGGTTGAAAAGATTGAACTGAATTAGCCTGAATCCAAAAGGTTTGACTCTGTACATGCTGTTAAATATCTTGACGCAGTTAACAGGGTTATTGTCATATTTGAAGTACAGTAACACTCGCTCTTCAATGATTATCTCTTTGGTTGTGTCACACATATCTATCACTGAAAACAAGTGATAGGGTAGGTTCAAAGATTTCAAAGGTGTGAAACTAGATTCATCAGATTCCCGGCCTTCTCCGGTAAGAGAAAACATGCTCAAACCAACACCCAAAGAGTCGGAAACTTCGTTGAATAATAAATTGACGGTATCCGTTGGTGATATTAGATTAATTCCGTGTGAAGCTGATTTTGTAACATTTACAAAGTTAATTCTAGGACTTTTAAGAATGCTCTGAACAGCTGGGGATTTTTCATTATGCAAAATACCAGCTCCAATGATTTTTACATACTCCATTGTACTTTCAATTTTTCTAATTGTATCATGTGTCCTTACATCGTGAATCCTGTGTTCAAACAGGTTATACTCAAAGTCAGAATTAGCGAATCTTATACCTCCCCAGTAATTTTGGGTGGTTTCTAAATTTCTTGAGCCACAGTGTATAAAAACAAAATCTGAATCCCATTTGCATTCATGTCTATGCCCATATAACTGGCCATTTAATCTTATAGGACAATCTTCATATCTTTCTTCATTTCCTTTGCATTGCAATGGTTCCGGCCATGACCAAACTCTCGATAAAGAATTACTATGGAATTCCACTCTACGATCAAAATCAAAGAACACATTGACTGTATCATATCCAAGTTCACGACACACTACTTGAGCATTGCGTTCTGTGAATCGGGAATCACACATGGGAACCCATTGCAGAGTTGTCTGGTTATAATATTCCAAAAACCCTTCATTGACCTTAGTGACAATATTTTCATTGAGAGAACAGTTTCTTCCCGTACACAGCCTTATGGAGTCTTGCATCACTAGTTCTTCTAGGTAGCGTTTTGTTTTTTGCTGACCTGTTGCACGTCTTTCGTATAGACTACTATAAATGGCATCTCGTTTTTCTAAATGATTCATTTCCACATTGTTCGGATTTGAATATGGTCTCATTTCTATTTCATAACCTTTTAACCCTTGTGCAACCAATGTTCCCAAGACCAAGATTCCAACATTAGGCATAAACTCCATGATCACTCCGGGAGAAAGAGTTAATGTTACGTCAGGCATAACAGTTATGTCAGATTTGATTACGTATGGATCGGATCTTCTATACAAGACGACATTCTCAGTAAGTCGGCCACCTAAATTTTCCAAATCAGGTTTGGTGGGTTTCTCAAATGACACTGATAAGCTGGAATGGAAGGAATCTTCTACGAAGTAGGGCTTGTAGTTTGCTACGGCATAATTGTTCCAATCATCAAAATCAAATATACTGGTTTTAATTGGAAGTTCATCACTGAATCCCCACCAGTTCTCTCTGACATCCAACACATTGTTGATTTTAGCTGTTTTAATTCCGGCTACAAGATTATAATCTAAAGCATTATTCCCAAAAAGATTTCTGTTGATGTTAACTTTTTGAATGCCACTGAATCCAACTACGTAGGTTGGATCTGCCGTTGATTGATGGAAACCTTTTCTAAAACTGGGTAAATACTTGTTGTACTTTATTTCGTTATATACAAATTTGGCCTTTACTTCTCCAAGAATTTCACTTTGACTGTCCATTCTGAAATCCACCATGTATTTACCGTTGTTCCTTTCTATTCTATTTTTATTTATTTTCATCTTCTTTTCCATTCCTCTGATGGATATCAACCCGGATTTACAAACATTATCCGAGAAAACATTATTGGTAATGTTGAGCGAGGAATAATGTCCGTCAACAACAAATTCAAACAAATCGTTATTTCGCCAAGTGTTGTTATTGAGATACAATGAATGGGTGAAATTTTCGTTATATTGCCAAACATATGGCAAATTAATTAGGAATCCACCATTTTTATTTCTTTCTATTGTGTTATCTTGTAATATGTAGTGGTACAAGTTGTTTGAACTTCGTAAATCTCTGGCGAAGTGGAAGATTCCTTTACCATTGTCTGTAATTAGGGTATTGTTTATCATTAGAGTGATTTCAGATATATTACTCTCATGTATGTCCCAGAACGGGGAGTGAATGTAGATAGCTTCTTCCAAGTTGTGGGATATTTCGCAGTTGATCAACTTTATTGTTTCGTTCGATTTTCTTAAGAAATAATCCCCTATTTCATTGTAGTATCTATTGTAGTACAAGGATTTTATTCCTTGAGTGTTTCCTTTAATCCTAGTTGAAGTTACAGTGAGGGTTGGAATAGCACCTTTTAAGATTTTATTTCTAATGTCTTGCACTGGCGCCTTTACAGCGCTGACAACTAACACTACTCCACCCAATGCATTTTTGCCACTGTCATAAGTCAGTATAACACCATAACTGCTGCTTGTAGTAGGAAATACAGATAGATCTCTATCTAAACACCATTTATCACTATACACATTTACGTCTTGAGAATCTATGATGCATATTTGCTCCGATGAATAATTGTGGATGGGATTCAAAAGTTGTAGCCCCAAAACATAGCCAGGATGACACTTGATATTATAAGTTTTCTGCAGAGGTTCACCAGAATATTTGTTCACCACTATATACCTAGTTTCTCCGTTTTCTAGAGTCACATCTGTTGCATATTCTGGCAAAATTATAGGATGGTAATTTGAATCCTGAATATTAAAATCTGGGGCCATGTTGAACCAACCAGATAGTTCCCTTTGATCCAACCCATTGACACGCTGATCATGACTTATTCCAGATAAGTAGTTATTTTCTATCCTAGAACCATATAGCTTTAGTCCAAGTTGTTTGAAACTAATTCCATTTCCTTTGTTATTGGAGAACTCTGAATTTTTAACAATATTAATGGCATCGGCCCCATATAGATCGGAATAAATGATTCCCAATCCATCTTGCATATTGTCTGATATTCGGACACTTTCCAAACTATGTCTGGCAAAATCAATTTGAAGAGCTGCTTTAAAAGCATTAGTTGCATAATCCAGTAGTCCAGCTTTTTCTATGTTTATAAATTGTAAATCTGCTCTTTCTGATAGTACTCCAAACCTCAGTCCAGCCCAAGAAAGATCATAACATTTCACCCCAACATCCTGTTCGTGTGTACAAGAATTTTCAAACTGATCCAATTTTTCTGATTTACAAAGGGTTATATCAGTATCAAATTCTGTGCACTCTACATTTGACATTATGATATCTTCAGTTAAACCAGCATTAGGAATTTGGTTCCTCTCCATGATCCAATCGTTAGGGTTTAAAGCCAAACCCAGTTGATTACAAACAAGTGCAGCACTAATTATATTCCATTTATAGTTACACACAGTACCCCACTTTTCATCTATGCGAACTTGCAGCCTTCCTTCGTTAGGAGTCTTTCCACCGAGCAGTCTGATGGGGACAACTGGTTCAACTTCTATCATGGGTGTTTCCGATTCAAATTCACCCCCTTCTGTTATGTTGACATCAGTCATTACTATTTCTTGTTTCAGTGTAAATGTGATATCTGATGGGGAATTACCCCGAGCATCTAATTTACCAGCAACCATAACCCCAATAGAAGGTGGAAATGTCAGTTTAACTCCGGGCTGTAATATCAATTTCCCTCCGGGTCTCACATTAATATCTCGTTCCACAGTGTACTCTCCCGCCTTTAGTATTTCTATTCCATCAACTTCTCCTCCCACAACATTGCTGCCTTGAGTTATGAATTGAGGAACAAACATAGGTGTGTAGTTGATTTGTGTAGCGGCTGGATTGCTGCTGTGTAAGAGATATGGCAAGTATTCTATCTTTGCAAGATTGTACCTGTCTTTCCTGTGGAAGAGTCTTTCAAATATTTTACTTTCCTCACTAAAGCCAAGCCAATTGAAGGTGCAGTTAATAATTTTACTTTGATCCTCTAAATGAGAACCAATTTCATAATTCGATTCTGGGTTGTGTAATATATTTCTATACACATCCACATTGCCTGATGATATCACCACTGCGGCGGCAACTCTACTGCGTGGCACTAGTCTTGTTACTTTATCTGAAGTTTCAAACGGCTCTCTAATTCTGTTCTCTTTTAAGAAGTTTCTAGTAAACAAAATGTAGTGATAGTGACTGTAAGGGGAGAGTCCGAGGTTCACCACAAACACTCCTCTGTTCAAATAAAAATGATTGTGTTGAATCAACAAACTGGTTGGTAAAACATCAAACTCGTCATAAAGCCGCCGTTCCACTTGGTTCTTGATAAATATTGCTCCGTATTTCCCACCTTCAAAGTGATTATATTCTATGCGACCATTTAAATTCAATGCGGGGTGTATTTTTATAGCAACTTTTTGACTCTGCATAAATTTGTTATGCCCAATTTGAAGGTTTAATAATTGACTGTTTTCGACTTTCATCCAACAAGAGGAAATTTCAACAGCGTCTTCCAAACTGTTGTTGAACCAATTCCCAGTGATGTTTATCCAACTCTCTCTGCAGTAGTTTCCATGCAGCACACCCGTCATAATGTTTCTAAACACTTCTGAATATTGCACAACTGTGGTTTGGTTGAAATTGATGTATTCAGTCTCTTCAGTGTTGTTGATCCACACAGCTATACCATATCCTGAATTGGAGCTAAGAGTGGTGTAGGACACATTCCTATTTCCTCCTGTATAAGTGATGTTGATTCCGTCGCCTTTGTTAAAAGAAATTCTGCTCTCGGTCACATTTACATCTCCAGCTCCACTACTGACATGGAGTCCGGCCACATGTGTGTTGCTTGAAATAGAACTTTTGTGAATGTGAACTTGAGATCTGAGGTTCTCCACTCCAACCCCTCTGCCATTGTTGTCAGCAATAACACTATTTGATACATTCAGATCATACGTCTTACTGATTCCAGAAGTCAGTCTTATAAATCCTAAAACATCTGTTTTAGTATCTGCTCTGTACTCAATATATATTTTATTTCTAGTAGTTGTAATACTTTGGGGCCTAGTGTGATTTTTAACTTTGAATGAAGCCAGTAATTTTTCATTAAAAGAACCTCCATCGTATACAGATAAGGATGCCGATTCATTTCTATCTGTGATTAGTTTAGCGAAACTTAGTGTTAACACATGTCCAGGTTTAGTATAAAAATACTTGTAACAATATCTTTCTGAATTGGAATATCTTGATTGTTCAATAGACATTTGAATAGGAAAAGTTTGACTGGCAGTCGTGGGTAATGTACAGAAATCGTATATGTCGGTTCTGTCATGTTTCTCATCAGGATTGATTTCATGCACGTAATATTTAACCCCATCTCCTCCGTTCTCATTGATAATACAATTGTCCAAGTGGGCTAAGCCATATGTAGAGTTGATGTAAATACCGTGACCTCTATTATTCCTAACAGTGCAATTATTGATCTTGATGGGTGCGTTAGGTGAAGTTATGTTGATGCCATTGTACGCCGAGTTGGAGATTTCCAGATTAGTCATGACAGGAGGTACGCCATACACATCAATGGCACTGGTGGCATTATTATTTCTGCCCACTCCGGCGTATTTAATAATAACATTACTCAATATGGATGTAGAAGTTGGAATGTACAAAGTATTTCCCAAAGATAAAATTCTTCCAAACTGTGCTCTTTCAAAACGAATCCCTCTCCAGTACTTGTTTGTGTTGGTTCTTTCTCCATTTTCATGTAAGGGTAAACATTTGATTCCCAAATCTGGATGATAATCGCACACTCCAGATCCAAGTTGTCGAGATTCCCAATTGCAGTGAGTAATTTCTGACTCTGTTCCTTTACATTTTGGTTCTTCGTAAAGCAGTCGAGATTTTCTGCCTGGTTCACGGTCCATCCAATTGAAAAACTCTCCTCCGTGGAATCCCAATTGTCGACATGCAGTCTCCATATCTTGTCTGGTCCAGCTGAAAAATAGAAATGTTTGAGTTAATAGGTAGGTACTTAGGTATGCCAATAATTTAAATAACTTCATTATTAGAGTTGCTCAAACATCATTGGCTTTTTTACTTAGGTACTTGATTAAAATAATTGACTTACTTTCTGGAGTTGGTGCAAACTGACCGCCATTCTCCTTTATGCAGAAGCTGAACTCTGCCCTCTAAGATAGATGAACCGTCCACCAATCGTATGTCAGGAATTTCTTTCGCAATCTCCTCTGGATTTTCGGCACTCGTTAAGACAATCGGATTTTCTCCTGTTCCCTGTAAAAATTAAATTCATGCAATTAATACCTACAAAATAATCAAATAGAAAATGCTGAAAGATAAAACTAGCAAAAGAGAAAGAAGGTAGGGAATAGTTATAATCTATTTCTGGAGAGAATGAAAAAAAAAACATTTACGAAATTGAAACTTTGTATGAAAGGCTTGTCGTTGTACTTTCGTCAAATAAAATGCTTGTGCTTGTCATCAGTGATAACTGATAAGTCAAAAATTATAACATGTCTCTGCTTGTCATTCAGATGTCAATGACGCGAGTGTGAGGCGGTAGGGCCCAAAATTTATATACCTACTCAAAAAGTTTCAAATTCCTATATTTTTTCTCTCCAGAAATAGATGATAATGCTGTTATGATTTGAGGTTATGATACACTTCTACTAAGAAATTAGTTTCTTCTTCATTGCGGCCCACCGCTCATTATGAATTAGGTATTAAAAGTTTGCCCAGCCTTGGTATAGACCATAAAATAAACATATTAGGTAGACAATATAATAAGAGAAGAACAACTCTTTGTGTGTAGGAAAACACAGTAGTGATGAAAAAAATAACGACAAACCAAGAAGAACACGAGGCAAGTAGCAAGGTAGGCCTTTTAATCTCGACAGTCGGTCACGAAGAAACGTGGATTAATCAGCATTATGGGTGGCATTTGTTCGGAGAGTCAACGTACCCTGGTTCCGTTGGTAAAGCACGACCGACTACTTTCATGGCATCAGTGCGACAACCCATTTACCTATCTGTCGGCTACAATTAGTGTGATTATCATACCTTACATCGTCGTTAGTCATTAAGATGACAATCGTTGTTTTGTTCTTGCCGCGTGTGCAGCAGTCTGGACTATTTGGGTGAGTAGGTACCTACTGGATTGCGAGAAAAGCGTGCTTATAGTGATAGCAGTATCGCTATGGACTAACAGACTACGTGCTTTCCTAACAAAGTAACATGGGGAGTTATTTTAGCCAAAAACCAAGAGGGCAAATGTATGAAACCTTAAAAATATTATAAGAGGGAGGGCTGAGCTTGATTTTTGCATCGAGCACATATTTTCACTTTTACCATAGGTTTAAAAAATTATCGGAAATGTAAAAAATTTAATCTGACAATAGCTATATCGATCAGAGCTTATCTTACCATAATAATTCAGTAAAATTTGGTTTAAGTGGGGTCTATTCTTTCAACAATATAAACAATAGAATAAGGGAACAGGTTTCATATGTGACTTATTTCCTACTACACCGCCATCTCTTGAATTTCTTTTTAAAGTAAAACAATTATACGCGGTATAAACATCAATAATATTATTCAATTATAGAGGAACTAGAGGTCCGCCCCAGCTTCGCACGGGTAGATAGATACTTAAAAATAATTTAGTTTTCATACAGATCCCTAACTTTTACAAAATATTTTATAGCATTTATGTTAATCTGGAATAATTGCATTGCAATGTATCGTGTCACGTCACTTTACCACCGTGACTAAAACTTTGCGCGGTATTTCTACTAAACTTGACACGACTCCCCTCAGCCCTCCCCGGCTCCCGTACGCACTCTGCATCGGATAAGTTGAGATGATAAGAGACTATGCTTTTTTTTCCAATACTCACATTTTTAAACTCGTGATAACTTTCGAATGGAATGTCCGAATTGAATAATTCAAAAAGTTATACAAACATATTGAAGCAGACTTGAATATGAACTAATTTATTTTAATAAGGAGTAATACCAAGATACCAATAAAGAGCCTTTTCTAGAGGTGACATTTTATTGGGTTTTTTTAAATAAAAAAACACTTATTGTGGCATAACTATAATAGTTAGACATATGCTGTCGCGATACTTTTTGTAAATAATGATGTCTTCTACAAAATTGTAGAACATTGTTTTATTCTATCATCATTAGTTTTCACAGCGTTCGCGATAAAAAGAATATTTTAGGTAAATTTTTTACACCTTGGGTTACATTATTGAAGTTTTCGTAGGTTACCCACTTTTTTTTGGAAATTAAATATAGCCTATGTTCACCGCCGATATTGTAGCTTCCCAAAAGTGAAAGAATTTTTCAAATCGGTTCAGTAGTTTTGGAGCCTATTCGAAGCAAACAAACAAACAAACAAAAAATCAAATCTTTCCTCTTTATATAATACTAGAGGTCCGCCCCAGCTTCGCACGGGTAGATAGATACTTAAAAATAATTTAGTTTTCATACAGATCCCTAACTTTTTCAAAATATTTTATAGCATATGTTAATCTGGAATAATTGCATCACAATGTATCGTGTCACGTCACTTTACCACCGTGACTACTTTGCGCGGTATTTCTACTAAACTTGACATGACCCCCTCAGTCCCCTCCCCGGCTCCCGTACGCACTCTGCATCGGATAAGTTGAGATGATAAGAGACTATGCTTTTTTTTCCAATACTCACATTTTTAAACTCGTGATAACTTTCGAATGGAATGTCCGAATTCAATAATTCAAAAAGTTATACAAACATATTGAAGCAGACTTGAATATGAACTAATTTATTTTAATAAGGAGTAATACCAAGATACCAATAAAGAGCCTTTTCTAGAGGTGGCATTTTATTGATTTTTTTTAAAATAAAAAACACTTATTGTGGCATAACTATAATAGTTAGACATATGCTGTCGCGATACTTTTTGTAAATAATGATGTCTTCTACAAAATTGTGGAACATTGTTTTATTCTATCATCATTAGTTTTCACAGCGTTCGCGATAAAAAGAATATTTTAGGTAAATTTTTTACACCTTGGGTTACATTATTGAAGTTTTCGTAGGTTACCCACTTTTTTTTGGAAATTAAATATAGCCTATGTTCACCGCCGATATTGTAGCTTCCCAAAAGTGAAAGAATTTTTCAAATCGGTTCAGTAGTTTTGGAGTCTATTCGATGCAAACAAACAAACAAACAAACAAACAAACAAAAAATCAAATCTTTCCTCTTTATATATTAGTATAGACTAGCTGACCCGTCGAACTTCGTATCGAAATAAATAATATGGGTAAGTACTCTAGGTTTTATGCAACAGAGCTCAAATTCGTATTTTAGTTATTTAACATGAATGACTATTTACTGGCATTAGCAAAACCTGCATACCACGCTGCATTCATCGAGTCTGAGTTTATTTTTACATCAAAAACATATAACCTATGTTAATATGATGTGAGAAGAGGTCATCATTGCGCAAGATCGAGTGCAATGGAGAACTCTTATTGCCTCACTTTGCTCCTGAGTGGAGTTCAAAGGGAGTTTTAATTTTGATTGATTTGATGTTAATATGTAAAAAAAAAGAATTTAGGTATGTATTATATTCGATATTTCTATAATTATTTTGCTCAGTTAAAATAATATTGATTGATTAATCAAAGTACGATAAGGAACTTCTCCGTACCGATTCAAAATACGCATTGAGGTGTAAATACTTATTTTACCGATCATGCTGATTCCCGAAGAGGGTAGGTAGAGAGTATGGACTTTCCATTCTCTCCAATCCAAACTCATTCGCTTCCTCCAAACGCATAACATTCCGCATACATGCTCTTCTATTCCTTTTGCTCCTGACTTGGCCCTCCTGTAAGACGGCACTAATATGGTCGGACGATGTCATTCGAGGTCGGCCTCGTCTGCGTGCACCTATTCTTTCAGATTTATATATCCTATTAGTCATTCTCTCTTCGTTCATTTTCTTTACATGCCCAAACCTTCTTTCTTTATTCACTTTCATTCTAGTCACTACACTAACATCCACTCCACATTCCTTTCTAATATTATCATTCCTCACCTTATCAATAAGTCTCTTTCCGCATATCCTACGCAGTGATCTTATTTCCACAGCATTTATTCCAACTTCCAAATTTTTCGTCCATGTCCAAGTTTCACTCCTATTACTCCCATAAATCATGGATAGTATCAGGATTGCATTTTACATCAACTGTCGATTTCAGAGATATCTTCTTAGAGGTCTAAGTGCACCGCCAACCCTTCTCCCAGCCAATTTCCTTCTTTCAATCTCTTTTTCACACCTTGCATCTCTTCTAAATAAATTACCTAAATAGACATACTTCCAAGTTCTCGACATTCACTTTCTCACAACATTGCGTTCTTAAATCTTCTCTTTCAAAACAATGGAAATAAATAAAAAGCACATTTAATGCAGTATCTGTGATTTTTTTCTATCTTCTATTACAACATGGTGGAAGTGTAGCAATTTTTATTTTCAATAAAGAAACAAATGTTAGGTCATTAGCAAATAATATCCAGCTTTTTTTACATATTAACGATGCAGATTATATTTATGTACGTTATATGTAGGTATGTACTCATCCTCTGTAAAAATCAGCCCATAAACGAAGAATTGATTCTCAAACAAACAAAAAAATATTCTACTGGTTCTTCAATATAATCATGTATTCCTTGTATTAAAACCTATCAAAACTCCTTATAAAATGAACTTCAATTAAGTATAACTCCTTAATAGCAATGTTATATAATATACGATTCTGTTTGCTAGCGGTTTTAAAAATCTCTGTAAATAAAAGAAAGTTTTCAAAACTCCTTACACTTCATTACAATAATGATTTCCTTGTATTAAAACTTACCAAAACTCCTTAAAAAATAACTGCAATTGCAGCAACAATCAATCCACTGACAGTTCTTTCAAATGTCAATTAATAAAAATTCAAAAGTAGAAGAAAATGATATTGTAAAAAGTACTAAAAAGATTACCTACTTTCTGTGTTTTCTTTTTAATTTTTCTGTATTTTCTAATTTCCCATGCATTTTTCTTCTACATTGTCCTGATAAAAGTCTACACGACAAAAAAGAATTAGCGAAATAGGTCCAGCCGTTTAGGCGTGATGCGATGACATCGGGAAATAGCTCTCCATTGTTATAGTTTTCTTAAATTTCCTAATATTCCATGAATTTTCTTAATTTTTTTCTTCTAAATCAACCTTCTCCCGATAAGAGCCTACACGCCAAAAAAATAATAAGCGAAATCTGTCCAACCGTTTAGGCGTGATGCGATGATATCGGGAAATAAATCTCCATTTTTATAGTTTTCTTAAATTTTCTAATTTCCCATGCATTTTTCTTAATTTTTTTGTTCTAAAAGGACACTCTCCTGATAAAAGCCTACACGACAAAAAAATAATTAGCGAAATCGGTCCAGCCGTTTAGGCGCCATCCGATGACAACGCGAAATAGCTCTCCATTTTTATATATAAGACTAGCTGACCCGTCGAACTTCGTATCGAAATAAATAATATGGGTCCTCTAGGTTTTATGCAACAGAGCTCAAATTCGTTTTTTTTTTAGTTATTTAACACGAATTACTATTTACTGGCATTAGCAAAACCTGCATACCACGCTGCATTCATTGGGTCTGAGTTTATTTTTACATCAAAAACTTATAACCTATTTTAATATGACGTGGGAAGAGGTCATCATTGCGCAAGATCGAGTGCAATGGAGAGCTCTTATTGCCTCACTTTGCTCCTGAGTGGAGTTCAAAGGGAGTTTTAATTTTTATTGATTTGATGTTAATACCTACTTATGTAAAAAAAAAAGAATTTAGGTATGTCATTATATTCGATATTTTAATAGTTATTTTGCTCAGTTATAATAATATTGATTGATTAATCAAAGTACGATAAGGAACATCTCCGTACCGATTCAAAATACACATTGAGGTGTCAATACTTTTTTGCCCATCATCGCTAGGCAGAGAGTATGGACTTCCATTCTTTCCAATCCAAACTCATTCGTTTCCTCCAAACGCATAACATTCCGCATACATGCTCTTCCTTTTGCTCCTGACTTGGCCCTCCCGTAAGACGGCACCGATATGGTCGGTCTATGTCATTCCAGGTCGGCCTCGTCTGCGTGCACCTATTCTTTCAGATTTATATATCCTTTTAGTCATTCTCTCTTCGTTCATTTTCTTTACATGTCCATGTCATTCTAGTCACTACACTAACATCCACTCCACATGCCTTTCTTATATTATCATTCCTCACCTTATCAAGAAGTCTCTTTCCGCATATCCTACGCAGTGATCTCATTTCCATAGCATTTATTCCAACTTCCAAATTTTTCGTCCATGTCCAAGTTTCATTCCCATAAATCATGGATGGTATCAGGATTGCATTGTGCATCAACTATCGATTTCAGAGATATCTTCTTAGAGGTCTAATTGCACCGCCAACCCTTCTCCCAGCCAATTTCCTTCTTTCAATCTCTTATTTTCACACCTTGCATCTCTTCTAAATAAATTACCTAAATAGACATACTTCCAAGTTCTCGACATTCACTTTCACAAAACATTGCGTTCTTAAATCTTCTCTTTCAAAACAGTGGAAATAATATTTAAAAGCTCATTTAATGCAGTATCTGTGATTTTTTTTCTAACTTCTATTACAACATGGTTCACCACTTTCAAGTGTAGCAATTTTTATTTTCAAAAAAGAAACAAATGCTAGGTCATTAGCAAATAATATCCAGCTTTTTTTTAATTAACGATGCAGATTATATTTACGTTATATGTATGTACTCATCCTCTCTAAAAATCAGCCCATAAACGAAGAATTGATTTTCAAACAAACAAAAAAAAATATTCTACTTGTTCTTCAATATAATCATGTACCTATTCCTTGTGTTAAAACTTATCAAAACTCCTTATAAAATGAACTTCAATTAAGTATAACTCCTTAATAGCAACGTTATATATACGATTCTGTTTGCTGGCGGTTTTAAAAATCTCTGTAAATAAATAAAGTTTTCAAAATTCCTTACACTTCATTACAATAATTTATTCCTTGTATTAAAACTTACCAAAACTCCTTATAAAAATTAACTGCAATGAAAATTATATGACTTATCCAATCAATCTATTTCATACGATATATTTTACATTCGCATCTATCAATTGCAACAACAATCAATCCACGGACAGTTCTTTCAAATGTCAATTAATAAAAATTCATAAGTAGAACAAAATTATATTGTAAAAAGTACTAAAAAGATTACCTACTCTCTGTGTTTTCTTAAATTTCCTAATTTTTCTTAATTTTTTTCTTCTAATACAACCTTCTTCTGATAAGAGCCTACACGCCAAAAAAAGAATTAGCGAAATCGGTCCCGCCATTTAGGCGCGATGGGATAACACCGGGAAATAGCTCTCCATTTTTATAGTGTTCTTAAATTTTCTAATTTTCCATACATTTTTCATAATTTTTTTCTTCTAAATCAACCTTCTCCTAATAAAAGCCTACACGACAAAAAAGAATTAGCGAAATCGGTCCAGCCGCTTAGGCGTGATACGATGATATCGGGAAATAAATCTCCATTTTTATAGTTTTCTTAAATTTTCTAATTTCACATGCATTTTTCTTAAATTTTTTGTTCTAAAGGTACACTCTCCTGATAAAAGCCTACACGACAAAAAAAGAATTATCGAAATCAGTCCAACCGTTCAGGCGTGATGCGATGATGTCGGGAAATAAATCTCCATTTTTATAGTTTTCTTAAATTTTCTAATTTCCTATGCATTTTCTTAATTTTTTTGTTCTAAAAGGACACTCTCCTGATAAAAGCCTACACGACAAAAAAAGAATTAGCGAAATCGGTCCAGCCGTTTAGGCGCCATCCGATGACAACGCGAAATAGCTCTCCATTTTTATATATAAGATTAGTATAGATTATTGTTTTGATAACAAACTTATGACCCAAAGAACTTCATCCCGCATCCGAATCAACGATAATTATTACATAATGCAATAAATTATTCGAAAAATTTAATAACTTTTGTATGTCATAAGCTGCGTTTCATTCATGTAATAAGTCAAAATTATTTTTTTATCCTGGGTTAGATCGACGGGCGGGTCAGCTATAGTCAAACAATAATTTTATTGTTGATCTTCATTCATTGACAAGAAAATAAAATATAGATAGATACTTATTCAAAATTTTCAATTTAGTTTCTAGTAAGAAAGCTGCTATTTCTCCCATCAGAGAGTTACAAAGTGAGGAAAATATTCGTGGTGAGAGCTTCGTTTCTTTGCCATACATTTTGAAAGCTCCTAATATTTATATATTCTGAAAATTAGCACTAAACTTCGTCGAAGGTATATTATTTTAGTATAAAAAAGTATGTAAAGTAACGACATAGTAGAAATACGTCAATAAACAAAAGCTAGGTACCAACGCCTACTTTTACCTTTTATAACCTATCTACTGAGGATGGTACAGCTCATCACAAGTCAATAAAGTGTAGATTGTATGTGTAACTAAACTATGTTCGTAGGCACTGGGTGACGTGACATTATAGTGTAATTATAACAACACTAAGTAGTGCCATATGAGGTAGCAAAGTATAAGACGAGCATGGGTTTTGTAGGTAGACACAGCACACGCGTTATCTAATAAATACATCTTGTTAAGTAGCGATGTGTACCTCGCAGCATCTAACCGACATCCTGTACGTGTGGCGTCACCTGAATTTTAATAACACAAAAGTTAATGAGAAATGATTTTGAAGAATCGAAGAATTTGAAGCAATTGGAATCAACGAATAGAATTCATTTCTTATAGTTTAAAAAAATATTTTTTTCTCTGGAGTACCTACTCAGCTATCCAAAATCAATTGAACGAATGAATGAAATTTATTTCCAAGAAGAATAATTACAGCACGAATAAAACAATTAGTTATAACATGAATAAAAATTAATTAGGTACAATTTCAAAATCCTTTCTGGAATTTACTGCCCCATCTTTTCTGAGACAATTACTAAATTAACAAACGCCAAAAATCTGCCTTCGATAAAACTACTTCAGGATTTGCCCTTCTCACATTCAAGTCACCTACCTACTCTCTCTTATTATATCCTCTACCGGGTAGGGTAGGTATAATAGTGAGATTTTCGTTATTTGCTGTCCCTAAGGTCTCGCCAATAGCCTTTTTATGATAACTTGGTAAGTTATGAATTTTTTAAGCTAATAAGTGTTTTGAAAGTTAGAATTTTATCAAATGAGCTAAATTCGTTTCCTCATCCAGCAATACCTACCGTTTAATCCAGCAGTACTAATCGTTTCTAACGACTTAAGAAATAATAAAACTTTATATAATGCGCCAATGTCCTGTTACCGCATCTTTCAATTATATTATTAACCCGCTACTGTTCGTATATTATATACGTACATAGGTACAAGAGATACCAATTTTTTTAATTGCCAAAAACATTAAATATTAAAAATTGGACAGTCACTTCATATTAATCTTAATAGAATCCGCTCTGACGCGCTGATTTCGCACTGATTGGGAAATCTTCCTGGATGTGACTGTGGAATCGAGAGACAGACCATCAATCATTTTAGAAAAAAGAACATACAAAGATACTTTCTCAGGCTTTCTAGCTCTAATCGATGGAACGATCGCATTCATTGATTAATAAAAGTTGAAAAAATGGATAAGAAATAATATAAAATAATACCTATATCTAAAATTATGTTAGTAGGAACGGATTTCTTGCGACGCCAACGCCATTTATGAAAATTCCACAACAACACAATTTTTATTTACCTGACATTTATAGAGTTTCAAAACACCGGAACACAGATTATCGATAAAATTTCTTTCAAGCTTTGAGAAATATTTTTTTACATTCAAACATATTAGGTATATTAATAAGCGTAGGCTATTTTTGTATAGGTAAATTATTAAAATGCAGAAAGTGAATAAAAATAGGTGAGTTAAGTTTTATGAACATGTCGTGAAGTTGTACCGTTTTTCATCGGAAATTTTTTTTTTGTTTGTTTGATTAGCGAATTTTTATTTCCCATTAGGTGTAGGTATGTTTAATAATGCAGGAGGCCTAAGCCCCACTTAGGGGCATAGGGAGGCACCAAGAACTCTCCATTGCGCTCGATGGCGTCCGAGGCTTATGGTGCCTTTTCTGACCGGTTGAAATTTAACCGGTTTGGGGGGGATCTGCGGCGGGCTTGGTTTCGTGTGGTGCCGGCTTTTTTGGTTTTGATTGATTCGATCGAACTAGAGGGTTGGTTTCGTGCGGGTCGGGTTTGCTGCGGGTTTGTCTCCTCCGGGCTGGCTTGCGGTGTGCGGGAGGTCAAAGGGAGAATGTATGTATGTATGTATGTTTAATAAAGTAAGCAGATATTTTGGAAAGAGTTGTTATCGTACGAAGATATTGAACACGAAGTTTCACGGGTCAGCTTGTAAAATATAATGGAGATGTATCACATTTTGAATAATTCTATGACAAAATGAAAGCGGGGTTCGGGCATATCATGCATAAGCATCGGTTTGCTATCTCATGCTGGTTACCCCCATTTAGCTACATGCCGTGAGGAGGGCACGAAGAATACCTACATATTAAGACACGCACGAAAAAAGGAAAGAAAACTTGAACCCGTCAGCTGTTTCGTGATGACGATAATGACAACTTTACGCTGTATGACCACATCTCTCATAGCAACTACCTAGTATGTGGCGTGCAATATGTTCTGGATTGTAGCCTCGTGGAGTGGAGACCACGTTCCCCCAAACAGTCATCACCCTTGGCTTCACAGAGGCCGGATATAAATTTTTCGCTTCGGTGAATGGAGCTAACGTGAACAGTGCATCCAAAAAAACAACTCACAAACATCAAGTGGACAACAATCATGCATTATTAGGGATGCTATATGGTACTTGAACAATAAAGGATATTGTTATTTTATTTTATTCTCAAGCCATATCTATACACAAAATTTACCAACTAACTTGGTTATAAAATTTCGAATGCTTCTGTTTTTTTCATTTCTGTCAAAGTTCATATTTGAAAATTGTCAGATTTAGCTCTTGAGACTAGGATTCGCCATTGAGACAAAACAGCTTATTCTAATGAATTCTAAAATTTACAAACAATCTTAGAAATTGCCTATAAAAATAATCACTTTAGAAAAATACATAATATTACATACCTATCTACAGATATTGAATTATTTAAAAAAAATATCATAAGCTAACTTTCATAAAATATTAATTTTTGGCATTTAGCTTGCAAAAATCTAATGGCTAAACCACCTTTTAAAGGGTGGCTTTTAAGTAGTATTTATTTATTTATTTATTTATTTTATTTACATACGGCAAAGCCATTTACATGTTTATTAATAATACAGTTATATAAGATAAAATATGACAGAACACAATAAAAGTACATAAAACAAACCTTAAATTCACATCCAAAGAATCACAGATAAATATAATAATATCAAATCAAGACAATAAATTATAACAATTAAAATGCATGAAAATTGAACAATAATCAGAACTAAACTACAAGCACAATATATTTTTTTTTTTTTTTATTTTTTTATTATTTTTTTTATTTTTTTTTATTTTTTTATTATTATACTCTATGGGGCGGCTGACCCGGAGATAATGGAAAAATGGGCATTTTACTTTTATCCATTTTCCATAGACGTTTGTTCATAAATTTTCCATTTTAAAAATAAAACAAATATATTATAAACAAAAGAATTTTACTTGTACTTATATAAATTTTCACGACACCAGCTTTGGGTAACTTTTAATGTGAGAGAGTCAAAGAGTGTATTGTGTTCACTTTGAGTGAGCACAGCTTCATTAAAAAAATTGAAGCAAAAAAATGTGGTTTTCTAGAGAAAAAAGATAAGTATGTGCTTATAAATAAGAAATGATTAAAATGACATGAACTTTCAATTTTTGTTACTGATTAAGTGAAAAAGGTCATAAATCACTCAATTGTGAGTGGAATCGCAGAAAATTAAAAAAAGTGAAAAAGGTATACCTGCCTATTATTTATCACTATTTTTCTTTGGACTATTTTTAAATAAAAATTGACTACGAAAATATCGTGTTACATAATTTAAGTCCCGTGGAAGTGTCCTGATTTATAAAAATGAATGTGTCAGACAGGATGTGGCTTGCCATAGGATGGTTGTGATAAAATTATATGCCATAAAGATTGCTCATTTCTTGGAAATCCATTCACTACACTTGAGAGTATACATATGTCCTCACTCCTCACCTCAGCATAGTAGAACACTTTCAGAATACCAATGACGGGAAATTCCTATACCCATCGTTTTAATAAAAATGTTTTGAAACCACAGAACACAGCCCTGAATCATACTTAAATAATATGTACCTGATGTATACTAAACTACATAATATATTGTAATTAATTATTATTGGACTTATGTGCCTTTAGGTATATGCGCTGACACAGTGATGGTATAGTTTAGAGAAAGTCCTGCATTCGAGGATTAGCACGATAAGCAAGTAAAAAGTATAGTCTCATAATATTGTTTGAAATTGAAAGATTTCTTCCCTCAAGTACAATTTATTTTGTTCATTTTAAATTCTTTCGTAAATTCTGCAATGAATCCATATCTTACGCTCAGCGAGAGAGGTTTGTAATAATTGTTAGACACATATTTGGTTCACCATCGTGCTGTTCTGAGACATTATAAACAATTATTACAACGTAATGAATGGGCGAGAAAATTGAAAATCATAAATATAAATTTTTTTGCGAGAAGAATTCTTGGTATCAACATTAATGATCAAGAAAATATAGCTCTATTTCTAGCTCTGCATGGTTGTTCTTTTGGTGTAAACGCACCCTTACATCCAACCATACTATATTAAAAAATGTTTTAATCATCGCATAAAAATGAAAAGTTATAAAGAATTCAAAGCATAACGTCCTTTCGGCGCCACCATGTATGAATAAAAACATAAATTTACGTCTGCGTGAAATCAAAACACTCGCAATACATTCCTAATACAAATCTCAATGAATTAGGTATGTACCTACTCATTAAGTTGGTAGTAGGAAGTTGTTGGTAGCCTGGGCGGCTACGTACGACGTCAGCTTTAGTAATGTTTCGTGAGGAGTTCGCGGGTTCGATCCCATCAGGTGTCGACCAACTTCCTCTTTCACGACATTCAAAGAGCGGATTCATTTTGTATTAAAAAAATATATTATGTAGGTAAGAAAATAGGTACCTAGGTACTAAATTAGAACTATCATTTTTATCATTGTTATTAAGTATGTGAAAAGTAATAAACACTTCTTGTTATTGACAGCAATGTTGGCGGGTAATCACTGTAGATAGATAGAAGAAAGCTGCAATCTGACAAAAACGCATTCGGTTGAATATTTCTAGTACGAGAAATTGACGCTTTCTTAGTAGGTATTATATTTAGTAGGTATAGGTACTCGAAATGGATAGATAAGTCTGACTCATATCTACGAGAAAAGTTGTCACCTTAAAAGGAACTTTAATAAGAAAATGAGGCGTAGGTGTTTCCTGTATGTAATTGCAGATAGGTAGGGACTTGCTAAGTGCGGCCATCTACTGGACAGGAGCGGTCAGAGGGCGATGACGCCGCCAAGGTTAATTAGAGGGTCAGAGGAGCAATGCTAACTCTCTGTATGATCATACCTAGCAGTACAGAGGAGTCAAAGGACACATGTCTTATACATACCTACCTACACTTTCTTACAACATATCCAATTAACTATATTATTATCAAGTGATTATATATTTTTTTAAAAGTGATTGAGCTTATGAAATATTTAATTATATTCAATTTACAAAATATATGTCGTATTTTCAATTTGGATACTGTTTGTTGGTAGATATTATTGAATGAATGTAGGCTCATTAAAAGTGAAGAAAAAATACATGTTCGACATCTATCACATTACAAGTAGGTAAATCATCAGCGAGTAAGCTACGGTGATAAGATGCGAAACCACGGCCATAAGTCTTAGTATACAGAAGTTGGAAACATAATCCCGGAGAAAGCAATTAAAAATATATTCGACAAGATAAACCCACCACTATATTTACACTCTTAAATAGACTACCTATCCATCAGAATAAGGAGCAGAAAAGGTGGTAGGAAGGTTATTTTACATCATTACTGGTAAACTTAGGTACATTATAAAGCTATGTCCACACACAGCGACAAAATGTTGATATCAACAGTTGACGGGTATCTATCAACTTTTTGTTGTAAAAAACGCAAAATGTTGACGGATACTTTAAGTCGACCGCCGACTTTTGGATGCAAAAATCAAAGAGAAATTATGCATGTTGCTTGTATCCGTGTATCCCGGCTGTAAGTTGATATCAACAGTTGACGAGTTTTCATTGACTTTTTGTTGTGAAGTTGACAGATACTCGTCGATATTTGGCGCCAAAAATCATATGGAAATGTTGCGTATTGCATGTTTCCAAGTTTCCCGTTTCAAACGGGTAACTCGTCAACTTTTCACGTTCATCTCACTGGTCGAGGTATTATTTGTGAATGTTTTTTTTACCTTTCTACATTATTTTTATAGGTTTGTTTTGAAAAATTTTCAAGTATTTATTAATTTAAAATTTAAATGGGTACCTTCTTATTTAATTATTTAATATTTTTTTTTTACCCATCAAGCCATATTGGACAGGCAGAGAGAACGGACCTCCACTTTTTTCTATTCAGGCATTCTTCTTTCACTTACTCCAATGACATACCATTTCGCATAAAACCACTCCTATTTCTCTAACTTCATACCTGAGCTTCCTTGAGGACGGAATCGATGTGTTCGATCCGAGTTATTACATAAATAAGTAACACTCTTCAATACATAAGTGTCAGTATAGCAGGCGGAACTTAATCCTTGGAGCATCCTCTACCAGTCAACCAGTCCCGTCTAATATGAGACAGGATTCAACTTCGAGAAGATATTTCAGATGAAAATACACATACATTGAAAATTTCTGACCCAACCGGGATTCGAACCAGGGACCTCTTGATCTGAAGTTGATGCATTTGCCACTAGGCTACCATTCTCCTTTTTTGACCCCATTCGGGGGCAACGGGGGGCAGCTAGAACTCTCTACTTCGCTCGATCTCGCGCAGTTTTTTTTCTTTATAAAAATGAATCTGTGTTCACTATATATTTACTCAAAGTGAACACAAATACACTATATGACTCTTTCACAGTAAGCTACTTAAAGCTTGTGTCGCGAAAAAGGAAGATGGTCGGCACCTGGGATCGAACCCACGACCTCCGCATGAAACATTGCGAAAGCCGGCGTCGTATCCGCTAGTCTACCAAACACTTCCCATACTCAGAGTTTCGATAACCAACTCCAACACCATATTCAGACCCCGCTCTGCTTCATAGGAGCGGACCACAGTATGAGAGTCTTCTTTGTCTTCGGGACCCTGATGATGAGAGGAAGAACAGCGCTCTCCTCGACCTACTGCCATTCGGCATCTTTAACACATTTCCCAGCCAAGTCCATCTACTCTCCAAAATGGTAGAAGTGATAGGCCTACGCTGGGTGCGCCGGCGTATAGAGTCGTTCGTTATGCGGTGGAACCAACTTATATTAAAAATTCTCCCGAGGCACCTCGTTTCGAAAGAATAGACTTTTTGTGCATGGACAACCATACAGGAGAATGGGTAACACACACGCATCAAACAATTAACATTTTCGTCTTGACACCAAACGCTGATGCTTTCCATATACCTATTGGTCATGTTGTTAAAGGCGCCCCTTGCTATTCAGATGCTCGAATCGGGAGCTCAGTCCTCAGGTCAATAGAGATGGTAATGGCTGCTCCCAGTTGTTTGAACTTATCCATTCGGGATACCTGATTAACAGTCGATTATGTTCAGTAAATGTGAATCAGTGCAGGCGTTATTCGCAATGAGCTTCAAATCTGGCAATTTTCTAAAGATTTCCACATTTTTTAAAATGAATCTGAGCTTAGTCAAAGTGAATACAATTACGCTTTTGACATCTTTCACACTACCTAAGCAAAAGGTTTGTATCGTGAAAGTGGAAATAGTTGGCACCGGGATTCGAGCCCACGAGTTGCAGAACGCTTCACTCATCGTACATTTCCATCGATAAGTTTAAAAAAACGATCGAAGAATATGTAGGGATACAGGAGGTTTGGTTGATCGTTTGATAAACTGGTATGGTACAAAATTAGATAATTTATTTTGTAATATATTGTACTTACCTACTCAAAATTTATATAAAGAGCTCCCTTTTTAGGCGTTTTAAAAAAAAATAGAAATCCCGTAATTTTATCTAGAAGTCACTCTGTAACTTTTTTTATTTATCCAACTATTTTTTCAAATTTCAAATCTTTAGAAAAAATAAGTAATATAATCACGAAAATGGCTTAATAAAAAGTTATATCCCTTCATATTCCAAAGAAACGTCCACGAAATAAGTTTACTTCAGATTTCAAAATTCTCAGAAAAAAATTTGATGGTCACTTTCACCATAGGTTCCTAACTTTTACGTAGCTCTTAGTGTCCTCCACTCCACACTATATAAAAGGCTACGAGCAACTTAAATGTTATGAACCGTTGGTGAAAGTCACCATAAGTTCTCCAAATTAAGTAAAATTTTTCCTTAAATATCAGTAAAACGGAAGAAAAACAGGTTTGAGTATTGGCACACCTTGCTGTGCCCCCCGAATATGGCTTGAACGCACTGATCTGAGAGGAAGCAGACAAGACAGAAGTGCATAGAGGAACCTAATGGTGATCAGATGCTCTACCTTGGGAGTGAACGTGAGTTGGTAAGGGTAAGGTTTATATTCTCTTTCAAACAGTATACCTACAACATGTGTGTATATAACAAGCAAAACGTATTTTTATTTCCAAATGATCTCCTCTATGTACCATACCAGTTTGTCTAACGTTTTACCAAACACTCTGTATACCTATTATTCGCATATTTTGATTTTCAACAACAAACGATGTGTGGACGCGCAACATCGCTATCAACAGTATCCAGATACAGTTGACGCAACATTTTGTATCTCCAACATTTTGTTGGAGATACAAAATGTTGCGATGTGTGGACATAGCTTTAGGTACCACAATACATCATTACTAGTAAACTTAGGTATATTATAAGGTATCACAGTTCAGTACCTATCTATATTCTTACGTTATGATAAGAAATTTTGAAAAAAAACCTCTAAGAAATTCTTTCAAAACTTCTGATGTTCAGCTGTCGATAATCATCCAACTTCGAACGAAAATCAGTATTTTGACATTCGTCCTGTTTCACAATGCTTCATAATGTCTTTTGTATCGTCATATATCTTCACTCATTTCCACGTAACTCAGCTGTTATTTGGTACACTTATGCGCCTTTTCCCAAATTTTCATTGTGCGATTACGTCAAACGTATTTGACAAAACCGAGACATTTGACTATAATAGACTTAATTATTATACCTACTGTTTTATTTGATTCGCGTGGTTGGGTCATTAAGATCATACGGCACGACTGAGTGGCCGAGGAAGCTTTTTTAGCTTGGTACACGCGGCCCTCGTTCAGATAACGGGATGTGCGCTCCGAAAGACACTTCATGTGGAACGTTTCCACAGCAGCTCACCGGTATTGTATCTTTGCCTTGTTCTACCATTGTGTTTACGCCATTTAATAATTTGGCAACGATTGGATAGAGGTAGGTAGGTACCCTAACGAATCACAGCTGTTAACAATTATTATTGTCTTTGAAACTTTTGTGCTGATGTTATTGTCAATCAAAGTCCCACAAAATAACAGTTATATTTAGTGCGATTAAACAAAGAACATAATTTTACTGTTGAAAGTTTGTTGTGACACGAATTGTTTATTAATATTGTCATTGTTTGTCACTATTATTGTCACTTTTTTGCACGCTAATGGTAGATATCCGTTTTACCGGCCTAGCATAAAAACATTAAAAACCATCAGCAGTTCCATTGTGGTCTGCATACCTTCACAATTATTATTTGTATAAAACACATAACCACACTTTAAACCAAAACATTCTTAACAGTTGGACATTTTTTTACTAGATACTAATAATTTTGGCCATGGAATTGAAATATAGTAAAAAAACTATGGTAAAAAGTACTTAATTCACTCTTTCTCTTAACACAAGACTTTGTTTTACGATATAATAAAGGATTGTTACATATTACTTAATTGTTTTATAACATTTTATTTTTCAAATAAGTCGATAAATAAATAAATACTTTTAAATATGCCTGTTCCTCTCGTCGTGATCAATATGTTGTACTACGTTTTGTAAAGGTGCATTTATACCAAACGAACAAAGTCCTAGAGCTTGAAAATAGAGTTTATTTTCCTAATCGTTGATACTGCACACCATGGAAATAACAACTTATTAGTAGGCGATGACAGTTGTTTCTGGTTATTATCATATTTTTTTGTTCATCTTGCTATATTATAAGTCATGGCTTGTTTTTTTCTGCACAATTCTGCCTCTTGGGACCTTGAAAACCATCTGCTGTGGGGTTCTGTCCATAATACACGATAATTAAATCATAGAACAAACAAAACATCAATATTTACTATAACAAAACATCAATATTTACTATAACAAAACATCAATATTTACTACTAGCCTTTTTACCCGTCCATAAAATTGTTGATGAAGTTGTTTGAGAAAAATGTGAATTACAGAACCTGATTTATGGATTAATAAAATATGGTACCTATAAAGTATGTCCCTAAGTGGGGTCAAAAAATGGAGAATTGGTTGACTGATCGAGTTTGTATTACCTGTAAGTCTGAGGATTTGAATTGGTAAATAGGTAGATATAATTAGATAGTATGATAAATTTGTAGAATTGCTGTGGAGGCAGCAAAGGTGATTCATAAACATAGCATTTTTATCTATTTTCTATACCTTCCCCTTCAAGTACATTTAGATAGAACACTTGATTTCTGTAAATGCTTTAGTTGTTCTTCTGCAAAAATATAATTATGTACCTACAAAGCTTTATTTATTCTTAATATCAAATTTAACAGGTAGGTACATAATTATTTTAAGTGTTAAGACCTCTACCCGAGCCAGTGATTTTGTACCTGAAAATCTTTTGTATGAAAAATTGTCAGTATAGCCAGCAAGAAAATATTGCATAAAAAATTCCTATAAATATTCTGACCCATCTGGGAATTGGAACCAGAAATTTCTTACCAGAAGTGGGTGTTAATTATTTTGAACATAGTAAAGAATTTTGTGGCCAAGGATTCGAACCTGCACCTCACATCCAGCCTTCGTGTGAATAGAAAAATCAGTGTAGATTGCTTATTAAAAATATAACACAGGAATAGGGTAATAATAAAAATTTCAAGTTGCTATGGCAATTATACCACCAATTTATTAAATCCCTATGCCCCTAAGTGGGGCGTAAAGGGAGTTTGGATTTCAAAAATTAATTTTACTTACATTAATAAAACAATCAATACAATAATTGGTAAAGAAACACACTTTTATAATAAATAACTAAGGTATTTTGCAGTTGATAAACTTCATTTAACAGGGTAAAACTTTTTAATAAATGATAATTTTGAGTATAAATATTTAGGTACTTCTAGAGAATTAGAACTCACATCTTTCATAGGTGCTTAATATAAGTCATACCAAGAGTTGAAAATTAATAAGAGATATACAAAACATGTAAATGTTATTGTTGTGAGAAAATATCTAGAAAATTTTGACACATTTTAAAATTCTGTAGACATTTTGGCATTGCATTCATTATAAGATATAATCCTAGGAATCTCAGCTCCATAGACGAATTATGGAAGGCATAAATGCAACGGGCCGTTGGCCCGGTGGTTAGCATCTTGGCAGATTGTTGAATTTGTCGATTACTCAAGGATTTCAATTTGACCACCTAAATAAGGAACGTTGTTAACGTGAAGTCATCACACAAAGCCATTCGAAATAGCAAGAGAAGAAAGTCATAATCCAGTTAGTACTGGTCAAATGTTAAAAAAAATGGCATTTTAAAATTGACCATAAATAACGGTGTAATGTTGAATATATCAGTCTGTAATAATATGAATTTTTTCGATGTTACAGGAAAAGAGGTCTGATTATAGAAACTTCAACTAAATTTCAACAAAAAAAAAACAGGTTTACAATAATAATAATTCTGAAATTAAAATAATAATATAACTAAATTAAAAAAAATTTAATAGTTTGGAATTTAGTTAACAATAATTGTCCTCCAATGCAATCACTTGTAAGTTAATGATGTTGCTAGGTTCTTTTAACAAATCTATGAATGCTCTTTTTAGTATTTACTTAATACACATAATCTGCAAATTAAATATACATAGGTAATCTTCATATTCATAAGAATAATATTAAAAATTGTGAAAAATTTATAAGTAAATGACGTTTTAATCGGCCTGGTGTTGGTTATTTTAACATAATATCTATAAATATTTCTTCTTCCGATGGCGCTACAGCCTAATTTAGCCTTGGCTTCCAATACTGGACGCAGAGTCAACCTTGTCTCTACATCTGTCCTGATTTCGTGGGTCAAAAAGTTGCTCGGCATCCCTCCTGACCACATTCTCTCATTGCAGCCTAGGTCTTCCAATTCGGCCGGATGTTCACCCATAATTCTCTTTGGTGCTCGCAATGATGGCATTATCTGCTCATGTCTGGCCCAGCGTAGTCTTTATCTATAATAATAAAACCAATATTAGGATGGGACTTTCTAAGGTTAGACAGGTATCTCAAAATTATCTTACGCATAATTTTAAAACAAATAAGAGATTACACTTTTTAAATAAAGTAATGGATATAACATGAGTTTAATAAAAAGAACATATTTTAGGAGTGAGAAGTAAAATTAAATGTACTGAATATAAAATTCTAAAATAAATATATAATTATTTTAAACAAAAGTTGATATTGATAAGTTATTATTGAGAAGATTCAATACTTACTTAGAATTGATTTGTGTTCAAGCAAATTTATATTCATAATTCATCCCTTAGTCAAAATATTATCAGATATTGCTCTGCGGTCTCTGTGATTTGTTGCAATGAAATGACTGGCTCCTTGGCTAGATACTTATCTGCAACAAAAAAATAATGTGTGTTGACAAATGTTTTAAATTTGCTGCACTTAATATCTATTTCTTTTTATAATTTACAATAAAACATTGGAAGGAATTTGGAATAATGTTCCACAGGTTTAAAATGTGAAACTTAAGAAGTAAGTGAAGGTGATGTTTGTATCTGTATGATAATTATTTTTAGGTTATAAATTATATGTTTTTTTAAGCTATAGGTTACATACCTGAAATCCAATATTAATCAATTTAAATCTCAGTCCATCCATCAAACTCTACTGATTTAAATATTTTTCCAAGGAATGAATCAGTTTTGATGTCTATTTTCGACAAACCACTCTCAGACTCTCACAATTGCCTCACAATTTCACGCGTAAAAAAATTGACAGCTCGTGCGGAAGTACCATAGATGAAGATAGTGCATACAGTTCAGAAATAATTCATTATAAAATTGATTATATTGAAAATATGTTTTTTATTCATATAAATAATTAAAACCTTTTTTATTTAATAATTAATTATGACGTAGCAAAATTACTAATTAATTATAGACGACATTTTATTCCGCTATACATATTTTCTTTTGATAGTGTCTGTAAAACAAACCTTCATAAAAATATAATATGAAGTAGATGTCATTTACACACAAAATATAATATATAAATTGGTTAAGTAATATTATTATTTTATTATTCTTAGAAAACCCATCCTGGAAGAATGATTTGTGAAAAATACGCTGCTTTATTTTAATTAGGTAATCATAGATTTACTTATACATAGATCAATAGAATTCATAGTCAATGTCACTTGTCACTCATTGTTGATAAATATTGATATATCAAAAAACATAAGAGAGTGATATAATGCTTCCAATTTTGAAAATATAAATACATAAATATGAGTTTGCTGCTCTAATAGATTTTTCGGTAGGTACCAAATGTTGTTTATTAAGATTATAATCCCTTCTTTGTAATTTTTAAGTATTGGCTCAGAAACATAAAAAAATATTGACATTTTCTGTAACATTCTTTCCATCGCTATGATTTTATTATTTTTTAGTTTAAGAATGCATGAATCACTTTTAAATGGTAACCAAATTGAAAACAAATGATCTAAGACTTTCATACTCTTTTTCAAAATATATAAGCAATATGATGTATGCTAAACTAAAAGATTTGATTTTAAATTCAACCATTAGTGCAAAGGGGGTTAGTAAAGAAAAATAAACGCAAATATTTATTGACTGATGATTAATTTATTCATTTTCAGTGTCACAAACCTTGGTTACTTTTATCTGTCATCAAATTGTGCTGTGACTGAGATACCTTTGGGTTTTTTTGCGTCAAAACCTGTCAATCTTCACAGACTACATCCAACGATTGCAGTTTTGGTCTTTCAAGGATTCTTTATTCTACATGATCATGTTTGAGATGTGTAAAGAGAATATGTTGTTGACGGAAGAAACTACTACAGCAATAATCCATGAAACATATGTGAAGATTGTTATATTAACGCAATAAAATATTAATATATATTTAACATTGTTTTTAATTTATCTTCATACCTATTAATTAAGAATTTAGATAATTTTGTTATTATAATAGCAAATAAAGTGATCTTCAAATAAAGTGATATTCGATGATTCTGTCCACAACAATCTGTTTTATGTGATTAATTGAGATATGGATATTATACAGTATTTCTTATTTATTATGATGTGGATAAAACAAATATATTTTTTACTATAATAAACATGCACACATACCTGACAAATCCATTATGATTTTGATAAACAGGAACGTCATTAGTTCCTGTCAGATTCGCTTTCTTTCAGAGTTCTGTTTTATCGACCAAATCTACTAAAGAATTTTTATACTCATTTCAATTTTCAAAAATCATTTTTACGATTAATATATTTAAATGTATTATGAATTTAATTTCATGTATCTTTATTATTTACCAACATTTAATATGATTTTATCAGGTACTTACTCATCTAATGGCCACGACAGATTTACACAAACTGCGGCCATAAATTTTTTTAAATGTGTCAAATTACAAAATGGAGGAATTATATTTCCAAAATTTTGCATTAAATCTTTATTTATTGAGAATAATAAGATTTGAATAACATTTATATGTATAACGAATCAATCTCCAATTATTTTATTACATTTTCATACCGTAATACCAAGATTCCATTCAACGTTTACATGAGTAATTTTGTTTCCAAACGATGGCTTACTGTCTTTTTTGAAAAATTTGTATGAAGATCCTAAAAAAATAAAGTTTTTTAAATAGCGCTTAATATATTAAAGTTAACGTTGCCAATTGTATCTTAGAACGTTCTCGAGCAAATTTCACCGCTCTGCGCAGATTCATATCTGACGTAGCATTTGTATTTTGAGCGTGATGCTCCGACATAACGGAAAGTATTGTCAAAGGCAAATAAAAAAACAAACATTTCTGAATTATTATGTAGATAACAAAGCATCAATAGGACGCACGTTAGTTTATTTATCTGATAAGATTCTCGGTCAATGACTAACTAGTGAGCGCCTATAATTATCAAAGTACCATTTTTCTCGATAATACATCCATATTGTCACATGCTTGATGGTGCGTGTTCGTGTGTAATATGATGTGCAGGTACAATACGCTACTTAACTTATTCGCCTGATATGGTTGTTAAAAGGAATCCTACAAAATAGGTAAGCCATGACTCAATCTAACTGTGTAAATAATAAATATTGTGATGATAACACTGGGTACACCGTGACACTTTCAGTTAGTACACTATGACTCTGAATTGCTGTTTCCATTATCATTTGCACTTCTTAGAACTACGGCAGATATTCCAGTTACTTGTATGTTGTGCTGAGTCTTATTATAGTGGCCTCATTGTAAAGACTTACAGTAAGTAAAGTGTGTTTTGCATGACACTTTCACATAAAGTAAACATGCGTTGTTTTAAATGGAGATCGCCGGCGTCTCACTTATAATCACATAATATAAGTTATGCAGTCATATTTGTTTACGTTTTTTTTATTCACGTAATAAAAAATTCATTCATAAGGCTGAAAATGACAGTAGGTAATTTTTTTAAAATTAATCTGTGCTCACTCGAAGTGAACACAAATACACTTTAGACAACTTTCACACTAAGCAAAGGCTTGTATTTTAATCGGAGATGTTTATCAATTTTACCCTCAATTGCATCTATATAATAATTTAGAAATGTTTTTTTATTTGCCTTTTGTCGTTGCTTGACCGTATATGTGAGCATCACGCCTAAACGGCTGAACCGATTTCACTAATTCTTTTTTTGTCGTTTTGGCTTTTATCAGTAGAAGGTTCTTATGAGAGAAAAAAATAAGAAAGTTGCGTGGTAAATCTACATAATAATTCAGAAATGTTTTTTTATTAGCTTTTTACCTAATGTCATCGCATCACGCCTAAACGGCTGAACCGATTTCGCTAATTCTTTTTTTGTCGTGTTGGCTTTTATCAGTAGAAGGTTCTTATGAATGAAAAAATTAAGAAAGTTGCGTGGTAAATTGGGAAATTAAATAAAACTCGCATTAGCCCCTCCTTCTCTATCTACATAATAATTCAGAAATGTTTTTTTATTTTGCTTTTTACCGTATGTCATAGCATCACGCTCAAAATACAAATGCTACGTCAGATATGAATCTGCACAGAGCCGTGCAAAATGCCGGAGAAGGTTCTTTAATACAATTTGCTGCATTAACTTTAATATATTTAGAGCTATTTCAAAAACCCTATTTTTTAGGACCTTCATACAAAATTTTAATAAACATTAAAAGTGTCATTCTTCTTTTTCTGTGCTTATGTCAGTTATAGAGGTCTACAAAGCTAGACTAGAACCTGTTTAATTACCTACCGATCAAGCCTGACAATCGGAATCAAAAACGTAAAGCAAGACGGGTATAAGCTATTTAGAATATTGAGTAATTTCACACGGTAAACAAAAGTGAAACAAATAATGCAAAGGTTCATTAGCGAGTGCAGGACAGACGATAACCTATTATATTGTTTAAACAGAATATCATTGTGCTGTTCTTTCAACGACTATGCATGGTGTTGGTTAGGTACCCTATGGTGCGGGAAAATATCACAGTCGGTACCTAGGTATATACATATTATAATATGTGTTTGTATTTAAATTTAATTCCTTCTGTAGAACAAGATACAAGAAAATGTGAGTAGGTATATATACTTAACATCGTAACGAAATAACGAAGGACCGAAATAAATCGTTAATGTTTAAAATTTGAAGAATAGTGTATGTACCTACTATTTATAGGGGGATAGGATTCTCAATGATTCTCCTTGTATTATAATATAAGTACCCATATAATAATATACGTGTTTTCTGGACATCTGACCAAACGATTCTTCTTTTTAAATAAATAATAGGTACGTATTGATAATTTGTTTTTTGTTTCAGTGAAAATGAAATGTCATAAAGTAACTACAAAATCCCTACTAAACTATAGGAAGTGTACTGTTTTGAACACAAAATTTACAAAGAATGTAAAAATAAGATATTATATTTTTCTAATAAAATACTATTTATTAATGCAGTTTCAACAAAATGATGACTTCCGTTTACTTCGTGAGATCCCCTACAAGTCGGTCAATGACAGGTTCGCAGCTCGGCGACGTTATGTGTATTCAGGCGTTATCTATCCACCCAGCTACCATCTCTAATTTATTGTCAACAACTGACTAAACAAAAATTACAATAGAAACATTATATTTCTACTTGTCTTATGAAGCTACTGATGATATGGAGTATATACTCGCCAATCGCCATCACCCTCAAGCACCGTCAACGAATAATTCGGAATACAAGATGCAGCAAGAGGCCAAGAGGAGTCTCGTCGTTTTATAGCGAACTAGCTTTCCCGATAGACTTCGTCCTGTCTTTACTATGAATATTGAATTCGAATTTGTATAATGATAAATTAATTACTTATTCCACCAATACAATTCCGACCGGTGCATCTGTTGTCCGACCTGACCGATGTTTACAGGGCACATTTTGTCAATCGCACCAACTATGTATCAAACAACTGACAGTTATGTCAAACTTCTATTAAAATTCAAAAATAGAATAGTTTTATATTGTCAAATGCACTAAAAACCTACTTACTTTTTCTTATATGTTAATTATGTTTTGCGCAACTTTCTTATTTTTTTCTTTCATAAAAACCTTCTTGTTGGGGAAGCTTTAATGTTGGGTATTAAACTGCAAGACAGGAAAAGAAATGACTGGATATACGCATCCAGACTATAGTCAGTTATCAGTTACTTTATAAAGTGGTTTAGACGAGAGTTGTGCAGAAGTGGAGATGGACAGGGCATATTGCAAGAATGTATGACATCAGATGAAGAGAAGACTTCCGTAGTGGAGATCAAGGGACGATAAAAGATGGCAACCACCTACCAGATGGATGGACGAGAAAGAGGTTCGTTGGACCCCTGTGAATGGAAATAGCAGCAGAGTCGGGAGGAGTGGATAAGGAAAGGGGAGGCCTATGTCCTGCAGTGGGCAATCGTGGGCTGATGATGATGGTGTTCAAAATGGAAAGAAGACTAGAAGTTCGCAGGGTATCACAAGACGGCAGGTGTTATTTCTAAATCCTATAGTACGTACATATTATATGATAAGGATCTGTACAAACTCCAATATAATATTATGCTTACTAATCCATCTACGATAGAAATGCTACTATGAATTTATTTTCTACTACAAAAAGTAAAGGTGTATTCTTATAACCAGGTGAAAAGTTACGCTACGAAATGATTCTATGATAATAATAATGTATGCAAGCGAAGACACGGCAAGGAGTTAATACTACGCTATCCCTTCTGTACGTCTGAAGACGTAAGTACATAATGTATAAGCATAAACTAGTATGGTGGTTATTCCTTTGACCATCAGACTGTTGTATGTACATGTACCCAAGGATATATAGAACCGGTGAGAAGGACACGAGTAGGTACCTACATGAATAAGAGGTTGTTTTGGAGGGACGATGCACGGCATTCCTTGTAATAATAATGTACCTACCTAGTACCTATCTACTCACAACGGGTTTGTGACGGCCAATAGGAGAAGGCTGTACTGTGTAAGGTCCGATGAATCCTTTACGTATACAACGGACAAAACATGCAGGGGCAAATAATAATAACATAATATTGTAAGCTCATTATAATGACCCAGAGTAACGGAAACGTAAGCGTTATGCGATCAGGATGTGTATTGAATGTGAGTATATTGTTTGAAGTCACTGGAATGGTTGTTGAAGTTATTAGGATACGAGTACTTCACTTAATTGCTTCCTATGCAAACAATGTCTAAAGATTATTTTATTAAAAACTATTTACAGTTCCCGGTAATTCCGATTCAAAAGATAGTGTTACCTATAGGTACCTACTCAAAAATGTCTCCTAAACCAGAATTAGGTATGTAGGTACATTCAATACGTGTTTTTATTCAGTTTATATTTTGTCATCATATTTTTTTAACGTTTCGTACGAGCAAGAAATGTTTTGATGTTTATAAAGGTATTTTATAGATTTTGATAGATTTCACATAGCTATAAAATATGAATGAATTTCAACAGAAAATAAAAGTGTAAGGAACTCGAACATTGGGGCAAAATGTCATGGGAACAAGCCGAAATATAGAAACTGCATAAAAAAAAGATTTTGAGGTATCTATAAGAACAATATAAGATAAGAACGGATCCACCAAATAAATCTCCAAAAGAATGCGTAACATGATTTCGATTGGCGCCACTGTGACAATTTTTAGATAACGCAATATAAAGAATCATCAAAACACGATAATGCAACAAAGAGCACAGTTGATAATAAATTTTCGGATGCACCTCATAAAAAATATCAATGAAAAAACTAGGAATTAGGTACTCCAACAAGCTTTACCATAACAAAGATTGAACCTTGATATTGGTTATTCCTGATATTACGGATACTTAAACGTAGGTAACTAATAATACTTATATTATGTAGGCTCATCTGGGTAAAGGAATGTAAGCCAAGGGTGAGGGACAGATATAAATTTTCTTAGCAGTAGGGATGCGATTTTGATTCCAGTACAGGGCATGTTGAACAACCTTTGAGTTCTCCGAACGGGTTAGATATTTTTACAAATTTGGCCACTGGCAAAAGTTGTTAGCGTTAAAATTATGACAGAAATAGAGCCTTCAAAACAGCAGTAGCAAAAGGTGGTGGGTCAAATGAAAATTAAGCACAAAATAAATTAGCAGGTTTAACATAGCAAAACTAAATTTCGAAGACTGACTTAGTGTCATCATTTTACTTTCACAGAGTTCTCCGTTCACACATTAATATGCAAGAATGTTCTCGTATGTTTTGTTCCAAATGGGTAGGTACTTACATATAGTTATAAAAGAGGTACGCTAGTGGTTATATGAGTCTGTCTAGTGGTTTTGGCGACTCATTCTACCTCTTCAATTTAGATACGCAATGTTATGGTAGAAGGGACGCCAAATAAACCGCTATATTATGAATAATGTCCCACGAACAATAAAGGACAACGTGAAACTGATGACGTTAATTTGATTGTGGTTAGGTACCTATATTGTTATTCTCTATGACTTGTGGATCTAAATAGAAACTGTTTATGGGTTGTATAATATTATATTGTTACATGCAGACTTTATCTATCTGACGTATTTCTAACGACTGCCGGAGAATTCAAAAACCGGTTTACAACGCTTTGTTTGAAATGTTATTGAACAAAATCACACTTAATATTGATTATTTTATTAGTTACATTCAATATGTTTATAAATATGCGCTAACAGCTAAGCATGCGCATACCTTAAAATGTTTATAACCATAGATTTTATATTTTATAAGATTAGCATTCAAATTTGGAATTCCGATGTGCATAATATAAATTTGAAAAATATGAATCGACAGAATGCAGTTTATCTATAAGCGCCATAGATTATTATGTAGTTAGCAGAGTCATAGACTGTCGAAGCCTTGAATTGTAAATTAAGTCTAGATTTGTATGATTCATCTGTATGCTTGTAGGTACATAATTATATGCACTTACCTATTAAAGGTGACTGTCGATGATATGAAATACCTATTAGTCGCTCGTTACGTCAAAAAATGACTCACCTAATATTATCATCACATTAGGTGTGTTCTATACTTGAGATACAGATAAAATATGAGAAATATGTAAATAAAAATTTTAATTACTTAAATGTTAATATGAGATAGCCACATTTAAATGACCATAGATTTAGGTATATTATATTAATCCGCACTTAAAAATGAAAATGAAGTGCGTGTTATATCTGCTACATCTGATGCTTTCAGATTTTAATAAGTGAGTAGGTATCATAATATATATAAATCGAATAATGAAAGTCACATTAAAAATTGATTTTCCAGGTAGGTATAATATATCCATAAATTTACATGAGATCTTTGACCATAAAGATTTTTTTTTGTAAGCTTCAACCCCAATGAATTCTTTTTTCATTAATCTATGACCAAATTTTTACATCAAAGATAACATTCCTATTTTGAATTTTCATATTTGTATCCGGTTTAAGAATGTTTTGATGTATGGGCTCGACTTACTCTGACTCATATAGCTGTGAAAATGGAACGAAATAAGCTTTGACATTCAATACGGAGAACCGAGTGGAGAAATCTCAGATTCTAGTCACGGTGTTTGCCTGCGCAAAAGTGAAAAAAAATCTTTTCATTGAAACAATAATGTCGAAATAATTAGAATGTCGCATTTAATTCTTCATGTTGGAATTAAAAAATGATAATAACGAATGATTAAGTTTTGAGGAAAATCGAGTTGACTCTAAACGTTTTGATTTTTTTTGTAAGACACTTTCGTGAGTCAGAGAAAATTCTTGTAATAGTGCAAATAGTTTGGTCCGTAATGAATCCGTAAATTTTTAAAGAATCCTAGATACAGCTGGTTGATCACTTATCTACAAAACTCATTGAAAATTTATGGACTGTTATTAAAACGAAACAACGAACGAAACGGCTGGGACATGTGTTGAGGATGCCGAATGACAGTTGGCCGAGGAGAGCGCTGTTTTTCCTCCCATCAGGGTCTCGATGACGTGGAAGACCCTCTCATACCGTGTTCCGTTCCTTCGAGGCAGAGCTGAGGGAAATGGACTTGGTGTGGGAGGAGGTCATAAGCATTGCGCAAGATCGAGCGCAATGGAGAGCTCTTGTTGCCTCCCTATGCTCCTAAGTGGAGTTCAAAGGGAGATTTGATTGATTGATTGATTGATTGATTAAAACGAAAAGCATCTTTTGTAAATCCAATTGTCAGCAGAGTGAAAGAGTTGATTAGTCTGTGTTCTTTGGATGTGTTATTATGTCTAAGAAACAAATACTCTTAAAAAATATGAGAGAGTGAAGTTCCTTATTCTTCTTTACCATGTGTTAGGACCGTGGCCCGTCTTCGTTCGGATCTTTCTATTCTATACAGGGATGCGGATATCTGACTATTGTTCCATCCTCTTCCTGGAGAACATCAACCTCTATTTTTATCTCCATTTTGGGATTTAAGTATATAAAATGGTTACAGAACCGAATTTAGATTCTATCCCACCGCACATCATCCTCAACATCACAGGTTCCACCTTTTCCAGACCTTTTGACTGTGTCCCAGAAAATTGATACTGCAATAGAGGCTCTTAATTCTTACCGTGTCACCTCTTGATTCAATATCTATGTCGTTATAGGCTTTGATTTCTTTCAACATGAGTTTTTTCAACATAAAATTAATAATTTATACTTAAAATAAAGAGTAATGAGATTTTTTTTTTGTTTCATTATTTTCTATACAAAAAGAGACCCATGATCCAACCAAGATGTACAATTTATATGTAAAGGTTCCTGCCAGTATTTGATTGACTTTATTCATAAAATTTGTATTAGGTAGGTACTTGTTAAATAATATGTTCTAGCCAAATTTGGGTATTCCATTCAATATCATTTATTAAATAATCTGTTTCACTACACATTTTGAATGTCATTGAATTTAGAATGCAACTTGGCTAAGGCATATGTGGGTATGGTTTATACAGAATACAGGCCAACATTGTTTACCACGGTTCATGATAATGGTTTAGAAGAATTTAGTTAATTAGCTCTTTAATTACACGTGTACGGTGTACAAAGGGGGAACTGAAGGTTCAAGTAAGGATCTGTAGCTATGTACTATACCTGCTGTCATCTGCTCTCATTAAAAGTAATGTGCCCACATTTTATTTCTACCATAAACTCCTGCTATATGTTCTGTTACTTAGTAAATTGGCCGAGTCTGATCTGAGCGTATTGAGTATTGAGCAACCAACGCACCTCGTGACCTTTACGCTACTCAACAATATCAGTCGTTGTCTCAATAATATCTCACACTGCAGAAGGCACGAACAGAGTACTAACTTAAACCGCACCTTTCAAAACTTGTGAATGTCTACTGCATTTTTTCTAGAAGGTATAGATCATTTAAATTAAATCATAATTTCTGTTCGAACATGTTCGAAATTCAAAATGATTAGATATCTGTTTTCAGTCTGGTCTATATTATGTTTTACTGCTAATTAAGTACCTATACTAACAATGAATTGATGTGGAGGAAAAATAAAGGTCAGGCGGGGTATGGGGTATAAGAAATCTAATGAATGAAATATCTTAAAGTTGGTTTGGTGCGTCAGATGCTACAGAACTCTAGAAACTGACCCAGAATAGTTAAAAACTACAAATTCAAAAATGGTTGTCAACCTTCGATAATATTATATAGTAGCACTGCAGGAAGAAGACACTACAAAGTACTTTGAAGTGAAATACACGTTTTTTTAAGTAGTTTACTGTGGAAGAGTGTACCTATGTGTGTTCATTTTGAGTGAGCACAGATTCATTTAAAAAAATTAAGAAACGATATTCTATTTAAAGGGTAAAAAAATGAAATTCAGATAAACAATACGAGACAGCGTAGGTACCTACACGAATTTTATGCTTTACATGCTGGAGAAATATAAAACATTGTACCTACATTACATGCACGATTATAATTATTTGAAGCAGTGGTTGGTAGCCTAGCGGTTCAGTCGGCGACTTTCGGTGAGTGGGATCCCCGGTGACAAACTATCTTCATCTACAACACAAAAATTTCTCAAAGCTGTCAGAAAAGCATTTGTGTTCACTTTAGGTAAGCCCAGATTCATTTTTAATGGCTATAATATGTAAGAGGAGCATTTCATAAGACTTGTCTTTTTAAGAGGCACGATTATATTGCCATACAAAAAACAGATTGTAATAATCAGATTAAAGCGTCTCTTTTTATTTCTAATTTCTTACAATATTAATCTGTTGGGATTATTCACAGGCAGGCGCTGTCTGGGCACAAAGGAGTGCCGTTAGGAGTAAACAAAGCCGCTTATTATACGTCGAGATGCTGTAGGTACTCTATAACCTTTTATCATCAATAACTCAAGAGCAAATCTATAGTCGGAGAAGGAAATAACTGAGAATGATAATAGATACTACTACTAATGTTTTTCCGGTAACTCAAGTAACTGTTCTGCAGTCTTTATTGATTTTTCTTTAGCTACATTTTCTAGACTAACCCGTATTCTTGTTTGTTTGATTGTTTGTTTGATGATTTTTCTTTACATTTTCTAGACTAACCCGTATATGTTTGTGTGATAATTATTCATAACGTTTTCTAGACTAACCCGTATTCTTGTTTGTTTGTTTGATGATTTTACTTTACATTTTCTAGACTAACCCGTATGTTTTTGTGATAATAATTATTCCGACCGACCTCGGTAGCCTAGTTGTACTAGCATGGAGTTCAGATCCGAGGTCCCGGGTTCGATTCCCGGTCGGGTCAGAGTTTTTCTAAGTGTTTTTTCACTTGAAATTTCTACCCAGGGTGGGCCTGTCTCAGATTGGACGGGACCGGTTGACTGGAAAAAATTGCCTCAGGCAATAAGTTCCGCCGGCTATACTGAAACCTTTGTATAGAAAAGTGTTACATTTATTCTTTACATTTTCTAGACTAACCCGTATTCTTGTTTGTTTGTTTGATGATTTTTCTTTACATTTTCTACACTAACCCGTATGTTTGTGTGATAATTAATTATTCATAACGTTTTCTAGACTAACCCGTATTCTTGTTTGTTCGTGTGATGATTTTTCTTAACATTTTCTACAAAAAAAGTGGATTTCTAAATAATTTCCCGACTAGCCAGACCATTGGTTCCCAAAGTGATCGATTCCCAGGGATTTATGACATTGAAAAATAAAAATTGAGGAGCTCGAAATTACAATGGGAATAGAATTGTAACATACTTAATATTCTGATTTTTGACTTCTTCGTGCTATATTGTTGAAATATTAATATGAATAGTCTTTCAAAATGAGGAGAAAAAAAAGTTTGATAATCCCTGAACAAGACATTTTTTTTTTAATCTTTTGGGATAGCTCAAAATGTGATGCTAATGACTTTAGACTTTTAGCAATCTTCAAGTGTTGTAGTAGGTATTTTAGTAAAATTCGTTGTTTGAACGTTTGATGGCATATTATGTATATTGATCGTTTTTATTATTTAGGCTTTTGCGTACTATGATTTTTATAAATATTTCATGAAACTACAGAATATTAAAATTATAAATATGTAGTTTGAATATAAAGAATTATTACAGGTTAAAAGGGGAGTGGATATTTTTAAGCATCAGCTACAGTTTGTTTAGGCTCGCCTTATCTAATCATTAGATTTTTCGTAATTAACGTAACTGATATGGGATGACACTATTTTATCACAAAAGATTACACCAAATGGATGATAATGAGAAGCAACTTTGGTGATCAACACCAAAGTAAACATTTCAAATCATTTGGTGATTTCATGCAATAGAAAAAATAATAATATTATGTACCTATACAAGAATACAAGTAAAAATTTGTTATTCAGATAAAACCGGGACAGAAAATCTACAAACTGTATCATTATTTTGTCAGAATATTATTGGTTTCAAATGCAATCTTCAACAATATTTCAATCAAATTTCAATTTTCAACAACACAATATCCTAAATTATTCATCACAAGACATGACGATAGCTTTACATACAACATTGAGGACATTTTTATGAATGAAATTAGAAAGAATAGGTACCTATGTTCTTTTTTCAAAAATAATTCGATGAATTGTTTTAAAAATTTTGACATCAGTAGGTATAGAGACATCTCTTAAAATACGACTAAAAATATTTAATAACATGCATTCTTCGTGGAATTTTTTGAAAATTGTAATAAAACGATTTCTTGTGAACGTATTTTCCACAAACTTTGTTTATTTTTTTTTCTTAATCTCCTTAATAATATGAAAAACATATTAGTACCCTCTTATACCATTCTACTACTGACAATAATTATTATTCAAATATACGGAAAAACTATGTATTGTGCGCCTATAAGTTGTAGGTAATGGTTTAGTACTGGCGATATCACTCAGTATAACAGGTGAAAAATCGATAAAATATACGATTTCCAAGTTTAGATAATACACACACAGGTTGGCCCTTATCGTACACTTGTGGAAAATGTTATTCCAAGTATGAAAAACTACTAATTTACCTATGAAGTTTATACTTCGTACATACGTGTACGCGAAATAATAATATGTATAGTGGAAATAAAATACGCACTAAGTGCCAAAAAATATGTTCTTTGAAATGACGGTTGAAGATGGGTACTTACCTACACAAATACGTGATTTTAATTAATAATACGTCTTTTGCTTACCAATGCAGTGATTTTGCCTCTCACTGTGATGCCTATCATGCTCCCGAATCTAACTTCAACCCCGGGTTCGATGACCAGCTCTCCATCTTTCTCCACGATGAGATCTTCTCGTACCAGGTAAGGGCTTTTGTTCCTCCTCCAAACTATCTGCCCATCGGTGATGGTTCCGCCTGGTAATTCGGTTACATCTGATCTTGTCACCACAAAAGTCTCGGACACATAACTTAGCGTCACCGGATTATCTCCAATATATTCACTACTAACATTATTGCAAGAAAATAACAATATTAATAATACAAAGATGAAATAATAATTATTTATTCCAGTCCGCCACTTGTGTTTTGTGTCACTGTATTGACAATTGTTTTTTAATCGTCTTGTTCTTTCATAGCACTTGTTTATTATGTTTGCTTCCATTTTATTTCTGTTTTTTTGTATCACTTATTATTAGGACCAAACGCCCGTCATTGCGAATCTTATTCGTTTCCAACAGAAAACTTATAAGAATGTAAACACAACGACCTCTTTAGCGGAGTTGTAAACACAGAACATTTTAAAAAACCAACGTACATTGTTAGGGGAGAAAAACACTTGCTTTTTTATTGAATTATGTTATATAATATCAAATTAAATGATAAAAGAACTTAAATGAATTAAAACTATTTAAAATAAAAGAAAATAGACAAAGTAGGTGCGGCCAACGGACAGCCGAGGTGTAGAGTCACGTGACCTGTTTCTACACTCTCAGGTAAAAATAATTTCGAAATCCTCCACTCCCACTACCTGCCGCAGGTAAACACAACACACACAAAGACACAACACCAGAACACACCGCACTCATGCTACGCTCACTGCATTGTGACTTGTGAGGAGTATTTTATTTCGTTGGTCCGTGAGGTATTAATCCAATGTACTGTACCTCTCTACGGCAAAATCACTATAGGGGGCGCCACGCAAACGTACCTACTAGAAAAGAAAATTGTCAAGGGATATGGTATAATCATAATCCTGTCTGGATACATATTCATTGTGCAATACAGCGACATACACTTGATAGAATAATGTTAAAAACTGATAGATCACTATATTTCAAACACATGTATTAATATTCATAACAGCATACATTAATGGGTGATTTCTTTTTTATGAAAACAAACAATGGGAAAAGAATATTTATCAAATTCTTAATTTTCATTAGCTTATTATTTAGTCCGTTAGGTTTATGGTTTCAATTCAAATAATATCATATTTTAAAAGTGACACTAGTTGGCGCGAGATAAGTCTAATAGACAAACGGTCGATTTTCAAAAAATATCATAGACAATACAGATGCTAGTATAATTATAATTATTGTGAAAATGTTTCTTCTGTACTGTGGTGTGTAGGCATATAAACCTACACATTTTGTAGTATTCTTATTTGTTTGAAACTCAAAATATATATGTAAGTAGTATTTTATAGCTTGAGTTTCAAATTTACATTATTTGAGTAATAAAATCTAATCTATCGATTCGTATTATCATACGTGTGTAAAGTGTAACGTTATTTGATAGCTTTGCGTACCACTCTTCCATACATTTTGTATGGAATCAGTTCCAAAAAAAACAAATTGTTTCTTAGAGAAACAAAAAAATAGGATTAATGCTAATCATTGTACTGGAAACAAACAGGAAAAAAAACATCTTAAAAACGTCGTTTATGGTTAAAAACAAATAACCCAATTTGTATGGGATTTGAAATGTCAGATAACTTAGTGGAGCGCAGCGGTAGAGGTCTCTAAACATTAACTTTACCTACACCCGTATAAGCATAGATTTTAATAAAAAAAAATATTGCCTATTATTTACGTTAACTCCGTCTTTGGGAGAGTTTCTGGGTCAAATAAACAACCTGCCTGAGGTAAAACAATAGACCATTAAAGATTAAAGGTCATGTTGATTTTAATATGCTTGATGGGCATCAACGAAGAGTTTTTTGTCGGATTTCGGGAAGGATTCGCGAGTTTTTCAAAATTATTTTGAGCCGTGTATGTATCTGCATGGCTCATGCATGATAGAAACCGAAAAGACTCGCCGTTACCCGGATCACTGATTACTGTTTCGATTATATAATATACCCATCCCATGACTAGTGTTCTCCATACACAGGCAAACGTTAAGGCGTCAACCTTTATGGTCTATGGCCAAGATGACGGCTCAGAAATTGAAGCTTTTGGACACGGATAGATCTGCAAACCGATCAAATTGCATGTAGAACTGAATGGACGAATCTAGAATACTGGCAGAAGAGTTTTCACGTAAAAGTGATTTTGAGAAGGTGTCTAGACTGTCTAGGGACCTGCTGCAAATGGTTTGCGGTAAAAGGGCAGGAATAGTTTCCCAACGCAGGGATGCCCTATGCCGATGTCAAAGACAGATACACTCAAAGCACATTAAATTTAAGAAGATTCCGCCCAGTGCGGAGTTTCTCTTCGACTCTACAAGGCTCTCTGAAGCAATTCAGAGAATGGGGGGCATTGATAAATGTGTTCCCTCAGGCCCGAGAATAAGTGTAGGCACAGAGCCAGGATGTTCTGACAACCAAGGGCCTAGCACAGCCCTGAAATCAAAAGGCATTAAAAGGACCTTCCCATATATACATATACCTAGACAGCGTAGTAGCCGTGGAAAGTGTGTCGATTTGCGCGGCATTTTTTTGTTAGCCGGTTGGCAAGACATTGGTTTCTGCTATACGTTTTCTTGGCGGTTCCTCGTGTTTCGTTATAAAATCTTAATTTAGGTATACCATGTTTTATACTGTTTAATTGATGTATTTATAATATTGAGGGTTTGTCTAGTGTTTTGTGTTAATTATAATCAGGTTTTACTTTTTATTTTAAGTTTTGTGTAGTTTTTGCCGTGAGGTTGCCGGCGAAGAATAGCACCTCTGCTCTTTTTGCTGGTTTTTCGAGCATCCTGTAAGAGGCAGGAAATCGAAAAATCAAATCGGGATGGTGAGGTTGACCACTTCATGTCCTTAAATCTAAGCTGGTCAGAAAAGGCACAATGAGCCTCGGACGCCTTCAAGCGCAATCGAGAGCTCTTGATGCCTCCCTATGCTTCCGAGTGGGGCTTAGGCCCACGCATTGCTGGTTGGTTTGGGGGTAGTTCGCGGCGGGCTTGATTTGTCCGGGGCCGGCTTTTTGGTTTGATTGCTTCGATCGAGCTAGGAGGTCGGTTTCGTGCGGGTCGGGTTTGCTGCGGATTGGTCTCCGCCGGGCTGGCTTGCGGGGTGACTTAAAGGGAGAATGTATGTATGTATGTATGTAGTTTTAAAACATTGTCTATATAGTTTCTAATTTTAATATTAAGCTATTTTTAAGTTAGTCACAGCTGTTTTGGTAATATTTTTATTGTTAACATTCGTGGTTTAACTATTATTTACATTATTATTATAGTTAAAAGACTTTCTAGAGGTATATTATGTACCTACCTCAATACCTATAATGTATGTGATCAGAGACGCATATTTTAAAATTTTCGATAACTACTGACATATTATTATTTTGGTTTAAAGTACTTCTTGATCTGGATCAAGGGTGGTCAGGGAGGTCATGACCCCCCCTCTGGGCTAGGTCCAGGTCTTATATCTTTAATTACAATACTTACATTTAATAATAAAATTCCTTCCTACTTTTCTATTATAGTTATATTTTTTTTAGGAGGAAAAGTGTTGTTTCAAGATTCCAAATTTAGGAAATGACCTTTTTAGAAAAAGTTTAGTTTCTAGATACCAAATTTTGGAAATGACGTTTTTTACTTTGTGACCCCCCTGGCGCCAAAGTTGGATCTAAGGGAGGATCCAAGGGGTGTCAGGGGGTCATGACCCCCCCTTGGGCTGGGTCCAGGCCTTATATATTGAAGTACAGTACTAACATTTATTAATAAAATACCTACTTTTCTATTATAATTTCCTGTGGGTCGTGACCCCCCTCTGGATCCAAAGTTTAAATTCCAGATAGATATCAAATTTAAGAAATTACTTTATTTTTTTTAGGAAAAGCGTAGTTTACAGATACCAAATTTTGGAATTGACCTTTTTTACTTTGTGACTCCCTTCCTGGCGCCAAAGCTGGATCTAAGGGAGGATCCAAGGGGGGGTCAGGGGGTCATGACCCCCCCTGGGCTGGGTCCAGGCCTTATATATTGAAGTACAGTACTAACATTTATTAATAAAATACCTACTTTTCTATTATAATTTCCTGTGGGTCGTGACCCCCCTCTGGATCCAAAGCTTAAATTCCAGATAGATATCAAATTTAGGCAATTACTTTATTTTTTTTAGGAAAAGCGTAGTTTCCAGATACCAAATTTTGGAAATGACCTTTTTTACTATGTAACCCCCCTCCCTGGTATTTTATAAGATATAAATTTAATTAGCAAAGGATTTAATGTTGTTTAACGGTTTCTTGGTGAATCACAACATAATATGAGTTTCTCTGAATAAAGATAATATTTATTAGGAAGTGCCTCTAGAGCCGTAGACGGAAACATCAAAAATTTGGTACGGCGTCCGTAGATCTCCATAGACAATATTTTATCATAGACAACTAAAAATTGACACTTGTTTAGCCGACGATTGACAGATGATATTAAATTGTCGCTGAGCACGGATTTGATTATTAATATTGTTGAACAATAATGTAATTGTATAACAAAATTACAACTATCAGCAATAGTAACAATAGAATACTTTTTAATGTAGATGTTTTTATTTTTTAGAAGTATGGTTGCCACAATATAACATTTTAGAAGTTAAAACGTAAAAAAATATTTGGTAATTATTGAGTTCGCGGGCTGATACGATGATGATGGTCATGATTCTCAGAATTGAGGGACCGATGAAGATGAGGATGAATCTCAATTGCTCTTGAGCTTCTTAATCAATACGTGGAGGCAATTTAAGTAGCTGCTGCCACAATGCATTAAAATAAGCTTGCAAGGATGCATGGTTATTACAGTTGTCACAGTAAAGAATTGTCCACATTTTTACTATGAAGGTGGATGGAAGCGGGACAATCTGTGACAAAATATTTCTTGTGGGGTTTTCACTTTTTGAGTGGTATTTCTTACCTCTTATACAACTTAATGTTGCATAATAGTATTTTAAAGACTCCTTAGCATCTTTTTCTGTATGATGCCACTTTATTTGATTTTCAATACTCCTTGCGTCTATTATATTTATCAGCCAAAACATTTGGGAAATCTTTGTATCATCAACATTCATTTTTGAATAATTGATTAATATTAACACTTCACTATCAACCATGCAAAATTGCCAAGTACTGAGACATAAATTTGGGATTCCTAGAATTAGGTAATCCGCCATATTTTTGATATTTTTTTATTTTACATAATATAAACGGCTTTCGGCTTTAAACACAAATTAATTTCATGTATTCAAAAAAATATCACTAAAAAAAAATTATTAAAAAAGTCACAAAGAAATAAAATTAAAAATTAGTAAAAAAGACTAAGCTTTATGTAAAGACATGCAAATAAAAATTCAAATTTTGAATAATATAGATGTTTAATTATTATTTACGGATACTAATAATAGTATCCCCAATGAGATTCGCACGAAAATTCAAACTGTCCTTTGGTACTAATACGAAATTCGCGCCAATTCACGCTTTGACATTAACTGTCATTTGAGTGTTACCATAGTATGAACTGTAATAATATGGCAACACACAAATCTACGGACGCGGGTACGAGATCCGGCTACGGCTCTAGAGTCACTTCCTATTTATTAATATAACTCAACTATTAATAATTATTAATACAATGCACAGTAATAAAATATTATACAAAGCAAATTATTACCTGAAAAATAGAAACATTCTATTCTGTAAGGTTTATTTTATTATTTTGAGTACCTACACGAACCAAACCTATCAACAAAATTGTAAGAACCACCTCATAAATATAGGAAATATAAAAATTGTTCTAGTATTTTATATTACTAGACATTTCAGTTGCTTTCTTAATCGATTCATATTAATGTTTTCAATTTTTATATCTTTTTTCGTTGAATAAATGCGAAAAATACACAGCATACTCCGCATTTACCATACAAATCTCAATGTTCTTGCCTACCGACTGTGCGAAAGAGACAATAATTCAAGATTGCCTCACTTCGCCGCTATGAAAAGAAATCAAGGTACTCTGTCTAGTGTATAATATGTATAAAAGTCTGGTTGAGTCTGATGTTTGATTTTAAACATTGATAGTTCCGACCGAGTTTGCTTGGTATGGTTTCATTTCATATATAAAAATAAAAATATAAGATTTAAATTTGCATGCAGACCCTAATTAACTTATTGCCATGAACTAAATTCAGGACCGTTCTTTTCCTAAGATAAAAGGAGTTGAGTTTTGTATTATTTATTTTATAATTGTAAATAAATACTATCTTTCATAAAAAAATAGACAGCCGATTCACATAAATCAATAAATTGTCAGCGTAGTTTATTTTTGTTTAAATGTGAAAATTATTTTAGTTTTTAAAATGATTTCCGTAAAAATAAATCTTTGCACTATGGTTTTTAAGTTGATCCAGCCGGATATGGAGAAATTGCGAAAGAATTTTGTAGAGTTGATCCATAACAAGTTGAAATATAGTAACGCTTCCAGCTAAATTTGTCAGTAAAGTAAAAAGGTCACGAGTATATTTTGTGCTACGAAAAATGCATCAGCCTGTTTTTGATGCGGGGGCAATGTGGGGACAAAAAGAAAAATAACCGAAAAATCACACAACTGAACGCAAGTTCCTACGTATAAAACAACCATAACCGAATTCGTTTATTTAAAAGTTTTAAAAAGAAATAAATAATATTTTATTCGTTTTCATTTATAGATTTTTTTATATAATTGTGTTTTTTATCTAAAAGTATAAGCGATTTTTTTAAAAAATATAGGATAAATTAAAATAACAAAACTTTGTCAAAGAAAACATATTTTATAAGCAGAATTGACAAAATTTGTGTTTATTTATTTATTAAATTACTATGTAACTCACGACAAAAAGATAGATGAAAAATATTGGGTAAATCTTAAGTAATTAACTATGAGAAATTATGTTTTTAAACTTGTTATTGTGCTCAACGATAAAAAAATAAATTAAATTTCATATTCGACCATTTAACCGAAATATTTTACATACCGGACCGGTGAGAAATTCGGTCAAAAGATTCTACAAGTTTTAGCCATCTGGTGGCTCCACTGTGAACTAAATCTACCGGTTTCCGGCGCCCATCAAGCGTCCGTTCTGTTGCAGATCGATTCTTCTTGGCGGGTGATCGTTGCTTGTCTAGTGCTTGTGAAAAAGGCGTCATTTCATAAAGTGTGAACGTTGTGGATATCTATTGGATTCACGGTAAAGATTTGTAGTAAGCTAAATTAGTTTTGCGTTTTGTTTCTTTTCGTAGCAAGTTGTTTCCACATTTATAAGATTCTGGTCATCGAGTCCTTCGATGGCGTCTTTGCATCACTTAGTCATTCTTCTGAGTTGGTTTATGTTTTTTACTTCAAATAAACATCATTTAGTATCACATCGTAGTATTAAACATACATATTGAATTAACTGAATGTTAATTTCATCGATAATGTTGGATAATTCAATACGCACATCGTATTGATCGGCCGCCATTATTGCCATTTTGTTAGAGCACGCCTATTAACCGTAGGTGGAAATGGTATTGATGAAATTGGCATGGTGAATAAAAATGAAACAATTCTCCGAACGTATTTTCTCTTCACAGTATTTTCGAGACAACACGCATCATGAGTAAAGATACCCAGGGTACTCGTGTCTACGTAGGAGGGCTCTCGGAAAGCATCAAGAAGGAGGACTTAGAAAAAGAATTTGACAAATATGGCAAACTAACGTCTGTCTGGGTTGCGTTTAATCCCCCTGGTTTCGCATTTGTGGAGTTTGAAAATCTGAATGAGGCCGAGCAAGCCTGCGATTGCCTAAATGGAACAGAATTTTTGGGGTCTAAGCTTCGAGTAGAGATTTCCCGCAGAAGAAATAGTAGAGGCCGGGGAGGTTTTAGAGGGAGCAGAGGAGGTAGCTTCAGAGGGAGCAGTGGAGGATTCAGAGGCAGGTATGAGGGGGGTAGGAGTAGTGGAGGCGGGTTCAGGGGTAGTCGTGGGAGCAGAGGGGGAGGTCGCGGGGGATTTGAGAGGGATTCCTATGGGGGAGGAGGCAGGAGTAATGACAGAGGCATGAGGGAGATCTATGGCAACAGAGACTCATTCAGTGGTAATGGGGGTGGCTATGGGAATGGAGGTGGGGGTGGAGGAGCCAGGTATCGCTCCAGATCACCAGTAGCCCGGGGCAGATACTAGTTTTATTTATTCCACTAATTTTATAACATTAAGTTTTGCCCATATTAATATAATAAGCGAATACCTCAAGTAATCTTGAAATGCCTCTCAACTCTTGTTCACTTTGAATAAGATTATCATCCATGGATGTTCAGTGTTCACTCAACCCCATTGTCGTTTTGTATCTATTTGTGTCTATGTCTCTCGATGTAATGTTAGTGTTATTGGAGGGGATGGTTGGTATGTGTGGGAATTATGCGTAACCAGACACCACAGCGTTAACTAAAAGCTGCCTATTGTTACTTCTTTACTGCTCATCGCACAATTTGAAAGGTACTACAGTATGCTCTAATTCTGCAATAAACATTTTATGCTTCGATTTATTACTGCTAAATATCTTCGTATTATTCTTGACTTTTCTTTACGAAATTGAGATTCATTAAAAAAATCTACATTTAACAGAAAATCTAGAAACAATGATGACACCTTTCCATAATTTTTACATGTGATATATGTTCTGTTTTATTACAATGTTCACAGTCAATCTACGCCAACTACGCTACGTGAAATATGCTACGATGATATATGACACTGCCTTTGAAACCTTCGTAGACTTCGCTCATAGGATAATTGACAACCGACATAAACTTTTGATCAAATTGATGATTGTTCACTCCATATTTTTAAGTCTTCATTATAACTGTTAATATAAACATTAAAAAGAAAAAGAAATGAAAAAAATCTACGCTTTCATTGTATCACCACCTTTGAGCATTGGTAGTTGCCTTGATTCAAATCTTATGACAACGAATGCAAGTCTTCCACGTGCTCCACATAATCTTGAATGCTTACGAAGTCCTCCTTAAAAACAAGCAAACTAATAAGATCCAGATAATTATCAAATGGGTATCCTATACTCTGTGTTCACCATTGCCATTGAAACATTGAGATTCATACACTCCTGCAGGATTTGTTGATGAAGAAAAAATTCAATTATATAAATAAGTGCTAACTTTATTATATATAATAGGGAATAAGGGATTCAGACAGCAAACATAATTGTGAATTAGGAAGAGCTGCTTAAGCTCGCCATCAGGAGTTCCATCTTGTTAAGGAAATTTTTGCCTTCCATCTTATCAAATCTGACTTCTTTAAATGATCCGGCAAGATGCTCCCACTTGCGTTCTTGCACTAACTGCCCGGCGAAGAAGTCTTTTCTGGGGGATTGCGCGATGGACACTTGAACTCCGTTAGAAGGATCACATCTAACCGATATCATTCTGTCGCCTGAAACAAAGAACCAATTTGAAAATTGATAAAAACTTCTGTGGAATACTAATAGTGTCTGGGAATAAAGGTTATGGTAAAAATAAATGCGGAATGATGAAAGTGTGATGGTTTGTTAGAATACAATATAAGAGAAAATATATTTGTACCATTGGGGGAGGCGAGAAGACAGGATGAGGCGTTCCCTAATGGTTCCACAGGACCCGAACCCAGATGGGAGCTTCCTGCCAAAAACTGCCAACCCATACACCGACTAACTGCCTGAACCGCAACCATCTGGTGTTGGTATATCTGAGAACAAAAACATATTACAAAAAGGTAAAGGGCAATAACTGCAGTGAATAATTGGCAAATTCTGCAGTTGACTTACTTGGCAGTAAATTAGGTCCCTCAACTCCTGGGGTTCGTAGGACATGTGCATTACTCTGCCGTCCCTGCAGATACATTTCAGGGTTTTTTGTCCAACATGGATCACCAGTGATGTTCTACATACAGCGTCGTATCTGAAAGTCATTACACACATGGATAGGTGAGTATTTATTCCAGAGGAAGATGTTGGGGGATCACTTTTCATTGAAAACTGTTTTAATTTTGTTTGCTTCAATTATATTTTTATTTTCTTTATTTTTTTTGTATTCAATTAATGTGTTTTGTAATAAAATTGAATATCATAACTGTGTTTTTTATTTATTCTTGAATCCCTTTATATATTATGATATCCTAAAACTATCTCTTTGAAACAAAAAGGATGATGGCGAGTTGTAAAAGGCATATTGAGAAAAGGTGCAAAAGCAATAAGAGAATGGTAATGTGCATACCCGTAAGTCATGATGTTGATCTTCACACAAGCCTGTGTTGGACTGTTGACTGCATTCCAATGGGAGACGATAAGTGGATCTTTCACCTGGAATTAAAAGTATTTGCAAGGTAAAGTAACTTTTTTCAGAAAGGGTCAACCTTCCTGCATAATCCTCTTACCGTGAACAATGAATGTATGGATGTGGAAATGGATGAAAAAAGAAGAGGAATGCAGTAGAGATGAGAGCCCTACGAAGAATATGTGGAAAGACTGTGATATGGAAAGGAATGAGAATATTAGGAACGAATGTGATAGAAGTTAGTGTGACGGATGAAATTCAAGGTTGAGAGGTTTGGGCATGTGGAAAGAATGGATGCAAACAGAATAACAAAGAATAAGACTGAAAGGAAAGGTACAAGAAAACGTGGCCGACTGTAAATGACGAGGCATTGATTCCGTCCTCAAGGAAGGCCAGTCAGAAATAGGAGAGGTTGCATGAGAAATTGTATGTCAGTAGAAGTGAAAGAAGGGTTCTTGGATAGAAGAGAGTGGAGGTCTGTTTTCTCTGCTACCCCTTACGGATGCGGGTGATGGGTAGAACTCTTTGTGATGGGTAAAAAAAGAAGTTTGTGCTGTCATGTATCATTTATCACTGGGATTACTGTCAATAAGCCAAAAATGCAATACGAGTTCTGGATCTTTGCACATAGATTTCACTCTATAAAAAAAGAATTTACAAGTAATCTGGTATTTTATTTAAACATGACAAAATAGTTTAGAAAGATGGGCGTGCAGTGATTCAGCACACTTTGGTTTGAGAATTTATAGCTGGAAAAAAGTTGAAGGTGAAGGACGGGCAAGGTAAGAGTATGTCTGCCTGACCAAAACACCAACTGGGATAACACTACTGAGGGTCTGAAATGATATAGGTACCTAGTGTCTAAATTTACATATTATATTATAATGTTCCTTTTGAAATTTTAACTGCAATTTGACATATTTTTTTATAATTAAATGCACACTAAGGACCCAATTTGAAAGTATGAGAATAACTACTATCTTTGGTGTAATTCAAACCACCTCAATTCTGAATTTCACATTTACGCTGGTGCACAGTGAGAAAAAATTTATGGAAATATGTATGGTGCAATTGGCACCCCTACAGGAAGCTCCACAGCCCATATGAGTTTAGTAATAATTGGAATTAGGCAGCTTATGTTTATTATTATGTGAATAAAGGAAGGTCTGAGTTTGTGGCCTCTTTCACAGACGAAACAACCCAAATTGCCTCCATTTGTACACCAAGTCATACTAGTATCGATAATTTTCTTGTAGGTACATGGTCAAGTCTACCACATTTTTAAGCTTGGTCTGATGATGGCAAATATTATACATTGATTAAAATTCATTAATCTTGTTGGCAAATATTACGCAATGGAGAGCTCTTGTTGCCTCCCAATGCTCCTAATTGCATTGTAAAAGAAGATTTGATTTTTGTTGGCAAGGTGAAATTAAACCATGAGATTTCCACTTTAAATTGAATATAAGGATGACCGTTTTGTGGTTGAAAATATTTTGAAAAATTAAATAAGTGATATGGCAAAGTTCTTTGTGACGTGATTGAGCCTCACAACATTTAATGGAATCTGGAGGGGTTTCATGTCTGGTGTAGGCATTCGCAAAAGAGGTGTTTCTTGTACCATCATTGTGTGAATACAAAAAGACAGATTCAAAAACCATTATTACCTCTCTGGCTATGGTGTCCAAAACATATTCCGTTCTCTTGCGCATTATGAAGTGTTGTGCTTGTTCGATGATTTGCTCTAATAATGTTTGCTGTTTACTCATATCCAGTAACTCGTGGCGGTCTGATGCCAACGGTCCTGCAATAACCATACAAATATTTTTTAGTCAATAAAATAAATCACACCACGAAAAATAACAAATAAAGTAGGGACAACAAGACAAACAGAAGGAAAAAAATAATTCTGGACTCACTCAAAGTGAACACACATATACTTTTTGACATCCTTCACATTATAAAAGTTGAAAAGGTCAGCACTGGGATTCAATACTACGTACGAAAGCCATAGACTGATACCGATGGGCTACCAACGACCTCAATAAACCTCTTTAATTTTTGGGAATTAAGACATTAATAATTTTTCTTTATCCCACATATTTTCATTCTCTTAACCGTTTCACAGGTATATCGACAGATTTTACCAATAAAACAGAATCTACATTTCACTAAGCTTACAGGACAAGGATATGAAAGTTCAATGTTTTATTTCAACTAAATAAATGAGTTAGAATTATTGAACATATTATAGCCATGGTAAAGAAAGCCAACAGCATTATCTATCTGATAAAAAAGACCTTCTCCCACTTTCCTCATGATATGGTACTCAAAGTGTACAAAACATATGTTCGGCCCCTTCTGGAATATGGCTATCAACTGTGGAATCCTTATTTTGAAAAAGATATTCAGATGATCGAAAAGGTGCAACGACGATTTACCAAGCTGGGAGTTGGGTTAAAAAATGTTAAATATGAGGAGAGGCTCAGGATTCTGGGATTGACACCTTTATCAGACAGAAGGAGGAGAGGTGACATGATAGAAACATATAAAATACTCCATGGTAACTATAGCTGTCCGGAATTGCAAGCAATGTTCAGGTACAACCGGAATGTTCACCTGAGGGGTCATGGATATAAATTGGATGGCTACAGGTTCAAGCAGAATCCATTGAAGCATTGTTTCTTTAATAGAGTGGTCGACCATTGGAATGGTTTGCCGCCTGAACTGGTTGATTCTTTGAATGTGAACGCTTTCAAAAATTTGTATGACTCATTGGTGTTGTGATTTTGCTGTGCCTGACAGTTGTTGTTGTGACAATAGTGTTAAGATCAGACATATCAGCTTAGCTGCCTGTCTGATAACCAGCTATAATAATAATAATATTTCCATTGTTGAGTTTACCAAGGTTTTTAATGTGATAATCCCATTTCACTCGGCTTTCACGAAAATACACATTTGGTAGTTTACATCAGGATAATTTATATGAAGTATAGATCGAATCTACCAATTACAATAGTTTACATCATGAAAATTTATATATACAGTACAGTGGCGTGCGGTGGTTTTATTTTTTCAAAAAGTTGGGCAAGCCGACACAAAAAAAGAAGAAGAAGAATTTCACCAAAAAAAATTCGTCGCTTGTTCCGCATTTTATCCATGAATCATCAATGTATGTACTATGTAGGTAGCTATCTACTGTTAAATTTTATTTTTTATTTATTAAAAAAAAAATTTTTTTTTAGAAAATAAATAAAATTTAACAGTAGATAACTACCTACAAACATTGATGATTCATGGATAAAAATGCGGAACAAGCGAATAAATTTTTTGGAAAAATTCTTCTTCTTCTTTTTTATTACTGTTATATCTATTTGTCTAATATTTGTCTTGAACACTGCCTCACTGACTGATGTCATTAACGCTGTAGTTCCTGCGTTTCCCAGAAGATCGCAACTAAAGACAAATTTTGTTCTAGTAATATGGCTGACAGTAACATATTATTATGACTGGTGGCTGAGCACTTTTTTTAAAGGTCTTGATGTGGAGAAAAATAATTTTTCGGGTCATTTAAAGACTCACATGCGAAGTCAGCCATAAGAAAGCATAGTTTACCAAATCAGGAAACTTTTACGCACAGCGCGACTTCTAGCGAAGAAAAGCCTTACTAATGCAATGTGTGCAATAAAAAGTTTGCGGACTCGAGTAATTTAAAGAGTCACATGAGAACTCATAGCTGAGAAAAGCCATACGAATGCAATAATTGCAATAAAAAGTTTAATCAATCAAGTAATTAATCACTCTCATGATAAAAGCCATTTGAATGCACACTTTGTTATAAAAAGTTAAAGATTTTTTTGAATTTACATAAAGAGTTCTATTATCAAGTGCTTTAAAGTCTCACATATGAATTCGGCCATAAGAAAGCAAAAGTTTGCATGAAAAAGTTTACCAAATCCGGAATCTTTTACGCACAGCCGGACTTCAAAGCGAAGAAAAGCCTTACTAATGCAATGTGTGGAATAAAAAGTTTGCGGACTCAAGTAATTTAAATTATCACATGCGAACTCATAGCGGGGAAAAGCCATTCGAATGCAATACTTGCAATAAAAAGTTTAATCAATTAAATAATAGCTCATGATAAAAGCCATTTGAATGCACACTTTGTTATAAAAAGTTAAAGATGTTTTTTGAGCTTTCATGAAGAGTTCAATTATTAATCAAGTGATTTAAAGTCTCACATATGAATTCAGCTATAAGAAAGCAAAATTTGCAAGAAAAGGCCATGGGAGCATTTAATTCTGAGATTAATTACAGGTTTACAGTTAAACATTCTAAGATTATTCATTTAAAAACATATTGCGAAATTAAACATACCTTGACGTCAGTAATATTCTTGATAATGACTGGACACCGAAAACATGATTAAATCATGATCAGGTTAAACAGCAACAACTGTATTATTTTATTAAAAACAAAACTTTTGATGTTTTTTTTAAACCTTTCATTGATAAACTTTCTGAGGCCGGCTGTCTTAAAAGGCCAACAGGTTTTGAATCGTCGAGACACTAAATTACCTCGGTATGTACATAAGTAATTACCACATTAAATGACAAAAAAACTATATTATAAAATAAATTTAAAACCGATATAATAAACAATGACCCTTTACCTTCAGTTTAAAAACACCGTGTTAAAATACATTTTGACAGTTCATATTACCGATTAAATTGCCATAATACAAAAATAAAATAAATCGAATTAATGTGAACTTACTGTTGTTATAGTAACAGATAAAATATGTATGGGTTAATCTGCTCCGTGATACATTCATTGTTTATTATTAAAAAGCAAATAACAGGATATTTTGTATGCAATCCTCATTAATTTCTGAATTATATAAAGTAATTCCAATAATTTCATTACGTGATTTTGTTTGAGAGTTGGCAACTCTAAATAATCCCGGATTAAATTTCCTTATGAAAAAATGACCCGTGGTGGGCCAATTGATATTGACGACGGTGTCGACAAAATTAAAGGGAAGGGATCGGCCTGCAAAATGCTAGTGCGAAAGGGACGCACTGAGCCTTGACTAAGGAGTGCTTCAGGAACGTTAGAGGAGATGAAAGCAGTATTTTCTCGTTATTTTTGGTCCATAGAATATAAAAATACTGTTATACCATGGCAACCAGGGGTCATATGAGAATATTTTTTTGACGTGCATCAAAAGTTTTTTTAATTTTTCGTCAGAGTTATAGCAATCTTTGAAATGTTTTTATTTTTATATTCCTCTCGAAAATTCTAGGGTAAGCCAGGATTATTGGCTTGTACCAGCCGCTCGCCACTGATACAGTATCAAACTACCGCCGGTTTTTATCAATGATAATAATCGTAATCACTTAGAAGTGTTTTATTGTATATGCCACTTTTGATTTTATTCATCAGTGACTATGCAGATTTGATTTTATTGTATTAAAAAATTATAAAATCTATTAAAACGTTTTTTTTTTTCATAAATAGTTCAAATCGGAAGATGTACTTGAAACCTATATATTTTTCTAATAAAACTACAATACCGTATCAGCCCAAATATAACACGGCATGAATTACAAAAAAAAAATGCAGTAAAAATGTCAATAAAGATTTAATGTAGGTATTTTAATTAGTTAAAAATATTTTTGGAGGAGCTAATGATATACTGACACATTTATGTAACAAAAGGGTACAAGTTTTTCATGCAAGATAAAAAAAACTTCAATACAAACAACAACAAAACAAAACTTCCTTTGAACTCCACTCAAGAGCATAGGGAGGCAACAAGAGCTCTCCAGGGAGCGTTCAAGTATTACGTAACGCAATATGGGGGTGGGGGTTATTCTTGTAAACCGTTACTATTGTATTACCGGGGCCGCAATAAAGGTATTTAGTGAATTTCCAGTAATAATTGTGATTTGAGGCATCCATAGTAGTAATATGTGTGTTAGGCAACGTTTAGAGAATGGGAAGAGGGGTCAATAATGTTAAAAAAATGCGTTACGTAATACGTTACGGTCCCATTGCACTCGATCTAGCGCAATACTCATGACCTACGTTTATTTTTAAAATGGCTAAATAACAACATATTATGCATTAAATGTATAAGGATCAGATAAATTCACGGAAAATTTTACTAGTTGGTTGTAATTCTTAGTAATGAAAATAAATAAAACTATTTAGCGATCTAATAAACTCAGGAAGGTAGGTATATTTTTATATTGTAAGAAAATCGGTTCCAGGAGGTTCGCCTCCTGAAACATAGTTACCAATAAGCAAGAGTTGATTTTTTGAATGGTACTTGAATGGTTGAAAAATATTGACCTCGGTAGCCTAGTTGTACTAGTGTGGACTTCAGATCCGAGGTCCCGGATTCGATTTCTGGTCGGGTCAGAGTTTTGCTAAGTGCTTTTTCACTTGAAATTTCTACCCGGGGTTTGCCTGTCTCAGATTGGACGGGACCGGTTGACTGGAAAAATTGCCTCAGGCAATAAGTTCCGCCGGCTATACTGACACCTTTGTATAGAAAAAAAAGTGTTATATTACTATTATTATTTTCAGGCTGATAGCAAGGGTGGATCCAGGGGTGGGGGGGTCACGGCGCTGGGTCCAGGCACTAGGTGAACCACTAATTAAAATTGTTAAACATAATGTTTTTATATATTTTTTTGTCGTTTAGTACAGTACTTACATTTATTAATAAAATACCTACCTACTTTTTACTTCTATCTATTATTATCAAAATTAAAATAAATCTTCTTGTGACTTGACCACGACTATGTGACCCCCCCTGGTGCCAAAGCTGGATCAGCCCTTGGCTGATACCATAGATTTTTTTAATCACTTTTGATTATATACGTCGGGACCACTGTCAATATGTCTTACTATGTCATATGAGATTTCCTGTTATAATCCTTAAATGATGGTAATTAATAAACAAGGTACCAGCGAGACATCTCCGTTTGGATGGTCCAAGAGGTCCACTGGCTGGATGTGGGAATGGATGGTGGGTATTGTCATGATGGGCTTGCCGTAAAAGTTGGTGAAGAGAATGCTCCAGGACGTGGTCATGGTCTGATTTCTGTTGCGGTGGTTTGTTTTCAGGTGGTTTAGTGTCGGAACTAACACAATTCTGCCCGTTTGAATGACATAATGCTATTATAAGTTGAATACCAGGTAAGACCTACAAAAATATCATCAAATAAAATTAATATGTACCTAACTACATGATGGTTTTATGAAAAATAAGTTAGCGATGCCAATATTGCAGGAACACATAACTTGATTTTGTTTTCATTTTCCATTTAACGATGAACAACCAATGTATCTATTCCTTTGATAAAAATGAAACCTGTTTTGTGTTGCAAATATAAATTAATGTGTTACGAGTAAAAAAAAAAACAAAGATAAATGTGAATGCAGTAATGTGCCAACCATCTATTGATGGCAAAAAAAAACACAACAAATATACTTTTTCCAAAAAAATCAACTTACATGTTCCTGCAATATCGACAATGATAGGTAAATATAAAATTAGAAGTTTGTTTAAAATTGGCTCAAAATTGAACTCACTGTAGCTATAATCTGGTTTCCTACCACCATATGTGGTATGGGGGCATTAAGTTGTACAGCTTCTGAGGCCAATCTTTGGAACAGTTCCTTGCAGAAGAGCACATTCTGGGCAGCCTCAAGACGCGGCTGCCAATGCATCTCTGTGTTGGGAGATCCCGCAGCACCAGTGGTTGCAATTCCCAATGAGCTAGCTGTTATCTGAGAATTCAATACTTCTTCCTGATCTGAATTCATAGAAAGACATAGGAGTGATTATTTGGATATTTGCAGTAAAAGCTATCATTTGATTTTAATTCTGAACCACTACATGGTTAAGAAAGTGGAGAGCTGTTGTTGCCTCCCTGTGCCCCTAAGTGGGGTCTTAAAAGGAGTATTGGTTGATTGACATGCTACACTCAATAATTTGTTTGATTGTTACCTTTTTGGCACACAACAGATATGAAAGCCACTCCCTGCAGTTCAGTAGGAACGGTAACTCTCAAAGCAGAAGGTGGAGGCGCTTGAGCTCCTGGCGTAGGGCTGGGAGGAATGTTCTGCAAGGCATCTTCTGGAGCTTTGCTAACCTAAAATGAAACCCAATGATAAATTAAGATAGACACCAACATCCAGATGATACATATCTTTTGACAACATAATTGCTTAATTTTTTTACCTCAAACACACCAGTCTGGCTAAACTTAGACCCTGCAGTTCTATAACTCAAGTCTCCAATAATGGAATTGGCTACTTTCTTAAGTCTCCAATTTTGTCGAAGACGTAAGAGATCATAGTGAAAATCTTCAGTATACTTCATGTTCCTCACAGAATCATTACTTCTAAGTTTTTCCATGCCAGCCAACAGAGTGCTCGCAGCACTTCCCAGAGCTTTCTTTCTCCCATACACTTGAACCATTGCACGAGATTCGGTGGGTTCTTGAGGGATTGGATCTAACACCTAAAGACAGTTGGTGGAAGTTAAGTCTAGTTCACACTAAGGTCGAGTAGAGAGTAATTTAGTGGCTAAATTACCCGCTACTGATCAAAAATAGTTCACATTACATTTATGGAAAATTCATCAAAGAGGAGGGTTTTTAAAATAAACAGCCCACAACACAAAGTAGACATCATACTTTTTTCTAAAAATAAACTCGCCTGCTGCACATTGAATAATAGGGAAGTTGCACATATATATATTTTTTAATATAATGAAAGGTATCGATAAATAAAGACTTTTGACAATTATCATTTCGAAAAATTTTCTTTTGTTTTCGAGATATCAAAGTTTGAATATTTCATAACGGCGTGAAAAGGATGGTAGGTTGAAACCACACCCCTGTGACATCATAACACACCTTGAGACATGCGGTAGTACTTCTCATTCTATGGTCAGTACGTTGGACTCGCGAGTTGAAGTTTTGAATAATTGAGTTTTTTTTGTATTTCAATAAAAGTTTTAGCAAAAATATGTCGTACAAGTATTGTATAGTCCCAAGATGCAAAAATACCACATTTACAGCCCCAAACAATATATTTTTACATGTTCCAGGTGATTGTTTAATACGACGCAAATGGTGTCGTGCTATGAAGAGACGAAATTTTAAACAATCAATTGGGTTCTAGTACCAGTTTATATTGCTGTGGTATTAGGTCCATCTCTCTTTAGGGACCGTTCTTACGTAACGCATTTTTTAACATTATTGACCCCCCCCCCAAGATGCATCGTAACGCTTTTCATTGCCCCTCTTCCCATTTTCTAAACGTTGCCTAACACACATATAACAACTATGTACGCCTAAAATCACAATTATTAGTGGAAAATCACTAAATACTTTGTTGCTGCGCCAGTAATACAATAGTAACGTTTTTCAAGAGAACCCCCCCTCCCCCCCTATTGCGTTACGTAATACTTGAACGCCCCCTTACTTGAACATACCCAATGGCATGTTCACCATAATTTTCTATCGAGGATCTGTAAGAATAATTACATATATGGTGATATATGGCATGAATGTAAATAAATAAATAAAACTTTATTGTGAAATACAAAACAATTTCTATACATGCATTTAAAGAGTCAAAGGGCGGACTTATCCCGAAGGATCTCTTCCAGCCAACCCCATGTACTATATATCTAAAAAAAATAAAAAGAACAATAGATGCAAGTGTTCAGGCAGTTAATTAAAATTATAGTACATATTTCAAAGTAGTAATGTGAATAAAACATTGGAATGTTGATTGCTTCTAATATTTAAGATAACTTGGATTGCAGCTTTAACTCCCCGTAATTCTGCACTGATCAATCTGTGTTTGATGCATATGTTGCTCATAAACGAGTCTATTTTAGGTAAATTATCAGATTGTTCTTGCAAGTAATTATTTTAAAGTATATGAGTTTGCAACCAAAGGAAAACACTTCTTTATATTTTTTACAGCAATTCAACAGCACAACACAACTTTCGTGACGACTTTAGTGGTAGAACGCATGTAAAATGTATGAAGGATTTGACATTTCGTACAATATCGTGTGTAGTGACGTCACAACTTTAATTGACCAATCACAGAGCGTTTCTAAAAGGGGTGTGAAATTAGCGATTTTATTCATCAAAATAATAAATATAAACGATAATTTGAATTTTTTTTTTCATATATATCGATTAACAAATCGTTGATGAGACTGCGAGACCGCGTAACTACAAGTTGTACTAAAATTGAGATTTCACACGCAGATATCACTCTAGCAAGGGGCTTCCCTAAAAATTGAACGCAATCATTTTTAACCAATCAGAAACGTGAATATTCTTTATGTTGCAAATACGCGGTATTGTTTCGATATACTTCTGATCGCCATAACACATTTCTTCTTTTTCTTTTTTTAATTCTTTTTTTAAGATAGGGGATGTTAATAATATTCTTGTTGAAGATCATGAGGAGGAAAATGAGGTTGTAAAAGTTAGGCAGCTACAACTGAAGGGGCTGGTGGAGAACCAAAACAAATTGCCTTATTATTTGGAAAATGTAGCACTGGATGATGTTAAAAATATTTTTATCGAAGATAGTAATATAGGCGAATCTTTGACAGAATCTTATAATCAAGCTGTAATGCAGGTTTTTTTTTATCTGACGACACTATCACTGATCCCAAGTCCCAACTATGCATACCTATTACCTAGTCCCTAAAGGTTTTCGTGTACGTGATTTGATAATACAATCTCCAGAAATAAACGATAGATTTTTGCATACTGAAGTATAACCCAAACGGCACTGTACAACACAAGACACAATTTCATGATCAATTTAGTGATTTATCTAGAAAGCCAAAAATCATGCCAACGTTAAAAATTGTGAAACAACTTCACCCAAGAAGACTGAAGATATTCAAAACTGAATACAATAATCTGCAGGAACTAGTATGTGATCTTAAAGAAAAAATTACAACTAATGACTCTAACAATTCATTACTAATGCTCGATTTTTAAATGGAACAAACCACTACGGGCTTACGACCGTCTTCTACTGTTATTTCGAAGGCTGGCTTAGTGTGATCACTTTACGTTAACAATGTTCGCCATTAGGTGGTATTGTTTGTCTCCGAAACTCTTAATCATGAGAATTCTCAACATGTTCAACATGTCGAAAAATCTCATGTATGCAACAAGTAGAAATTTAATAATAAATGAAATATAGAGATAAAAGTTGGAAATTATTGAGAACAAGAGAGCAACCAAATTTAAAGACTGCGACTGCTGTCATGTATTTGGCGCCAGGTATAATATGTAGGTACACATATTATGTATACCTACATATTATATCATATCTATATAATATTTGTCTTGAACACTGACTCACTGACTGACTGACTAACTGCCTGCCTGACTGACTGACTGACTGATGTCATTAACGCCGCTAGATGTCGCGCCACCCTCAAACAAGTTTTGATCCAGCGGATCGGGGATGCTTCTGAGTAACCAATAGCGTTTTGCCGTTATGCGCACGCGCGTTGAACATACAGGTATACTAACTAATATTATTAAGTGTTGCCAACGTGGGCGATTTATCGCCATTTGGGCTACTCGGAACGAGAATCGGCGACGACAAAATGCCCTTTTTTTGGTGAACTTTCACCTCTCCGGCCAGGGGCGCCTTTAAAAAACTAGTAATTTAATAAAAAAATATTATACCTATCTGAAAATTCTCTATTTCTACGAAACGCTTAAATTACGAGGAAGCTTAGTGCTTAAATCCGCGCATCTACTCATTTTGTAGCACTTTTGGAAATTGCAATTTCGCATAAGTGTTATAAAATACGTAGTTATGAATTTATAAAATTGAATTCATAACAGTATTGTAAGACAAGTCCATACAAACTTATGTTTGCAAATTTGAACCTTATAGCTAAGGCGGTTATGGAATGAAATAGTTTTTTGTGTTTACTGTAAAATTTGATACTTGATAGTTACGCGGTTTCGCAATTGACATTTCCGCGGTATTGCAGTCTTATCGACGAAATAGTGTCTGAATATATTCCAAATATTTTCAAAGCAATTCTTCATTAGTGCAACTTCCCTATTGTATAGATCATTGTTTTGTGTTGATGTTAAAACGAATACACACTTAAGAATAAAATAATAAATGTGTAATATATATATAAAATTATAGGTTTAGTTACTTAATACTAGCTACTCTAAATACTTGAGCAATGGGAACTAGGCTTTATACATTCAAATTATTTTAGTTATCATTGTATCCATAATAATTTATTTATATACAATACCATGTATCTTTTTTCTTTCGCTATTGCCAACACATCAGCCAAAACGCATGCTTCTGTATAAGCACTCCTTAATTTGTTCCGGACCGAGTCCCAAGGCCATAGGCTAGATTGTAAGCCCGGTTCTTTTGATTCTTCTTCTGTTGGTTTTACATCGGAACTCGCATCATTAAAATCTTTACTTATTGTCGCATCTTCTTGACTTGCTTTGCTGAAATCTATTTTCTGTGCTAGTTTGGCCAAATTTTCGGACATTGATAATGGTCTGCAAAATGAAATTACATTTTCAATAATGTGTTTATTTAATCAGTAAAGTGTTTAAGCTAATATTGAAGGACTGTTGGCTTTCAGTCATCTTTAGCTGTAACTTCGTAGTTTGTTTGCCTTTTTATTCTTTTTTGAGGAGGTAAAATACAGAGAGTAATCACTAACAGCAGAAATAAGTGAAAATAGATGAAATCTTAAATCTATTGTTGAAAATAAAGGATGTTACGTGAAATGGAAATTTCAGAATCAATTAAAAATAGGTAAACCAATAAAAATAACAGACCGATTCAATCTAAAATAACAATACAACTTACGCTTGGTATATTTCTTGTCCATCATAGCTGATTTCTTGAATGAGATTTTCAATAGGTGCTTCGACGGATATATTTACCGAATAAGACATTATAGTGTAAAGAATCTAGTTTCCTATTCTACAAAAATATTAATTATAACAACATTCAACAACGTCAAATTAACGCCGCAAAGATTTGACAACTACAAAATAGGATGATTGACATGTTATTTGTTGCCAGTTGCCAATTTCAACAGATATACTATACTAAAAAATTCACTATACGATCTCGACGTGTTTTTCACAACTATCATTGAAAAAAGTCTACTTAAGCCAAATTATAGAAGGTGTTGCTTTAACTCTTTAAAAAATTTGAATTTTATTTCACGTGTTTACAATAATCTACTAAATTCAAACAGAGCGTTTGTAATTTTATTATTGAATAAAAACAATAAGTAGGTATTATAAAACCAAAGATGCAAACAACACGGGACTCAGAAAAAAGAAAATCGTGATATTTCTACGAAATTTCAAAATAATAAGTGTCAAATTTTAGTTTTATGTGCAAATTATATTTAATTTCTGGCCGGTGGTGAAATTTGATGGGATTATTGAAACTTTAAAGTGTTAATTATTTATACTGAATATTTATAAAAGACAATGGGTGTTGAAAAAGAAGTAACTGTTGGTTTAAAGGAAAATTTTGAAAAAGTCAGAAAATTAATTGTTGAAGACAGCAAACATGATCCTGAGGATACACCTTATGCGTCGAAATACGCGGCAAAGAGTATTCTGAATACGATGAAATGTACAATTACCAAAATTATTGAATGCGAATCAGATGAATGTAGTGTCCTTCGGTATGAGTCGATGTTGGGTGCCGTTCTTCTCAATATTGGCATTGTTTCTATCGATACAGAGGAATTATCAGAGGGCGAAAAGAATCTGATGAAATGTTTGACTATCTTGGAAGGTAAAGAAAACAACCCAGAGACTGTTATTATTGTTTTAAGCACATTAAACCAGTTGGGTATATTATGGTCACACAGAGAAGATCCCCAACAATCTAAAGTGTTTTTAGATAAAGCAGAGGCACTTTATAAATCATTCAAAGGAATGAATAGAGAACCAATTGATATATGCGATCTTTTTAAAGGTCCAGATGATGAACAGAGCAAAGAAGCTTCTGTTAATTTTGAAAAGACCCACACTCTTACCTTGTACTACTTGGCGCAGATTTATGGTAGTTTAGAAGATTACTTGAAATCTGCTGTTTATTGTCATATTACTCTGAAACGACAGCTAGAGTATAAGGATTATGAACCTATTGATTGGGCACTGAATTGCGCCACACTCTCTCAATTTTTCATGGAGAAGAATGGATTTAAACAGTGTAGACATCATTTGGCTGCTGCTTCAGTTATTCTTGATAAGTATGAAGAAGAATTGATGAGGGAAGAAGATGGTAATGAAATTCACGACGCCAAAATGGAAGTTTTCAAACATAGGTCAGCTGACGTTGCTAGATGTTGGGTCAAGTATGGGCTCCTGTTGTTGACAACATCAAAAGACAGATTAATGCAGCGTGCGGATGATGCTGAAGACAATGCAGTTTGTTCACTGTCATTAGGTAAACTACCTTATCGATTTGCTCTTATTGTTAGAATTATATGCCTTTTAAGAAACAGATTTACCTCATATTTTTGCAACTTATCTTATTCATACATGATACTGCTGGATTTTGTTTTGCAACCTATTGATTTTGTCCTTATGTTTTTTTCTCGTTTCGTTCTTACTTTCTCTGTAATGATTTTGTGGTTTATTACTATTTAAATACTTTACAAATTAAATATTTACAATATAAATATTTTTATATTTATACAATTTAAATATTTTTTACTTTTTATAAATATTGTTTCATTTTTCAGATTTGGCAAAGCTTCAATTACCTGAAGATAGTTCCGTTTCAGTGAGTGATCTCTCCGATCTCTATTTTCCTTCTCTTGGTTTAATGGCGTATGAAAAAGATATCTGTGATGAGTTTATTTTAACTTTTGATGATGCTCGGGAGGTTTTTCGTAACATTCAAATCTGGTTAGACAAAGCAAAAAAGTACTACACAATGGAAAGTCATGCCTCAGATTATGTGCAGATCATTCACGATGCTTCCCAATCGTTTAAAGTTTTAGCATTTTTTGAAGATGACGAAGACAGACAAGCAAAAATGCACAAAAGACGTGTAGATCTTTTAGAAGAAATCGTGAAAGATCTCAATCCTCTTTATTATTTACAACTTTGCAGACAATCTTGGTATGAACTAGCAGAGACCTATTCCGATATACTAGACATCAAATTAGATAAATTACGAAAAACAGACGAAAGGCCCAATCCACACGTCTTAAAAAAAATCAATAATTTGTGCGAACAAAGCATCAAACATTTCAATAGTTTCCTCTCCTCCATAAAGGAGCCAGTCTCTCAAAATATGCCCATGAAGTTTCCTCCAGATTTAGTAAAACCCTCTCTCATTGCGTATTTCCATATTGGTAGACTTTATATGAAAATGATTGCACTGGATAAAAATAAACAACTGGCTAACATTGAAGAGACGTTGAAAGCTTACAGCAAACTGGTGGAATATTGTGATAAGGATAAAGAAGCTGCCAAGATGTTGTCAGCCGAGTTGAGTGTGTGTAGAGAAATGGTGGTATTGCTGCCTATTAAAATACAACGCCTCCGTGAAGAATTGCAAATTCCATCACAGTAAATTACTAAGAAATGTTTATCACCATTATAACTGTTATCTGCACTCTACAAATATTATGTTATGTGTTCTTAGAGAATATTTAGCTTGTGTATAATAAATTTTATCATGTTCATCTATGAATATATATTTATAACTGCAATCATTCGAAGGCAAACTTTAAATTTGATTTTTGTTTTTTCCTCTTATCTAAATAGTGACTAGTTTGATGATCTATCTTCTTTTTATGCGGGACAATTTGCATTTTGATGTGTATCCTCTTTTTTTCGTACAGGAATCATTCAGATTGGACAGCCAGAGTTTATTACAAAACTGTCCATTGCTACTGACCAACTCCTCTTTCAAAATAAGTTAATGATGTGGAATGTTTACTTGCGGGCATGAAAGAGTCTAATCACTGAATTAATATGAGTTGCAGTGCTAATAATAATAAAAAAAGAGAAAGGTACCTACCAACAAGTACAAACCTATCACCTCCATGCAGAGTACAAAAGTCCTTGGGCCATTCCACTCTATGTTAAAAGGTTATTTAAAAATTACACAAAAAACTCGGTATAAAAATTTATTTTCTTTCACATATTAAATAATTTTGTTGATTGTTAATAAAATTTATTTACATAGGTATGTCATAGACATTTTACATAAGATAATAAATAAATAAATAATTGGAATAAGAGATTCTTAAATTGATTCATACAGATCGTCAATAAGATCCACAAGCGTGATCCATAATATTTCATTCATTTGATTGGAACTCCCAATCGTTATAAAAATGTCATACAATATAAAAATACAATTTTATTAAAATAGAGTTTGAATTCTAGGAATACAAAAAAAATATCTCTTTTAAGTAAAATTTTGAAAACCAAGAGTGCAAGTAACTCACAAAATGTATTTGAATATAAACTCCAAACTGTAACGATTTAAATATTTCATGATTTAGTTTTTTCTTTGAATAATCGTATGCCGTCTAAACCTTTTCCAAATGGAGGACAAGCGTTTGTTTTCAAATAAAAGTCTCCAGTGGCTCTGAAATAAATAATATAATACTTTATGTAAAATTGAGTAACTAATTAATTATTCAAAGGCAGTAAAACTAGAATACTTGACTAAAGTCCTGGATGTAAATGGTGGGTCCAAGACATTAAAAAACTTCTAGTAGGATTACGGTAAATACTTAGATAAATTGAAAGATTGTGTGAATGGAAAGTTATTTAATTATTCATTGAAAACTCTTGATAGCCTTCTGTAAATTTGAAATTATTTTATAGTAAACTAGCTTTTCCGACAGATGTTGTCCTGTACTAGGAATATTGATTTCAAATTTGGAATTTATACAAAAATACGTTTAAAATAATTTTGAATGTTAAAAAATTGTTTCTGAAAGCTTGAAAGAAATTCCATCAAAATCTGCGTACCAATATTTTTTATGTCAATGATTGTCAGGCAAACAATAATTTTATTGTTATAGAATTTTTCATAGATTTCGCAGGAAATCTGTTCCATACTAGCTTAAATATCATATTTTATATTATTTCTTATGCATTTTCAAATTTTTAATAATTATTCTGTTATCTGGAGCGGAGAAGAATCCAATAAATTAAACATCGGAAGAATTTGTTCAGCCGATCCCGAGTTATAAGTGTTCGCACTAACCCGAATTTCTTTTATATTATAGAGATGACACCATTTAAAACAATATGATGATTACGAAACACCAAGATAGTGATTTTTCTTGTGCCTGTAATGTCTATCCTCGTGTATGGGTATAAATCCTGGCACTTGCCCAAGCCCAACTTGAAATAGTTCAACTTTTCAAAATATCAATAAATTTTAAGAGGATTATGGGAGATTGTACGGCACAACATGATGGAGGTGGACATGGTGAATGTTTATGCAGAATTACATTCCACTCTCCAATACTGTGTTCGGTTTTATTGAAGCAATACTGAGGGACATGAGCAATTGAGCATGGTTGTAGGGGAAGACAATAGTAATACTGTACCCCTATTCTCTGTTTTATCGGAAGGTAGTCACGGTAGTAAAGTGAGTATTACACAATACATTTTGTATGGGAAACGTGTATAGCGCCGCCACAGAGATATTTCTAGAAACAAAAGTGATTCTCGCATTACGTATAGATGTTTTTCTTTGTGACTACCATCCGATAAAACTGGGAATAGGAGTACTGAATAGTTAATACTGAGACTTTTAGTATTACATAGCTGTAATAAGCCTGAGTGTATGTACCCATCTAGCAAATTTGAGTGACGTGACAGTAGACTCCAATTGAAAGAAATTATAAATTTGAATAATTTTTTACGTACGTGTGATCCGTCTTGATGCCCATGTAGATGTATTCAGGGTTATGATCTTTTTTACTATTTTCCCTCTTAAATGCAGCGTATGACTTTGCCCCAACCGCTGGGAATGCTATTGGGTTTCTCACTGACTCTGCCCAAAATCTCCACGACCTCCAATGACTGCATAATGCTGTAATGAAAACTTATAATGAAAGATCTAATAAGATCATTATTATAAACAATTTACGTGACATAAACTATATTTCTTACAATCATCTGATAAAGGAATAGGAGCGAATTTTGGGCATCCTGGCTGTTTTCCAGTTCCACCATTGGGCCAGAAATCTGCCGTTCCAGTATGGACGGGTGCCCCGTAATTTCCAGCATCCGTGTGTATAATGTCAACAAACTCTGCGTCTCCAGCTTGGATGTGATCAAATGCAAACTTAGGATAAAATTGTGGAAAAGCCGGATCTAGTGCAGTTATCCTGAAATTAAATTGTCTCATGAATTCAAATATTTTATCCAAATATTTAGTTATTATAGAAATTTTCAAATATTTAACCTTTTGAGCTTAATGTTATATTTTTCAATCAAATTTTTCCCAATAAACCCGGAAACTTGTCCGCCTAAAGAATGCCCAATGATGTGAAGTTGTGGTATGGGAAGGCCTTTATCAATCCATTTCTTCAACTCTATAGATGCTGCTTCTGCTACCTGTAAGATGAAACCACGGAATCCCATTGTATCTCAGAATATACCGTTTTTTAATTTAATAGCTCTAGCATTTACAGCCATAAGCTCTCTTTAGCGATTAGCCAACCCTTTTTTTATCTACCAATTTAAAAATGAATATCATATCCACCAACTGAAGAATAAGTAGATGTAAAATTTTTTTGGGCTGTATGTATGTGGATGATTTTTTTACACATTTTAATACAATGTTGACTTTTACATTCCACCACAATGATACAGTGATTTTCATTCTAGTTAAATTTAATCAATGAGTTAAATTAAACTTTTTGAAGTAGAGTGAGGTACCTACTGGAAACTTACTATTTTTGTGTTTGGTGCAGCATTTACGAAGTAGCCACCGAATGCCATATTTGACCAGTCCAACAGAATTATGTTGGTGTTTGGCTGCTCCTCCAAGTAGGACAGCACCACAACTTGGACACTTTCCTGTTCTGCCGTCTCCTCATATCCGTGGATATACAATACAGTCGGGTTTTCTGGTTTGAATTCATTTTGTAAAAATATGTCTTCCGATCTCTGCAGTTGTATATCCACATACTCTTTGGTAGTCTTACTGAAATCAAAGAAGAAGCAAAAATTAATTATTATTTGCTTTACAAGTTTCAACCAAAACAGTTGCATGTTTAGTCTCAAACGAAAACAAGGCAAATAATGATAAAATTTTATATTTAATAGTAAAATTGATAGTTTTGATGTTCTTTTGAATACAATTTTCTCATTACTATAAAGTATAAGTTTGGAAAAATAAAGATCATTGGAATATGAGCATGTACTTTTGGAGAAAGATCTATGTAAATTTTTATATTTAGTTACATCTTCATCTTGAGGCCAGTTGGCTTATGGGGCTGGTTGTATGTAAGGTAGTCTCCATTCTTCGAATATGACCACCAATTCACCTGGCTATATCATCAACTCCATATGTCATGGGTTCTGATGTTCCTCACTGGGAATCTCAAATTTTTACCGGCCTATAGCTGGATACACACGTAACGATTTATCTTTAAGATTTGACCGATAATCGCTCATTTTTCAAATCTTCCCGAAGAAAACAATTGAAAAATGAGCGATTATCGGTCAAATCGTAAAGATAAATCGTTACGTGTGTATGCTGCTATTGTCTTTAATGCCTTACTATCTGGTTACTCCTGGCCTATATTTATTGCATTAACTATATCAGCATCCATACAATGTAATTAGATGCTGATATTCTCAAAAAACGGCGCCATGGTCTTCTCGAAATCTGTGACTGGGAGTTTTCAAGTAGGGACCGTTTTAATGGCAGGAATTAATTAGGCCAATCCCACATCATTTTTGTTGGGTTGTATCTTATATTCATAAAGTCTACATCGGTCCTTTTTGTAAACTGGCCTATTAATAACTAGTTGAACCGCCCGTCTAACTTCGACCCACCCCAGAATAAAAAAAAATATTGTGATGCTTACCTACCTTTCCGATACCCGATATCTAAGGAAATTACAAAAATAATAAATGCCTTTTATCCAGTTAATACAACAATTTTTGATTCTGAGACGGGACGAAGTTCAAAGATTAAACTTCACATATGAAGTAGGTATGTTAAGCTATTTTATAAAGTACTTAGGTGTTTTTTGATAATTCCCAAATTATGATGAGGATTATTAGGCATCTAGTTTCATCAACTTACCCATTATAAAATCTCAAGTAGACATCTTGAATAATGTTATCTCTATGGGGATAAATACCTGCAACAACACAAAATTGGATAGTTATTAGTTTAGTGCACGAAATATAGAAATATTATTGTTAAGAGTGTGTATGTACGTGTATTAATTTGAGAGTTGATTCATTATCTAGCTAGAGCTAGACGTATCGTGGTCGGTGTCTATAAGACAAGTACTACAAGTACAAGTAGTGCCGTGACAAAAATAAAGTCTCAACATAAATAATTCCGGTAACGATGCAATTAGAAGCGCTTCTCCTCTGCCTGCTTATTGTGTGAAAGTTTTTATATTTTCGCATTGCCTGTGTATTTTTAAACACCGGCCCTGACGTCTGCCAACTTGAATGTGTCCCATATTCACCAAAATGCACGGGACATAATCTCTATCTATATTGAATCGACATTTCAGAAATCCCTACAATTTTTTCGGAAAATGATATTGCATGTAAATTTTTGGATCAAGTGAATAATGCAGGTATAGATATGCGTTGGCGATATTTACATAGGAAAACAATGAAATATACCTACGATATGAAAAAACTAACAAGCACGTTTAAATTTAAAGACAATTCCAAAATTTATTTTGTGAATATATAATGATGAAAAATAATCAATCAGTCAAAAGGAAAAAAAATCAGACAAAGAAAACAATAAAAATGTTCCGAGACTTACTTACTTAGGTACCCATAATCGGAGCCCTTAGCTTAAGGCTTAGGCTAAGCTATAGATAGGTACAGTTGGCTGCGAAAGCCTCAATGAACTAATTCCTTAAGATTACTGCTTTCAATTTTCAAATGTTTCCTTCTTTAAACTCTCGTTATACTGAGGTGAAAAATGAAGATCTAACCAATATTTTATAAAATGCATATTTTATAAAATGATTTTTTGGTGTAAATTTTTATGCTAGTTGTAGCTTTTTAGAAGGAAGGTAACGATGTGACGTTGCTGTAAAAACTACAAGTCAACAGTCAACCATAGAATCTCTCTGACCAGTAGGGCATTTAGGTATTAATTAATATTAGGTAGGTACACATTAATTGAAGATAGTTTTCTAGCAGAGCATGTTAACCGTCAATTTGCACTTGGTATGTGTGGTATGCTAATGAGTCAAATTAATGATCTACTATGTGGTGAATCATGTAATTATGTATAATATAGATTCACATGTTGTGAATTGGATTCGGTTTCGCTTTCACATCATAATTATTATAATTTGTTATTAACTTGTACCTAACTGGGAAATGCCAATTTTTCTTTTGACACATTCATATTTACGAATTTTGAACTAGTTAGGTATTTAGAACCTACAAACGGTCTTTTCCCTCCTTATGTACTCGTATAGGTGTTTCTATGGCTGACTTGTGTGGCTAAGGTTGTACCCGTAATGGGGTCCATAAAAAATATAACATAGCTGAAACATATTTGATTAAGTACAAAAATTTTCGATTATGTCCCAGTTACCTTGCAAATATTTATATTTATTTATTTATAGCGTCTCCCTTACAAAAATCCTTTAAAACAATAAGATAGAAAGAGGCACTAAGCTTGAAAAAAATGCCCCCGATTTTGTCATAATATATATGTAGGCATTTCTGCTAAGGATCGTTATTTTGATCGATATTGTAAACAGGTGTGAAAATATATAGTTGCGCCGCATCATTCTCAAAAAACTTCCATGTTTAAAAAGAGACGCACTTATTCCACATAAACGAGACAATAGATCGAGGAAAAGTTTTCAGTATTTTCGATTGACTTCCGATCGTTTCGGTCACGTATTAGATGCGGCATTTGGAACCAAATTTTCAACACATTTTAGATTATTATATGGTACCTACCTACGAAAGTGAAGGGACTCCGAGGGGAAGGAAAAGTATTGACGGCATCAAAGCCATCACAAATTTGATTAGTGTCCTGGGGAAAAATGCCCTTTCGACACAAGTTTAATCTTTACTTACTTTTTGTGTCCATATAGGTACAGTATTAAAAGGCAGGGTCATATTCGGGAGGTTTACTGTCTCTTTCCATTTTTGGTCTTTTGAAGAGTTTTTGTAAGGGAGACGCCAAAAGGGTGTCTCCCTCTCCCTAAAAACATATTTACTATGATAAATGAGTTTCAAGTATAAAGTTGGTAGCACAAACATTGCGCTCTTTAAAGGATGACTAGGATACTGATCTACTAATTTTTCAGAATTTGGTGAACATAATAATATGTCACAACATATAAATATAATAAATTTGGCACCTCCTTATAACGATGGAACTGATGTGTTCAATGATTTTATCTACATTAAGTACATACTGTCATCTTGAGGTTTTTTAAGTACATTATTCAAGGGTAATTACGTAATAACTTTGCACATACATTAATTCGAGTAACTAATTTCCGAATACAAATTTGGAAAAAAGTGATTAAGCGGAATGAGCACAAAACAGTACCTATGTAGGCGCAGAAATCGCGTCAACAAGTAAAGTCGTACTAGTTATGCGAAATTTCGCTCAATAAGGGAGGGAATTATTCACATTTTTGCTCGCTATGCGATTTGCTAGTTATGAGAAGTTCCACTGTAGTTATCCGTAACGACAGAACAAGAGAATTACAACAATTAAAAAACAATGACTATCATTTTTTAAAAAAATTCTGAAATGAAAAACAGACGATTGAGTTGCGTCGTATCCAATTTTTTTGATACTTTTGCCATTTCTGTATTCTGAAAATGTTTTATCCAATACATTAGTTGCGTAACTACTGGCAACCGATTAAGTTCTAAGCAAGAGAGCTTCTTGGGTTGAGTTGAAACGTGAATTTGAGAATACCAGTCAATAATAAAATCGCAATTATGTCAATTTGTCAAGATGATTGCCCCTCTGAGTAACCTTTGCATGGACGTGTTGAAAGAACAGTTACAGTAAGGTCATTATGAGCTATTCTAAATGTCTGATGTATACCTACTATCTTTCTGTTTTCCAGGGTGCGTAGCAAGTATAAAATATAGTAACGTTAAAGGAATAACCACCGTGCAGAGTGCCATCAACTATAGTCATCTTTCTGAGTTTAACTGCACGTGATTATTTATATCAAGATAGCACACACCGTCGTATCTAATCCACTAGTGGTGGATGAAGAACAACGCCACCATGACGAATGGAAGGTATCAGGGCGCAGCGGCACTTGAACTGATTCTATTTCGAAGCCGTTACTTTTTATTGACCGTGAAGACAGAGGAAAATTAAATGCAAGAGGGTTTGCTGATCAGTAAGTAGGCACCTACCTCAGCTCAAAATGTAACATGGTATGTTTGGTTTGGATTAGCGACGCAACCATACACCATAGCAGCATATCACAATATCAACTTACACCCATTCATCTTATATATAAAAATCTATTTTTGTGTGTTCGCATTTTATGCACTGCTATTATTATACCGTTCATCCGATTGCGATAAAAGTTTGCCTGCTAAACTGATTGTTATTTCGCCTAGGTTAAAGACAAGATACAATAAACTTAAAGCAGATCTTGTGAATATTTTTATATTATATTTTGATCGATTCTCGTTGCTTGTTCTTCAATCAATTTGTGGCGGATAATCGGCAAGACAAAGTGAGTTAGATACCATAATCACAATGTACCTAATCATAAAAAGTTTAGATAGGTACATCGTTGTATTAAAAAATACACAGAAAAATAAACACAATGCTATAAACTAATTTAAGATAGATAACAAGTGTAATGTCATCTATAAAACTTAAAGCTACAGAGAGAGGAACCTTCTCAACATTCTACACGAGGACTTCAGGAGAACCTATATTGAATGGCGTATATCTCTGAGACCTCAGCAGATTCTACGATTCTCATTGAGATTTAATATCCGTATAGGCGATATTATGTAGGCAGTATGTCGTCTGAGACAGCAATGCGCCGGGTACCAGCTAGTTCAGTATAAATAATTCATAGATATTTTTTCTTATTTCGGTGCAGGGGCGTGGAGTGAAACGTCAAGCGGAAGTTCCGCTGATGAGTCTTCTCTGTACCCACTCGAATATATTTAGATATATCTTCATTATATTTTTATGATGCCATGAGAACGTGGGGCTGACATACAAAATATAGTCATATTATGACGACCTGTTTGACTTAAGGATTGTTGAATAGTTCACAATTCCCTATAATTGAATTAAATAACAATTTTCTATATCAAAAGATATGTTAGCATAGTGGGTGTAATTTATTGCCTAAATCAATTTAGAGTAAGTACATATTCCACAAAGAGTTCCATAAATAGAGTGGCTTATAGGAAGAAAATTCACTTTAAATTTGTGTCCAGTTTGGTGGGAGGGACGGGAGGTGTGCGGGTGATGTTCCAATTGTGTTTAAATAATGCGCCAAAAACATTCATAACGATGACTTAGAAAATTTTAATTTTCGATATAAATGACTTATACTGCGAATGTAATGGAATTCAACCTTTTTACTTAGTGCATTGTTTATATTTCAGTAGATGTTTGTTTACTATAGTAACAAACTGTTTACTAAGCAACAATGTTATTATTATGTTGCTATAGTGTCGATACATTGATATGCAACATGGATAACTGCATTTTTGACAAAACGATTTACCTAATGATGATATAAAAATTCGGTATTCTTTGGTGAGAGGTGTGCGGGTGATGTACCAATTATATTATCTTTCTTAAAATGTACTGAACGAATTGTTGAAAATTTAGATGGTAGCCAAGTTTCTTCACTGCGATCTTTTTGAACTAGTTTGATCCACTCTTCTCTTTTTTCATTCCCTATTCTCGGGAACCTATGAAAGAAAACCAAATGATAATATCACGTTGTACACTTACATTTCAGTACATCTTTTAACATTACTGAATCAAATCAATCAAAACTCCCTTTGAACTCCACTTAGGAGCATAGGGAGGCAACAAGAGCTCTCCATTGCGCTCGATCTTGCACAATGCTTATGACTTCCTTCCACACCAAGTCCATTTCCCTCAGCTCTGCCTCGAAGGAACGGAACACGGCATTAGAGGGTCTTCCACGTCTTTCAGAATATATAAAATGAAAAAATGCCTTAATAAATTATAAAGAAAGATGGGTTTGTCCATGATAGTATTAGCAACGTTCAAAATACTATTCTCTATGCAGAATTGAGTAAGAATGAGAATTGTATACTCATGATAATGATTAAGACAAATCGAATCAACGTATATTGGTATTACTACTGGGAGAGAGTAATGATTTTTTTGATATTATAATATGATAAGAGATAGCGGGAGCATTTTGGTAGAATAAACTTCACAGGCTACTTATTTAAACCATAAAATGGAGAGAAAGAAATACTTAAGTTTGGTAAAAAAAAAAAGAAAACTGTGGAGCACTGAGTACAAAAAATCTAAAATGATAAAAAAAATATGGAGGAAAAATATGGAAAAAAGGAGTGAGTGAACAAAAATATCAGTAAATATTCTTTGAAAAGTTGTTCCATGTTGGTTAATATTCTTCATTTAATTAATAAGTCTCAATTCTCTTGAAATAAATAGACAATTATTATTATCTTTTGTTGAAAATAATTTGATCCTTATTTGACTTTATTCTTTCTTCTTCATTATTATTATTTGATCAGTACTATTGTTTTATGATTTTCTCTGGATTTTAAACTCAGGCAAAAAACATTTCTTGTGGGATACGATTGCCGGTAATTTCGAAAAAAAAAGAAGTTATTCCATATCTTAAAACTTAAGCTTACTGTGAAAGAGTCAAAGAGTATATTTGTGTTCTCTTTGAGTGTGCACATATTCAGTTTAATTAAAAATATAGGTATTTAATTCATTCCATCCCGAAAAGTGACTATTTCGGAGTTACCCAATTTACATATTAAGATATCGATGTGTCAAATAATATTGACATATGTAGACAAATTTAAAATAATATATTATTCATAATGAAATGAAAAAAAAACATGTAATAAATTGTACTTACCGATGAAAAGATATAATATTGTCACCTTTATTAACTTTTATTGCATAATTGGTGCAGTATCTCATTACACATGAGGGCATTTTGAGCAATTATTATGTAAGCAACACGATGTGGCACCTAGCAACGTCTGTGACAGACTGAATTCATAAAAAATCGCAGCGGTTAACTGCCTCAATTTGAGGACAGATAAAATACAAGGCAAGTAAGCCGCTCTATTTATGGAACTCTTTGATATTCCACTAAGAAACATAACCACTTTTTGCCAGCCAGTTTGTTAAAAAGTTGAAATATTAGGGCTTGACTTTAGAATGCGAGATAGGGTTGTAGATTTTGTGTAGAGTTCTATGGTTCAGACCAATCGAAATATACTCCAAAAAAAAAATGTAATTTTCCGACTTCGAAACAGGATATTTTTAAATGATTAAATAGTTAACTTAATTGTGTACCTACTTACAAAATATTATTTCTTAAGACTTATTTATATTAAAAAAAAAAAAAAAAATAAAGCCCATGTTGAATTTTAATTATGTCATTATTTTGAAGGATGTGTGTTTGACAAACAGAACTCGATATTTTCGATGGAATAACCTAACCCCATCTGAATAAAATCATACTTTTTTTTACATAACGATGTAAAAAACTACGATGTAGGTACGGGAAATATTTTGCACATTTTTGAATTCGTCGGTAAGTCTATGGTTTTTATGGCAATCGATGATGACATATTGTATCCGCGGGAAATATAGAAAAAATAATATTATTATGATTCTTCATCTGAGGTTCCTATATACAACGGGAAGAAATGTCAAATTTCTGACTGAATAACCCTTTTCAATGCCTGTGATCCGAGAAGTTTTGCTGCTAGTCAAATAATAAAATGATTAAATTGAATTTTTAGCAACGTTTGAAAGCATTTTTAACGGTGGGGGCATACATACTTTTCATAAGCAGAAGAAAACAGGGGGAAGAAAATAAACCATAAATGGAGAAAATTTGAACCTTTTTAAAAGTTGATTTTTAGCGAAAGAATCGGGAGGTCAATTTCATTTTGAGCGCAATCCGGAGCCTTTGCACAAGATTGAGTATTGCTAAAGGTATGTCGAGAAATAGATCTTGTTGGATAAGATATAAACCTCATTGTTTAGATTTACTAGGGAAAATGTCTTACCTAATTCAGGAAGGATTATCATAGTATAAAAAAGGTCTGAGTTAAACAGCATAGTTTGCACATTAAAATAACCGCTATCAAAGACGGCGACGCACTGATAGTATGTAAACAAACTGATAAAAACACCTTTTGGTTACTACACTTAGTTGTACACAATAATGTGAATGTTATTACCATCAGAAAGCTGAACAAATAAGGAATTATGTAATAACGCGTCATGATGTTACGAATGAAAAGTGTTTGAACGGAAATTACTATGAAATACGTTACGTAAAGCAAAGTAACAATCTGTCATACGAAATAGTAAATGTATAAATTCCTGAGCAAAATTAACGGTTAGTAAAATGAGAAAGTTGAGAGCAACGTAGAAACAAGGACTTAAAAAGTGTTTTTTTTTCTCCATTCGTTTCTTCTCCTTTCCTCCACATGCCATACGCGGTATTTTTTGTGGTAAAAAAGAACAAAATAATTATTTATCTAATAGACATAGTATTGATCTTATTAAAAGTAAAAGTTTAATGTGCAAAGATGATTTTAATAATTAATTTTTGAACAGTAATAAGTGGTTTGAGTGTGGACGGGTAAACCAAAGATTAATCATATTACTTAGATATTGATTAATATTAGGTAATTAATTTCTCACCGTCCGCTCCTCCTAATTTTGAAACTACAATTAAATCTCGCTCGAAGTCTAATTTTGATAGTTATATTTTCTTTACTTTAGAGTTACAACTTTCTAAGCATAAAAGGAATAAAAGCATAGGAAGTAAAAATACTAATTTCAAAAGTTATCGGGTATCCAAAGTCTAACCGATGTAACGGATAGACAGTGTTATGTTGTCATCTCAATGCCTACATTTTGAAATATTTATTGACAACGTATGTATATGGGCTACAAAGTCATAGACTACAGTTAGCTATAGTTACTTTTTGACCCTAACAAGTTCAAACAGAGGAATGCTCCCATGATGGGGATATGTAGATGCTGAAGAATTTATTGGGTGGGTGATCTACCAGCTATTCCTATTGATGGAAGCGATGTAGCTTCGTGTATGGATATTCTTTTGTAACTAGTGATTGACCTCAATTGATACAATGCATGGCCTGTGTTACATTTTACAAAGTAGGTACTCCTATTAATTCCACCAGTTCCCAGCGATTGGTTCTGCCGCACAATGCGAGAGACCAGTTGCTTTTGTATGGACAGCCGATTGTCTCTCCTCTTACAATGCCTGTGGAATAAGTAACGTAAATAAACTATTGGCGATCTAAAATGCAAGTTCTAGACCATTTTAAATTTTCGAACGACATACAACACTCCAGTACTATAACAAAAAAAAAACTAAAACTAATAAACCCTACAGTTTGGTCCCCGCAATGCCGCAATTTACTGTAAAAGTAAAAAAATATGATACTAATAAAATTTATGTCAATCGAATTAGCTTCTGGTTGGGTTAAATTTTTGCCATCTTAATAATTGACATCTCTGTATAGATAAATGTAAATTTATTATTTAATTTATTTATCTGCATAGGTTGAGAAATGTACCTACCTACATTATAACAAATTGACAAGATTAAAAAATAACATCGTATGTGAATAACTACATTTAAATACTATACTTAAAAAGTCTTACTTCCCTCGGTCATCGCTCCAAGCGTGAACGGCTGGACCAATTTCGCTAAGTCTTTTTTGTTGTGTTTACTTTTGTCAGGAAGAGGAAATAATGATATAAGGATAATTAAGAAAGTTAATCGAAAAATTGGAAAATTGAAGAAAAATTAACGTAGGTAGCCTTCTAAGTAGGTACTTTTGACAATAATTATACATTTCTATTTTTGAATTTTAATTGGTGTTTGACATAACTATCAGTTGTTTGATAGTTGGTACAATTGACAGAAAGTGCCCTGTAAATATCGTTTAAAACAGATTCATCAGTGAATAGTATTATTTAAATAGGTTTTTAGCATTATACCTATACAAATTCTAATTTAATATTCATACTTAAGACAGGACAACGTCTGTCGGAAAAGCTTGTACATTATAAAATACGTTGATTAGATATTATATAAAACTGATACTGTGTTTACTATGAATCGCTTCAACATGTAAAGTTAAAAAGACATTCTTGATGCAAGATAACATGTAAAAAAGAATCAATACTAATATAATATGTATTAGTACTGAATGGCTGAGTGCTAACAAGTCGATAATGATAATCTCCAGAGCTTAGTAATAATGATTAGTAGGCAAGTGTATAATGGCCGGCTCTCCACGGAGTGAATGCACCTCCCCGGCTGTGTCAACGTAACTGCGACCTACTTCAAGAAGAATTTTGCAGGAAAACGAGTTTTCAAGGAAGCTGCAAAGAGCACAGGGCACGCTATGCAAACACCTTGTAGGCGTACCCACTCTATCACTCAATGCAATGGTTGTCTTAAAAAACGGATCGCCAATTTAACGGCCATATTAAGAAAAATCCAATTTTCAATATTACTAACAAATATTGCAAAAGTTTTTGAATTTAAACATTTTACTTAATTCATAAATTTTATTTTAGGGGCATCTTGTTTGCTGTGGTATCCAAGATACGCTAATTGACCTAAACGTCAAGATTACACTCTCTTTTTCCCGCTTTCATTATTTTACTGCCAGCGAAAGAGATAAACATATAATGCTTTGTACTTTTCCACAACGAATACTACGTTCGTAGTTTTACGGCCAATTTCTTTTGAGGAAAATAAACCATAAGGATAGATCACTCTCTCGAGAGTGGATTGCCACAGTGGAAGGAAGAAGAAGAAGGTTTTGCATCGAGGTAATTCATACTGCATTTAAGATTATCAAAGTTTGGGTCAACATATTTTGGAACATCGTCCTAGGTCCATCGTCCAATTTTGCCTGTGTTTTTCTCGAAAACAAAAAACAGAATGCAATATATGTGGGGATTTTCTCATGGCAGAAAAACCTTCACTAATCTAAAAATGTCCTCACAACGTTCCTACCATGATTCATACGGGACGGCAATTCGAAGCATTGAAAAAATTGATTTTTAAAATGTTTTTGATTCACTTTGACAAAAAGTTCATAATCTATAATGTAAAAGAAAGTAGGGTTAGTGCAAAAATTTTTATAACTCGAGATTGGCCGAACAGATTTTTATCTTTTTAGTTTATTGGATTCGCTCCGGATAACAGAATAACTAATTAAACATCGAAAAAATGGATAGCAATAATAGTATAAAATACAATATTAAAGTTAGTATGGAACGAATTCCTATACAACAACACCACCCGTGAAAAATTCGATAGAAACACAATTTTTATTTACCTGATAGCCAGTTTTTATACATTAAAACGCGAAAAGTGAATGAATCTAATTTTGAAATCAAATTGTCGTTTGACACAAACTGTCAGTTGTTTGATAGTTCTGTTGGTGCGAGTGACAGAATTCGGATGGAAAATATGTGGCTTATGTAAAACAGATGCATCGGTCGGAATAACATTTGTTAAATGTCATTTTCATCATTCTTTTATTCATATCAATTCAATATTCATAGTTAGACCACAGGACAACGGCTGTCGGGAATGCTAGTACAGTATATAAGTAATTAATATTAGAAGCGAAATGATAAAAAAACCTCTTTAATCTGAAGTAATTACATTGAAGTCACTGTCAAACAATTACAAAACGGAAAACCTTTAAAACCTCCACGTTCATTACCGTACAACTGTATCTACAAGTAATGTATTCATAATAATATGTAGGCAAGTGATCATAAAAACACTGCCTACGGTCTACAACAGCCTTGACCGACTCATCTCAGTACGTCATTCCAACACATTTTGATAACTCAAAGATCATCATAGTATTAAATTATCCAATATAAAAATGTCCCTCAGATACCTATCAAACGCTGGCCACAAAATGAATCGTAAAAAATTCTATAGTTGGGAGTTAAAATATAAGGAAAATACCTTCGAATATTTTAGAAACAAGTTTAGTCAAAAGAACGAGATAGTTGATTCTTTTGACTCAAGAGTGCTGTGTATCAAAAAAGTATAATAGAGGTAGCTTGTATAATAAAATGAAACCATTTAGAAGAAGAAGGCTCTGACATACCCACGTCCTACACCTACATAGTTAATTAGAAGAACACCAGTAAACATATGCTATGGCCATCTTTCACGGAGACAGTTGGATCTTCAGGGCACTGTATAACGGAACAACCCTAGAGTAAACGTCACTATAAAACCTAGGAAAACAAAAAACCGTACCAACAGGCACAGAGGCGACAAATTGAGAGGGTGTGAGGAAGAAGAATAAAAATTGACTTTCGAAAATATTCACATGCTTTTTGTTTGGATAATCGAAATTGAAACTATAGTTAAATAAATTATCAAAAGATACATTAGGGATAAGATACCTATCTACCTTTTAAATTTAATGATACAATGGTGGCCGGTGGGGGTAGAGATACTAAGCGTAATTACCCAAGGGATGATTTTTATGAATATTATTTATTATGAGTCTATTATGATATGATATTAACTATTTGCTGTACTTCTATTGATTTCATTCACACAATAGAAAAAAAAAACAAATATTTCATGATGGTTACCACAACAAACAGAAAACTTATTTTTTTAAATTTGACTTATGAACGTTACGTACAATGTTTCAACAGACAGGTTCTTCATCCCCTATCTATAAATGCTGCTTCTTCTTTATGGGATGTGAATTGTCAACAACTGTCCCATAACATAATGAAAGGAGGCGTGCTAGATGGATAGGACATCCGGTAAGCCATGAAATCTCGTACCATACAACCATTGAGTACAGACGACAAACTTCTGTGGATGATGATAACGCTAGTACGTACGTGCTGTTTTTTATACAGTATGAGGAATTCGATAGGGAGGAATGAACAAGAAGAAGATGAGGGATTATTGCTGCAAAAAGTGTAAACAAATCCTAGGATCCACACCAGTTAAAGCAAGTGGTTGTCGGATTTCCTAAAAGTGCGTTATGTAGGGATCTCTTCAGTCATTCTGTTTGCACGTTCATTCCATAATCAGCAGTGAAGTATTGAAACAACAATTCATTTTTTATAATTTTTTAATTTTATGTCAACTCATGCAGTTACCCTCTCTTTGCACAAGCTTTAAGAGAGAGCAAACGTTGTATTTTATATTGTTATTGTTCAAATATATTGTAACTATTTTAACTATGTAAATGATCTCAAAATAAATAAAATAAAATAAATAAATAAAATCTTCTTGGTTGTTATATTCTCTAGATCTATTCCAATCCAGTTCTCCTCCGCCAATTGAGTTTGATTAATTCATCGTAATGTTTGAATATTTTTTTTTTCATATGCTGATCAGGATACAGCATGAAAATGATAGTTTTGCATACAGTAATAATTAAAGAAATGAAAAAAAAAACTTTAGCAAAAAATACACCCAGTGGCGGATTGGCAAACATAGACGAAATTTGTACCCAGACTATATAAGCGCATACTCTATAGTCAAAAAGACGAGAGACATTCAAAGACCATTGATCAAAAAGCTACATACATATATATTATAATTTAAGCGCAAGGTTGTGATATTCCGATTTTTCTCTGACCACGATAGTAGAAAAATATAGAATACCGGTCGTGAAAGCTTTCGTTAATTCAATTGAACTCAAATTGACGGCTATGCGTGAAGGGAATTGACAACATTGACACCAGCACAGCAAGCGTGCGAGAGCAGTCAGGAAGTAGCAATAAACCCACAACAGGAAAGGACAATCAGCATGGGCGGGAATCTACTAGTAAGTCGCAGCATGGCCGGCTTTAGTCATCACCAATACCGTGTATACACCGAGAATTTTAATGAAAATCATTATGGACAGAGATTCAATAATAAAATAAGGATTATGGTATGGTAGTCGTTCAGTGAGATCTTTGCTGCCTCTTCAGTTTGATAAGCTCATTGCATTGAGGAGTTGTCTTGTTATTTATTTTTTATTTACAAGACAGATATGCCCACGAACAAAAAAAACAAGTGGAGACGTATTTGGCGTAAAATGCAATCCGCCAAACCACTTCATTTTTCGTGCCAATCAAAAAAACTTTTACAAGATCAATTTATTGTAAACGAACAACGCATTCATATCTCCAGATTAAGGCTGACAGGAAAATTTTTGACAAGGAAAGATTCATGTTAAACAATCCTGTTATATTATAATGATTTCGTTTAAGGGGTGATAGAACTTTAATGACATTTTATTAGGGTACTTAGTTTAGTAAGGCTTCTAAGTTTCAAATAACCGACACGATAATGTAAGCATTTTATAACATTTAGAATATTTACTTGTAATAAGTTGTTTGACTAATATCCCTCATTCACGATCACTCCAAATGGATTTCATCCACTTGAATGACATCCAAAAATTAGTCTCATTCACGATCACTCCAAATATATGTCATCTAATGTACTTTTTTATAACTCATCTATTGCTAACTTTTACTAGTGCCTTTGAGCTTATTTATATATAAATTTTTTTATACTTTTGATCATCTATATTTTTGACAGTTTCTTATTTGAACATTTTATTTTATATTAAATCATTTGTTAATTTATTCACTTTGACATCGATGTTTTACTTCTATGTGTTACCCCACTTAAGGCCCTGCCTCGTGGGATTTTCGATTTTATTTCAAATTTGTATATTTCAAGTTTTGTAATTGTGTGTGATTTTCTTACTGTATTGTTTTTTTATTACTTATCGAAAATAAACTTTATTATTATTAATTACAGATGAAAAACTTGATTTTTTTTCAATCACTGACGATCGATTCACTACGTCAATACACGTATTTTGCTATTATTAAATTTAAAGCAGCAACACGTGTACCCAAGTACCCTAGTGGAAGGGAGATGACAAAATTAGACAAATTTGGATCAATTTTTTAAAACTGACTATCAAGTTTAGTGATGTGAAGGCTTGGACCACGTCCCTATCGGTTTTCCCATTGACGATACGTTTGGAGTGATGGGCGAATGTTTGACTCGATTGCATTTTGGATTGATGATACCCGACTCCTCCTATCACTCCACATCATCCATTTGATTTTTCTCACTCACGAACATATTTTGGAGTGACATCGCTCTATTCGGACGGATGGAGGGATCGTGAATAGAGTGTCATTAAATTGGTAGAATGTAAAACTGACGCGAACAAAGTCCAGAGGTTCAGCCATCTACATAATATCTCGTAGTTATTATTTTCAATTTTGTTCATGGTTACATTTTGCATGGTAATATAATTAATAATAGTGTACTTATATTGTATGATTGTACTCAGTGAAAATCGGACTATCGCGCAGCATGCAACAGTCAAAGTCACCTGAGGCACTCAAAGACGTGATGAGGCTTAGAATTGAGTTTCTTCTCATACTACTTATGTTATACGGCTATGATTGTCTGTGAGAGCTGGGTTATTTGATTGTAAAGAGAATTTAATATCTCGTATGAATCTCCTCCAGAATTATAGATTTGAGAAATGTGCGATTGAGGACTACTCATACATTGCCTGTTAGCCCATTTAGTAAGAGATGATAGAAAAGATTTTTTTTGTTTCATAACAATTTATGCATGCGAGTGAATACACGGTACCTAAATTATATTGTGTACTTGCTGACCCTTGAAAGAAAAATGGGTGTTAATACTAATTTACCCAAAAATATTTTAATGGTTCTCTCTTTCTGGTTGCGCTTTAGACTGTTAAAATGGTCAGTCTGCAGATCAAAATCGACAACCGCTTCGAAAGACTTAAAAGGCAAATCTACTGTTCATTTAGGAGTTACCTACCATTGCGAGGAAGACACAAAAGCGAATATTGCAGTAAATCTCACTACCAAAATAGGCTCATACGGACCCTTTAATAAATCTAAAAGAGAGAAGACAATATTATAGAGATACTACTCTCGTAAGTTATATTTTGTCCCGCAGAGAACATTCTTGGAATATTTTTTTTATCTTATTTGGTTAAATAACAATATAACAAAGGAATTTTTCATAGGCTATGTAGCATATAGTTTGGCATTATGTTATCTCAGAGTTTTGCAGTTTTTAAACAATATAACACACCGACTTTTTTTAATATACTAAGGTGAACGAAAACAGCGAGCTAGCCGGTTTTATAGAAGACTATATTATAATAATTTATAATATCTTCATTTTAAGCTAGTTTATGCATAAATTCATTTTATTTTTTCATGTGTCAAAAGTCAGTCGTCGAACACGTAGATAATAATAATTGTTAAATAATACTTTTTAAATGTTGATTATTTTATCGATGCCTTAAAACTTGCACACTCTGTTGTTAAACGCGTGATCGCCGTATATGTGAGAAGTAAAAAGTAAATAAATTTACCAAGAGAAGAGGGTAATGTAAGAGAATACCTATAGGGAATTATAATTCAGATTTTCTTGTTCGTGATAGAGTGTTGGCTCCACAAAGAGAATTTGGTTTTATCCCAAGAATCTAACCACACTTTTTGGTTTATGGTTCCTCCTGGAAATAGTCTGATCAATAATTAATCAAACCATACCGGTTTCAGAACCCTAGAAATGTTCCGAGAATCACGAATAGAAATTACTTAACTAGAATGATCGCCGACTTTGGGATATTCTTTCATGGCACTGAGAGTAGAGGAACATCAATCAACCTTGAAAGGCAAAAGTGGCTTTGGCTTTGCAATTCGAAAAAAAAACAATGTCCGTTTCAATCGTTTTCGGAAAAAAGACTAAACGAAAAGAAGGACTTTCCAGCAGTGGAAGAGAAAGTCTGGCCTAATAGAGACAAAAGAATATCTAACGAGGCTGTGTTAAATGAAAAATTATGTAAGAATCAAGTATAATTTTTACTAAGTGCATCAATTTATTACAGAAAAAATAACAACTAATGACTCTAATAATTCATGACTAGTGTTCGATTTTTAAATGGAACAAACCACTACGGGCTTACGACCGTCTTCTACTGTTATTTCGAAGGCTGGCTTATGCAGTGGGTTCCTAGGGAACGGTCCGTCATCTGACAAGACGGCGTCTTTCAAAGTTATATGACAATGTTTTTCGTTACTATGGAAACCATATTGGCAATGTTCTCAACTGACATATCCACCGCCGTTTATTGTAGCGGCGTATCCGTAGGAACCCAGACCATTATGCGTTGGGTTCCTACGGATACGCCGCTACAATAAACGGCGGTGGATATGTCAGTTGAGAACATTGCCAATATGCTTTCCATAGTAACGAAAAACATTGTCATATAATTTTGAAAGACGCCGTCTTGTCAGATGACGGCCGCTCCCTAGGAACCCAACGCATTAGTGTGATCACTTTACGTTAACAACGTTCGCCATTAGGTGGTAATGTTTGTCTCCGAAACTCTTAATCATGAGAATTCTCAACATGTTCAACATGTCGAAAAATCTCATGTATGAAACAAGTAGAAATTTAATAATTGATGAAACATAGAGAAAAAGTTGGAAATTATTGAGAACAAGAGAGCAATCAAATTTAAAGACTGCGACTGCTGTCATGTATTTGGCCCCAGGATATGACTATATTCATTTTTGTTACTGTCTCATATTTATTGCCTATTGGCTTTGTTGGTTTATTAGTCATTTGTTTGTAGTTCGAGTTATTGCAAGTAAGAGAACTGGTTGTTGCAATCAGATCATTACAAATTAATCAGTGGCCCGGTTGTTAGAACATGTTACATATTGATACTCGAGCAGGAGAACTATAGAGGGTTCGTGTTCGAATACCGCGGTGAATGACTTAGAAATTTTCTATATGCCCTGTTGATTAACGTCGAATTTTATAAAAAAATATAATTGGTTATACAAATGGACAGTATTGCATAGCAAAAATATCTAGTGGATTTTTTACTGTGAATGTGTGGGTTAGCTGGAAGATATTATTCCCCTCCTTTTATTAAAATCTTATACTTCTCAAAATGTTATCAGTCCTCCATGTGACCTATTTGCTGACAGGAGGCTGAAACGGCCCTTTTTTAGCCTCGCCAATTAATTTTGATTCTATCCTGTTTTGCTTTATCTTTTGATTTGTTTTGCTTCATTTTTGTATTTCTTGTCATATCTATGTTAAATATTTGAAAAAAAAATGTACAAACTTTGACGACTCCAAGTGCTCTAAAGAAGCCTAAGGACGAGATTTGATAAATAAATAAAATAAATATTACTAATATAGGTACCTTGATATAGGAAAGTACGAAATGCCTTATTAAAAAAAAGCTAAGTTCTACCGTTATTTATTTATTTTTTCTTTGAAATTCGAAACTTTGATGGATTAGTCTCAAAATTTTGTAGCCGGCAAAAGCATTGCATCGAAATTTTCAAGAAACAAATCTAAATACCTACTGTGTGTGTATGAATTAATAATATTATGAAAGAAAGAGAAAATTGGAAACATACCGGTTCCCCACCATCTTTTGTTCCAACTTTCTTTGATCCATTTGAACATTTTGCCTATTGTTAATGTTTTATATCAGTTTCAATTCATAATTTTGTGAGAAACTATTTCTGTCAACACAACACACACTTTATAGATTTTCACACTTTGAAATAAACTACAGACGAACCACTACACTGCGAGATGTTAATTTAATGAATTAACAGCTGGCTTCGTTAAAATTAATTGCATTTATCCATTAATATTTTGCGAGAAATTAAAATGTAAACAACACAATGCGTAACCAAGCGACCTGCAACCACTCGCAGCTTCGAAACATAACTGACGGGATGGTAGGCATCTATAAAGCTTCATGGGATTGTCAAGTGAACTGCGAATAATATTATTTTAATTAGAAATCAGACATAACCTGTCTTTCAAGGTGTAGAATGGTTACTGATTTAATTGGCAAGTGTAACTGTCAGTTCATTTGTAATTCCTGTAGCAATATTGGAAAAGAAAGTGCAAAATAATGTTCATTCTTATTTTTAAACTGACACATTCCGTTAATGACATGTCGCGACGGCAGCGCCAACGTGATAAAAATTTATACTACACACATACCTAGATTGCAATGGGTGAACCTACGTTAAGTTTGTAATACAACACGTGCATAGATTCACTACACATGAATCTGGCGGGATCATTATTGGGTATAGCGATGTGCGAGCGAGAGAAAGCATTAGACGGAGTATAGAATAGGAATGTTGGAAGTTGGAAATAGCCTTTAAATAACGATAATTTAATTATTAGGTATTACTGTATTAACGTAATTAATACAATGAAATGTACACATTTTTACACACTTCTTTATAACTCTTACTGGCAGCAAAATCTTCCGGACGATAAAGCATAGAAAATAGCAGTGATATGTTACTACTATAACATATCACTGGTAAATAGGAATTAAAAATTGTTTTATTGTCTTATGAATCAGTTTAGTGCGTATATGGAAGGGTTCGAACTTAACTTTACCACCTCAGGGACTTCGGGCAATTCGACATTTCCTCGCGTAGGTTGTATGTAGGAACCTCTGATCATGTAGGTATCGCACATTATTTCTTAGATATATTATTCCCGCGGGCAACCTGTTATTATTGTCATCGCAACGATTGTATTCAATGTTTAATGTTTCATTGTTATATAAGATACCGATATAAATAGATTTTTATAAAACTTTATAAAATTAATAAAATAAAAATAAATAAATAAATGAAAATATCAAAGTATACGGACGAACCTAATCAATTATAATATAAGAACACTTTCTTATATAAAATTTTCCCAATATCTTAAAATTTTAAAAGTACGTACCTATACGTAGATTGGAATGGTTAGGCCACATCAGCCGAATGAGCGATGGTCGTGTCTGTCCAGATGGTCGTAGAGGCAGAGTCAAAACTCGCTGGCTGGAAGACAGAAGACACGGAGGACGACATCAGAGCGATCAGAATGACAAACCGGAGGAGAGCGGCAGATGATAGTCTTCTTCTTTGGTCTCAATCCTGCGGATTGCCTTGCAGCATGGGTCTGCATCGCTATTCTGTACGGTCTTTCGCATCAGCTCTATGTAGGATGTGCAGTAATTGTGGACTGTGCACTGTGCAGCCCATGTCATCATAATTGTTCGAGGTAAACCCGACGAGGACGTCCTCTAGCATTCGTATGCACAGTCATGCCCTCTGAGGTTGTCGTGGCGTAATATGTATCTATTATATCTGGTCCGCTTCCCTGATATGATCTTAACAATTTACCTTCCTTCTTCGATTCTTGCAAGAACCTCGTCATTCTTGATATGGTTCATTCAGGAAATTCCTAGAATTTTTATATACGACCAGCACATCTCGAAAGCCTCTAGTCTCATACTCTCTTTTTCAGCTGATCCGGCGCACATAGGTATTAAACTATTTTTTATTGGGAGCTTTATATCTATACATATAATGTGACTTAAAGATTTTTCATTTAATATTGAAAGCGAGCCTCGCTTGGTGTATTCGACTATACATAGGAGAGTAAGGAGTTGAAGCATTTTCTTGAGGAGACCAAGGCTTATCTTATAACAGAACTGGCTGTAGCGTCACTGATGCTGATGAATAACTACTCTTTTAACGATTTAATAATATGTTTCTAATTAGTTTTAGTATTATTTTAGTTGATCTAATAGGTATTTAATAAAAATAAAACATCGTTGACTTGATGCACTTACGTTGTTATAAAAAAAAATAACTTATTTGTTGAAAATCCAACTAAGTACATACATAAAAAAAGACGTCATGCATTTTTTGTTCTAAATTCAATGAGCATTGCATAAAACTATGAGAAAATTTGCTGGAAAATGGTTTATTGGCGGTTTGTATTGTTCCGCTAATTAATATTTCAGTTATGTATTTTTATGCGTTTTAAGCTATTAAAACAAACATTATTCCATAGCGCAAGGCGTTGCACAGAAAAACTTCTATTTAAAGACTTCACTTTAACTAACTAAATACCTGGTAAGAGTAAAAAAAAAATTGAGCCCGCTATATTCAAGGTCACTCCAAATGAGTGTTATCCATTTGGATGACAACTAAAAATTAATCCCATTCACGATCACTCCAAATGGATGTAATTCATTGTGACAGATGTGACACTTGAGTTTTTTTCAATCACTATAACGAAATTTCACTACGATAATGCAAGTATTTTGCTATTATTAAATTCAAAACAGCCACACGTGTACCCTAGTGGAAGGATGATGACAAAATGAGACAAATTTGGGCCAAGTGTTTAACACTGAAAGTCAAGTGATGTTACAACTTGGACCACGTCCATTTGAGTTTCCCCATTGACGAGTCGTTGGAGTGATGGATTTTAATGGCTTGACGCGATTGAATTTTGGACTGATGATATCCTACTCCTCCTATCACTCCACACTCCACATTTGGTTTTCCCCACTCACGAAAATATTTTGGAGGGACATCGCTCTATTATTTGGACGGATGGAGTGATCGAGAATGGCGAGCTTTTCAAAAATTAAAGCATTCGTTCGATACAATCAATAAAGCACAAAAAATGATTTTCGAAGCATCAATACCTCCTCATGACACAGTGTCCAGAGACAAATGGAATTTTGTTAGTGTCTTGGATTTTTTACATAATAAATAAGTTTCGATATGTTCCTTATTTCTGTTGATACTTAGGTATCCTACCTTAGTTTCTTTTTTAAAGAATCTGTACTCACTTAAAGTGAAGACAAATACACTCTTTGACTGTTTCACAGTAAGCTACTTAAAGCTTGTGTCGTGAACAGGGTTGCCAGGTGTTCGGTATTTTACCGAACTATTCGGTATATTTGCTTATTTGCTCCATGTTCGGTGTTCGGTATGAAAAAAATACCGATTATTTTCGGAATGATTTTGTCATATTTCCTAGTGAATTCAGAACTTTCCGAATAGCAAATTTCGAGAATTACCTTTTTTTTTTTTTTTTTTTTTTTTTTTTTGGGAAATTCATCTTTTCGGATACCAAGCGGGAACACTGGCTCTGCACCTGGGATCAAACCCTCGAGCTCCGAACGAAACAGTACGAAAGCCGGCGTCTTAACAGCTAGTCTACCAACCACTTCATTCCACTTTTTTTTCTATATAGGTAACTAATGCGGTATCTATCTTACACGGAAATTTGTTATGGTAACTGGTTCTGTAACGTCAAAGTTTGGCATTCGCTCATTAGTGCAGGAATTTAATAGTTTTAAATATTTCAAATTCTCAAGTCAGCCCTCGAAATAACATTAGAGGTAGACGGTTGCAGTCCCGTAGTGGTTGAGTTTAGAAAAAAAATCACCATGATAAATCAAAGATAAAAATAAAATAAATTATCAATTTTCTATACAAAGGTGTTAGTATAGCCAGCGGAACTTATTGCCTGAGGCAATTTTTTCCAGTCAAGCGTTACCGTCCAATCTGAGACAGACCAACCCCGGGTAGAAATTTCAAGTAAAAATACACTTAGAAAAACTCTGACCCGACCGGGAATCGAACCCGGGACCTCGTGACTGAAGTCAACGCCTATACATCTAGGCTACCGAGGTCGGTCAAAGATTCATCGATTACGTGTAAATGATAGCATCAAAATGGTTGGTTCAATCTATATAATAATTCAGAAATGTTTTTTTATTTGCCTTTTGTCGTTGCTTTACGGTATGTCGGAGCATCACGCCTAAACGGCTGAGCCGATTTCACTAATTCTTTTTTTTTCGTGTTGGCTTTTATCAGTAGGTTCTTATGAAAGAAAAAATTAAGAAAATTGCGTGGTAAATCTACATAATAATTCAGAAATGTTTTTTTTATTAGCTTTTTACCTAATTTCATCGCATCACGCCTAAACGGCTGAACCGATTTCACTAATTCTTTTTTTGTCGTGTTGGCTTTTATCAGTAGAAGGTTCTTATGAAAGAAAAAATTAAGAAAGTTGCGTGGTAAATTGGGAAATTAAATAAAACTCGCATTAACCCCTCCTCTATCTAATTAATAATTCAAAAATGTTTTTTATTTGCTTTTTACCGTATTTCATAGCATGACGCTCAAAATACAAATGCTACGTCAGATATGAATCTTCACAGAGCCGTGCAAAATGCCGGAGAAGGTTCTTTAATACAATTTGCTGCATTAACTTTAATATATTTAGAGCTATTTAAAAAACCCTATTTTTTAGGATCTTCATACAAAATTTTAATAAACATTAAAAGTGTCATTCTTCTTTTTCTGTGCTTATGTCAGTTATAGAGGTCTACAAAGCAATGGGAAGCTAGACTAGAACCTGTTTAATTACCTACCGATCAAGCCTGACAATCGGAATAAAAAACGTAAAGCAAGACGGGTATAAGCTAGTAATATAATATTTAGATCTTGTCCTGGAAAAGGCACAAGAATTTAGGTAAGTACCTACGTCCTACATATCATCATAACACATAGGTACCTACCTATGATGAGCTTAAAATTCTATGAATGTTTCAAATAATTAGGTACCTACCTATTACTTAGTTAAGGATTATTAAAAAAATAAGCTTGAATAATATAAATTTTAAAATTGATCATTTTTATTCAATTTTATACCTAATACTCTGATACTTTTCTTAGTAATCTTATTCAACTATATTATTTCAATTCATCAAAAGAATTAAGTGCAATATTTGATCTGCCAAAAAAAGTACAATAATTATTATTGTTTAATTCAAAATAAAGTTTACGTAAAATTCTAACGTCTGAAATTGATAAAACCTCCATCTATTTTAAATGAAAATAGAGTGTTAAAATCCATAAAGAATTCCTAATAAGTTATTGTCCTAATAAAAAAATGATCAGTGAGTAAAAATATAAGGTATTTATTTTTATTTGTTTGTTATATTCTTATCAAAACCCAATGTCATAACAAATGATAACCATATATTTATAATCGAAATAGGTAATACAAATAATAGGTTTATTAATTTCTTAAAATAAATTGTCAATTAAAACAAGACAAAAAAAAACTGAAAAACTTTTAGTACAAGTGCAATATAAAAAGAAAGAGAGAGAGAGACAGAATCACAAAATGAAACGAGAGGGTTAAAGGAAGGAAGGGAAGGAATAAAAAACCCCAGCCGTCCGTAAAACTTACCTCTAAATCTGTTGTATTTTGTTTTATAATCGGGCTCAATGAACCTGTCCAAAAGTGCTAAGAACACGACGTTCAAACTCATGAACTTGGCCACTAACATTTTAACTATTTTGCCCATAACACTTCTTAATAAACACCAAATTACATCCCTTTTGAGAGATAACAATATCCTATACCAAGCTATAATTTTGATAGACGCGAGCGATATACAAACTAGAACTGAATGCAGTTTTATATCAGCCTTGTGTAGCTGAATGCAGTTTTATATCAGCCTTGTGTATGTATATATAACTCGTTTCAAATTCTTTACCTCATGAACCGAGATCACGAGGTAAGACTGAGATAGTTACACGATTGACAAGTCCTCCTACTTCAATCTTTCGCTTTACGAGACATTAAATATTTTTTTCGTTTATATTTTTATCATTCTTTTATTTTTTCTATATAGGTTGTTGATTTTGAAATGCTTACCTACTACATAACATCACGTCACTTTCCTGTAAAAACTTCTCTTTGATTGGTTCCAATTAGGGAATCCAATCCCGCATCAAATTCACGATCCCGCAAGCTTGCGGGATTGGTCACCTCAATCCCGCGGATCCCGCGGGATTTGCGGGATTGACATTTATTTGTTTGAAGTAGGTTATTATTATTAAGAAAACAATGAAATAAAAATAAGTATGCATTTTTTTAATTATTAGAAGTGTAAGCAATTGAAAATAATGATATTTTAGATAAAAAATCCGCTTCTTTTAAGGAACGATATAATACAACATTTGAACGTTTAAGCTTTTAACATTGTGATTCGTATTGAGAAATGAACACATTTATTGATTTAAGAGGCACAAAAACTAGTTAATTTTTTCTGATAATACTTCCGAAGAAATCATAAAATGTCTAAACGTTGTAGACGGAGTTGACTTTACATAATTGTAAGCAGTTTCCAAGTAGAGGTGTGCGTTATAACGAAATCTGATAAAAATATTCGATAAATAAAAATAACTTATTGTCGTTATTTGTATTAAACGATATTTGTAAATATATCAGTGTTATGACTTTACTGAATGACTTTTTTAGCGCAATTATACCTTACCGCCAACGGACATGATTTTTTTTGTAGGAAAGTCTTTCCGGATACTAATGGAAAAAAAAGCATTAAGCCTTTAAAAATAACGTTCTTTAAAATTTATGATCGCTGTTCTTCCTCCCATCAGGGTCCCGAAGACGAGGAAGACCCTCTCACACTGTGTTCCGCTCCTTCGAAGCAGAGCTGAGGGACATGGACATGGTGTGGGAGGAGGTCATCACCGTTGCGCAAGATCGAGCGCAATGGAGAGCTCTTGTTGCCTCCCTATGCCCCTAAGTGGGGTCTAAAGGGAGTTTGGATTTGGATTTGGAAAATTTATGAAACTGCTATAAAGTTTATGAATTTAAGCCGCTATTCCCACCTCTACAACATCCAAGTGCTTTCCTCTATTCCCTCCACATCAGATCAAGAGAATTATCTCGAGTGCATGGGTACGAATACAGGCACAACAGGTCCTAGACTCAGCTATCCATTCGGTACGGAGACAATGTTCTCATTCATTTTCTAGTGTAAGCGAAGGATCATCATTTAACAGATTCGTTAAAGGTATCCCTATTTCATCGCCGTTGATGTCGTTATCATCAACTTGCTGGTGTTCAGTTTCTTGTTGGACCCGCGCGTCTGACAGCATCCTCTCTATTCAACACACATTTCAATTCTTTCTCTGCTCAGATAAAAGAATGGATCGTCCACCACATTTGTAGATCCTGAATCTTTTTCTCAATATTTTTATGGCAGTCATTGATGTACTAACTTACTTAATCCACGATCGCTCCCAGTGTGGAGCATGTGGACGCCTCCAAGCCTCTCTATCTTGCGCCAGTTGCACAGGTCCATCCCAGCTCAGTCCAGCATCTCGTAGAACTGCAGTGAATGCCCGCATCATTGTTAATTTCGGCCTGCCTAGCCTTCTTGTCCCATCTGGATTGTAGTAAAGACTTGCATATTCAAGACTCTCGGGAGACATGCGGAGAACATGGCCAAGTCAGCTCAATTTGCGATTCTGGATCACTGAGGTGATTCGCTGTTGTGACATAGTGGTACCATCCAATCCCCAAAATCTGTCGCAGAAATCTATTTTTAACACTAAGGATCTTCTTCTGTTCAGGCTTCGACAGATGCCAGGATTCACAACCATATAACGGCCATTGATGTACGGCGTTCTTTTATCCGACGAGATAGCGCCACTATAAGTTTTTGTTTTTTTTTTTTTTTTTTTTTTTTTTTTTTATAAATGAATCTGTGCCCACTCAAAGTGAACACAAATACACTCCTTGACTCTTTCACAGTAAGCTACTGAAAGCTTGTGTCGTGAAAGAGGAAGATGGTCGGCACCTGGGATCGAACCACGACGTCCGCAGTACGAAAGCCGGCGTTGTAACCGCTGGGTCACCAACCACTTCAATGCTAATTCCTGGCTTATCCTGGTATTTGGTCGATCAATTTTGTTTCTGCATTAACTAACATTGCATCACGCAGTAACCTTCTTTAACAATTTACTACGCTCGATACTGAATCCCCTACCGTGGTAGAATCCCTAGCCATAGAGATTCAAATGACATTGTTCATGATTTTGGTTGATGATGATTTTGTTCCGTTCCCATACATGATTCACAGAACACAAAATATAAATTCAAAACTTACTTAGTTGTAACTTAAAAACTGAAAGAATAATTATTTTCCATATGAATTTCAAAGAAAAGTCCCGTTTTTCCAGCGAAAGTTGATAAATATTTCATTAATGAGGTTGTACAGGATCTAATAAATAATCAGAACTTCATCTGAGCCCATTCTTATTGTTTATTATTTTTTCCTTTTCAGTCCCGCAAACGTGCGGGATCCCGCATGAGAAATCCCGCATTTCTGATCCCGCAAAAAAGGTGCGGGATCCCGCATTTGCGGGATCCGCGGTTTGCGGGATTAGATTCCCTAGTTCCAATTAGTACCGTTTTAGTATTTCGCTATGAGTAAGAATCCAGGAAATAATATCATTCATTTTAAGCAGCATAATAAATTGTTTACATTGACTCTGCATTCAAGAAACATTACCAATGTACATGGGAAGGCTTACCTCGACTCAAGAACCCTGATGGGAGAAAGAATAGAGAAGTTCCCACAAGGCCAACCACTGTCGTTTTCTCTTGCGCTGAGTTTGTGATGCAATTTCATCATCTTATTTTCATAATCTTTTAATGCATTCACATTGAGTTTTTTGTGCTCGATTTCTGGTCAGTTGCTAGAAATTATGTACAAACATATAGAAGAGTACCTACACGATTTACCTGCATTACGTCTGAATGCTGAAAATCGATTTTTTCATTCTTTCGTCTTGTTTTGAAAAGCACCACTTGCAATACCAGCGTATGTATATTTTAGTAATAGGTACCTACTAATATCAAGGAACAAAAAAAAGAAAAAAATAGGAACACATAAATAAATAAAAAGAAGTCCCTTTTTACATCGCAATCGAAGAGAAAATTCATTCTGTTATTAAGGTGCATTGAGGTGCATTTATACCAAACGAAAAAAGAACGAGAGCTTGAAAATATATTATATTCTCCTAATGGTTGATACTGGACACCATGGAAACAACAAGTTATTAGTAGGCGATGACAGTTCTTTTTGGATATTATTTCCTTGGTGACCATATCAACGATTATGTTATTATTCTTTATGTTTCTCATGTCACTATCTTCGATGGCCGTCTCATTCGCTGGGGAAGGAAACAAGATTGGATGGGCATTTTTTTATCCCCTGCGTTACTGCTTTCCATCACCACAAATATTTTACCCAATATCTTTAAAGGAATAGAACATAGTACAGAGGGTCTACCGCTGCTTCAGAGCCCTGATATTATATATATTATATAGACAGGCCAACCCCGGGTAGAAATTTCATGTGAAAAAACTCTAGAAAAACTCTGACCTGACCGGGAATCGAACCCGGGACCTCGGATCTGAAGTCCATGCCAGTACAACTAGGCTACCGAGGTCAGCATATTGTGTAGAGATGATATAATAAAACTAGAAACTTTTAGTGATTGAAATTCGACAGTGATTTATTTACATATGAAGATGATGAATATTTCTTTTAAAAAAAAACAAAATTGGTTAAAAACTACGAGAAAAAAATACAGCATATTATGTTTAACTACCTGTTTCTGATCTGCATTGCCATAAATAAGAAGTAGGTATTGTATTAATATCTAAGTGAAGTTTTGAACAGAGTAGCCTATAAAAAAACAATAATTCACACAACTATTATGATTTTAGTAAAAGTTTAATATCCCCAAATTTCCAGGATGAAGTTGAATCCATGACTCCTCTGAGACTTGAAATGAAGGGTCACGAACTTCTGATTGATCCCTCCAGCGTAAAGGCTGACGTATCCTCCGTTACCATTGGTGTACTGGTCCAAAGCTCTAATGTAGTGGATATTTGCTGTGTTGGTTGTTCCATTTACCGGGAAGAATATGTCTTTGGTGACGATCTGGAGCCAAGAAGATGACTTTTGCACGATCTCGTAGTGAAGTTGTCTGTCTCCTGGTTGCTTGTTGCCCATCTCAAAGTGATTACTTTGGGCTAGAGCACAGCCCACAAGGGCCAGAGCGACGAAGATCAAAACTAAACGAGCCATTGTTTTCCAGGACACAAACCACTGTGAGACTGCAGAAATTTTGTTTCTGCACCGTATATAAATACAACTGAATTTGTATTTTTCTCTTATATTTCTTTTATCATCGCATTATGTGTTGTCAAATCTAATCAAGTTTTTCCGATTGCTGTAATAGACAACTGACTAGATTTACGATAACAACTAATTCAAATGAAACATTGATAAAACTAGTTGCATGTAAACATGAGATCCAACTGTCGATGGCCTGAGTCGGTATGTTCATTGTATGAAACGATGTCGTCAATTAATTAAATTTTTACAAAAATTGTTAAGAAAAGTTTGAGATGTAGGTATTGATGTAATGTATATATTTTTTATAGAAAATTAAATTATCTAGTTGGTGTGTTTTGGCGTTTTTAGATATTTTTATTAAATTCTGAAATATAGGCACTGAAACTCGTAAATTTGTCTAGAAAAAAATATTTTTCTTTACAAAAAAAGTTTGAGATATCCTGGAACTTTTTCATTAAAATTAATTGGAAATATTGTATTTTTCTATATACATACACATTTTAGGGTTCTCGCTTTTATAGTTTTCGAGATATATGAAAAAAATAAGTTCAAAGGTTGATTACCCCTGATTGAAAGAATATTTAAAATTATGAGTATACAAGTTTTGTAGGCTTAAAGTATTTAATATTTTCTGAAATTTTAGGATCTGTGCATCAAGCGAATCAAAAGTTATAAGGGGGGGACGGACACACACACACACACACCCTGACACACTCTCACACACAAAATGTTCTCCTCCGAATTCTGAGTAAATCCATATATGCTGCGAAGCCTCTAAGTTGGTGTTTTTCGTCGTCAAAGTTTGGAAAACCATTTAGAATCTATGTAGACCTGGCCATACAAATCTCACGTATCTTGGCTTGATACTGCCGATCTGTCTCGAGAAATAATTTCTCTTCAACAAATCGACAGTTGGATAAGTCATATTAAACGATAGCAGCAAAATGTTTTCTTTGTTCGCTTTGAAAAGGGAATATTTACGGCACCGGGATTTGAACCTATGAGCAGGACCTACCTACGAAAAACGGTGAACCACATTTTGAATCGCCAAACAATATATTATCGCGGCTTCTCATTGAATAGACATATTTCTGAAGTAGGTACTAGGTACCTATCTTTTTTCTGTTTTCAACATACAATAAAATATGAAGCCCGAGTGCATGCTAGTATAGGCAGCAGATTTTAGTAATAATCTATTATGTATTATGTAGGTAAGCATTCTTCTTCTTCTAAATTAAGGCCTTGTGGTCTGTAATTCAAGAGGTGGGGTTTGCCTCCTGCGAGGTCGACTCCCAGCTGTCCTTCCACCTCTTTGGTGGTCTGCCTGGGAGCCGTCATCCATGGGGTTGGCCGTGCAATGCCATGTGAGGGAGTTTGGAAGAGTCCATTCTCCTCACTTGTGCATACCAGAACCTTCTTCGTTGCCTTCCCCATCTTACTATGTCCTCGACCTCGCATATTTCCCGTACCCTCGTATTCCTTACTCTATCTCTGAGGGTCTGCTCCCGGCTATGCTCCTGAGAGTGTTCATTTCTGAAACTCAGGAAAGGTAAGCATTGAAGTTAAAAAAAATCAATGCCTTTTTATCAGAAGACTTTATTTATTAAATTTGTAATGTTTATACGTTGTAAAACTTTATGTTTAATAAATTTAATTTATGTTCACTATTGGACATTGAAAAAGGTTGAAATGAACATTATATCTATATCTACGGCATATTTCAATTCAATCATATGAAGAACTTAAAAGAGCCGCACAAGACAGGGAAGAATGGAGGAGAAGAATTGAGGGAATTGCTGCAAGCCAATCCTAGGATTGAAACCAGAGAAGAGAAGAAGATTTCAATTCAATACTCCCTGTCTGACCCCATTCAGGGGTATAGGTAGGCAAAAGAGCCCTCCACCGCGCCCAATGTTGCGCAGCTTCAATGACCTCCTCCCACACCATGTCCAAATCCCTCAGCATACGGCACAAAGTGAATTGATTCCTAAACGGGTGTTCCTATGTGAAAAGAAGAAACTAGTTTGTCTTGTTCGAATTTTTACGAAGCAAACCAGACATGTAATAAAGTGTGATATAGAACAACAATTTGTTTAAGTATATAAAAGTCACATTTATATAGCAAGAATGTTTTGATGTGATTGAAGGCTTGAGGCTCAAAATCTGTTTATGCAAATACTGTATTTTAGATGAAATAAAGAGACCGGCTTCGCCATAACCAAAAAACAATCTTGAAATAGTAGAAAAATCAAACAAAAATAAATGTAATTTATATATGCATTGTGCTTCCTTTCTTAGATGCCAACGCCCGAAACCTTCGCTATTTCTTAAGTGAAGGAGAGACAGCAATATCAAAGGTCCCGCTACACTGCATAACCTAAGTGAAGTGCGTGATGTCACATGATCCTGCCTTTCAGCCTGTATATGTGAAGGAGAGACAGCAATATCAAAGGTCTCGCTACACTGCATAACCTAAGTGAAGTGCGTCATGTCACATGATCCTGCCTTTCAGCCTGTATATGTGAATGAGAGACAGCAATATCAAAGGTCCCGCTACACTGCATAGCTAAGTGAAGTGCATAGACGAAGTAAGTAGACGGAATTATGAAATTATGTTAAAATGGGCAATGACTTTTTTTATTTTATCTGCAATTTGACATAAGCATAACGTGACATTTTCCACCTTCCCTTTAAATTCCACTTAGGGATATAGGGATGCAACAAGAGCAGCTCTTGTTGCATTCCTAGAGCTGCTCTCCATTGCGCTACAATTTAAGATGTACAAGGAAGTACTAATTTCCTGCTGATATTATGAAATGGCGGAGTATCGTCAGATTACATAGGATATGCTTTAAGACGATAAAGGTAATTACTTTTATATCTTAAAGAGATTTGTAGATAGGAATTTATTTATTATTAAAGATGATATAAAATTATAAAAAAAATCAATACGTAGGTAAGAATCAATACGTATCGAATTTTTGCAAAAATCACAAACAATAAAGATACATTATATTTATATTATGCCGTCTGCATTGAAGTAAAATCATACCACGCAGTGGCTGAGAGGCATAAATGCTCTTATATTGTGCGTAACATTTCCTTGAATACTTTTCACACATTTACGTCGAATTATAATCATTGATAGGATAATTTTAATCTGTACCGGTAATACATTTTATTATTTGTGACAGATTCGTAGATAATCAATTAATATTAATTTAAAATAAATTCTCAGAAACGAACGAGTTTACGTAACCAATCACGTAGTTTAATCTTATTGTATGACAAAGCAATGCGTTATCGAATTAAATCCTTACAATTTTATCAAAAGACGAATAATATACCTACTGATATTTAAACTGTGTCTTCAGCAAAGTAAAATCATACCCTGCTGTGCTTTCCATTAGTGAACTACATACATTATATTACAAGAATTATGGCTAAACTGATTTTCTTGATCGTAGCTGTCAGCCTTATTGGTTGGACATTGGCACAGAGCAACCATTTTCAAATCGGAAGCATTTTACCGGGTGACAGGCTGTTATTCTCTCTACCTGTCAAGAAATCATCTTCCTGGCTACAGATTGTGTCCACCGACGTCTATTTTCCGCCCAAAGGTTCATCGAACAACGCCAACATTCACTTCATAAGAGCTCTGGACAGAGACACCAAAGGAAAAGGAGGATACGCTAGTCTATACGCTGGAGGAATCAATCAGAAGTTCGTGCAGGTTCATTTCAAATCGCAAAGAAGTCAAGGAATTGATTTCAACTTGGAGATCTGGGGACAATAACAATTTACAATCATTATTGTACATTTTTAATACTCTTGAATAAGTTTTAATTTATTATAGGCAATAATTTATTTTGTATACGCACTCAAATATAATATAATATTTCAAAAAAATCATCAGAGATTTATTTTCATTGATTCTATAATATATCTTCTTTGATTTGTATTTTTATAATAATTAGTGGTCGACCGGTGATCGAAATTCGACCACAACTTATTTAAATTATAAGTTTGAACATTAAAGGTTCCATTGTCAAAGACTGAGCGAGCACTATTTTACAATTATCTTTCAAAAACAATGACATGGATATTGGATACCTACGTCAAATTTGAAATGTTGATTTGGAAATAGTATTTTTTTAATGAATTAAGTAAACACAGTTGCACTTTCACAAAATTTATATTGAATCTCGAGCACTTTCGTCCAACTCACGCAGACATTTTTTCACTACGTAAATACACAAAACTCCAAAAAAAAATTGTTTTTTTTTTGAAGACAAACAATATTAATCTATTCTGAATTTGACCACAAATAAACAAAAGCATATATGCGTCTGTATCAATGTCAAATACATCGAAATGTGTGTGTGAGTAAAATAACATTAGGTACAATAGTGTTTTTAATGTTTTTTTTTATTGATTGATTGTATATTTGAGGGCTTATAAGTGTTCCTCTTCAGTGAGATGTTCAGCAGGGATGCATCCTATTGCTAAAAATCTAGTTTTTACTTCTTTCTTTCTGTGCTCACTCAACGTGACCACAAATACACTTTTCACAGTAAGTAAGGTACTAAGCTTGAGTCGTGAAAAAGGATGATGGTCGATCCTTGGGCTCGAACCCACGACATTCAGTAACAGTAGATAGTTAAAAAAAATATTGTCAGTTGGAGAAAAGATAGCCAACCTAAGATTTGTCGAAGATACTTCACCAATTGCACCTGGTCCTACACCAGCTGATTTTATTCTTTGCTTGAAGTAAGAGTTTCGGATTTAAGACTAATGGTGGATTTCACCAAAGTTACCTAAACTCTCACATAGCTGGGGATTTCTTAAGCTTAGGTAATCCTTAGCTTATCAGTTGGTTTTCACCAGTCTATTGTGCCCGTTCCCTAGCTAGGTGACAGCTACAACGATCTTTCTTATTTACCATGGTACTTAACTGCTGTGGGGCTAGTACGAGTTTTATCGAAAGCTTATTGCACGCTAATAAGCGCTTATTAGCGTGCAAATAGGGTTCTAAAATCAAACGATCGAATCGTTCGATCATTTTTGTATGGAAAATTTTCGAAACTCTTTCGATGATCGTTTCGATATTCGATCATCGAAAACTTATACTAGGGCTACTATGTATAGAAACGTAGAGCTATGAAAATTGTTTATGTTATTACAGTAGTTGTCCATATTATTAGGGTCATTACGAAATTCCTTATACTTCCAGTTTAATTAATGGAATTTTTCAACGTTATGTTGAATAAATTATTGATTTTTCGGCGGTAACTTTGTGAAATCCCATATTTTATAGGTAGGTACTTATAATAAAAAAAACTTTTATTATTTTAAATAAAACACTGTTTATTTCACGTTTATTCTTTATTGGCAGAGGCCTTTCGGTCACACGACCATCTTCAGTGCCACAAATTCTATAACTTTATATTATAGTATTTGTTATGTATGAATAGTATTTGTGGCACTGTTATAGTATTTGTGGCACTGAAGATGGTCGTGTGACCGAAAGGCAAGTTATGTTGAATCTTTAAAGTAAAATAATAATATATTAGTCTTATTTATTTTCTGATGACATCTTGTGCTGCAACTACAAACATTTGTAATCTGTTAAAATCACGTATTTGAGCAGAGTTTCAACTAAATGGCTCATGGTTGTGATAACTTCATTGGCAATCGCCCGTTTTGAGAGTAGGTACTCCCATTGCTATTAATTATAGGCGTCTTGTCAAGTATTTTGCCCGTAAGTACCAAAACGGTTATGTTTAAGTGTTACAAAATTGTTCATAAAATATTCTCATGCCTGATCATTCTCCAAGTTCTGGAAGCAGTCCACATTCTATTACTCACTTATACTGGACCCGCTCGCAATACTTTCTATGAAATTTGGAACAAAAATAACACACTATTCATACATAAATCAAATATATTTTTTCCGAGGAGACGGCAGTGAAGCTATGACTTTTTTTCTACCAAAATCTGGGAAACCGTTTCATCGAAAAAAAAAATTATTTTTTGTTTTATAATGTCCCTTATAATTTGGCCACCTATGTATTGCTGTATTCTATTTGCATACATTTCTGTCAGTTTGTAAGAACTTTTATGATAATTTTAAAACAGAAATAAATATCACAGATACGTATTATTATTACAAAAAAAACCTAAATCCTAATATTATATCGAACAAAACTAAAAAAAAATCGTACGTACACCAACAAGTTTTGATAATAATGATATTTTATGGTACATTTTACTTACGAAATGACAGCTACTTCTTAAGAAGCCGTTTAGGTGGCGGAAATCGGCCACCCAGAATTAGGGAACTCAGCGTCTAAAGTGGTATGGTGAAAGCCAAATTTACGCTAAGAGTTACTTAAGATTTCTTAGGCAGTCCGTAAATGTTAGGAACCGTTGGTGAAAGTCACCATAAGTCTGTGGGCTAATTGGAAAGCGTTCGCGCATCCACGAGTCGTGCGTCGTATGCTCAAACGCTGACGGAACGTTCAAAATGAGAACGTTGTATCATCGCTCGACGCGCGGACTTGTGACCACTTTTCCATTAGAACAGGGGCGAATAGCATGATCATATAATGCAAGGACGTTTTGGGAGATGATGATACGTAGTCGTAGATAATTTGAATTTTGCGAATCTAGTAGGATGAAAATTAACTGTCCACTGGAACATATTATTATGTATAAGCACTTACATATTATTTAAACCAAACCAAGACACTTATAACTTCTTCTGCAGTCTCAATCCTACGGATTGGTTTGCAGCAAAGATCTGCACCTACTTTTCCATCTCGTCCGGTCCTCCGCATAAAAAATTATATAAAAATATTAAAAGTGGACAGCAAAATTCAAACTGTATACGACTACTGGTCTAGGTCCCAGGCAAATGACTTTATATTTTTTGTGTTTTTTTTCATACATTTCAGCGTTTAAGGGTTACATTCAATTTTAGCTTTGTCGGGAAGAATAAAAAAAAGCCGCTCCAAATAGCTTAGAAATTTAGCCGAAAATCCATAATGTACGCTATATCAGTATAGCTTATCGCAAAACCGCGGCTACATTATTGTTGGAAATATCCTCAATTATAAAAAAAAATCTCTGCGGTTAGAACCAACAATTTGATGCTATCATTGAATTGAAAAGTGTTCGAAATTAAGACGGTCGTATCCTCGTAGTAGTTCAAATTCGTAAAAAATACCTCATAAAATTCATTAGTCTCATTACTTAAAATAAAATAGCGACAAATTGCTGGTTGTATAATACGTTAAGGATCTATTCCGAAAATAAGACACAAGAATCGATAATATTTGTAAGGCTGTGTTCAGTGATTAATTAACTCAAAATAAATTATTCTTCTTGCCTGAGGCATTAATCTCTACGCAACCGCTCCCGTCCAATCTGAGATAAAAACAACTTCATTTAATTCGCACATTTCCAATTTTTCCAGTCAGCATCAGTTAGTTGCGATGTAATTTCATAGAGTCGTATTTTTATTCAGATAACACAAGGTTTACTAAAAATGAAGGATTAAAAGTCTCGCTGCAATGCGATTGGACGATTCCGTCTACATACATTTCTCCTATTCTCGTCAGTTGAGATAGATATGACTGGTTCCGATATAATACCCATCGTATTTTTGAGTTCTGCATCCAGGATATTACATATGTATGAGTCTGGACAACGAACATCGGAGCAGAATATACCAGGGCCAATGTAGAAGGTTGTTCTCACTTCAGATGGACGCTGTTGCTCTCCAAGAGGGGCCAGTCAGTTTGTGGATTATATTTTTTGTTGCGAGATTTGACCTTAATGTTCTTTAGGTAGGTATGCAATATGAATAATTCAATAAGGCAATATACTTGTTTGGTCGGCATCCAGAGTTCGCGTAAAACAGAGAGGAGTGGAAAAGCAGATTATCCTGCTTGCTGCCAACCCATCCACAGGATTCAAATCGTAGAAGATGATTAGCAGAACGGAAACAAATACCTGCAAGGAAATATTAATTGATATTTCCTGCTAATAGGTTACACATGACAGGGCGTGAGATTACATTATTTGATAAAATGAAATTTAAATCTATACAACTGATTTTATTCATTCTCTATTACAGATTAGAAGATAATAAAGGATTAAAATAAATATGATATTTTTATCAATACAAACTCAACCACGTGGTCTTAGCCTCATTTTATAATCTTTCCTTTATCGATTTTTATCAAAAACCTCAAACAATAAAGATATTTAAATGGCATCTTCATTGAAGTCAAATCATACATTAGGTACAGTTCATTCCACCAGTGCGCATTGCATTACAAGAATCATGGCCAAACTGATTTTCTTGATCGTAGCTGTCAGCCTTATTGGTTGGACATTGGCACAGAGCAACCATTTTCAAATCGGAAGCATTTTACCGGGTGACAGGCTGTTATTCTCTCTACCTGTCAAGAAATCATCTTCCTGGCTACAGATTGTGTCCACCGACGTCTATTTTCCGCCCAAAGGTTCATCGAACAACGCCAACATACACTTCATAAGAGCTCTGGACAGAGACACCAAAGGAAAAGGAGGATACGCTAGTCTATACGCTGGAGGAATCAATCAGAAGTTCGTGCAGGTTCATTTCAAATCGCAAAGAAGTCAAGGAATCGATTTCAACTTGGAGATCTGGGGACAATAACAATTTACAATCATTATTGTACATTTTTAATACTCTTGAATAAGTTTTAATTTATTATAGGCAATAATTGTTTTTGTATACGCACTTAAATATAATACAATATTTCAAAATAATCTTCAGTGTTTTATATTCATTGATTCTCTAATTTTTCCTCTTTGATTTATTTGTCTTTTTATAATTACTATTGGTCGAAAAGTGCTCGAAATTCGATCATAACTAATTTAAATTATAAGTTTGATAATTATTAGGGTTCCATTGTTCCGTGCGAGCACTATTTTACAATTTTCTTTCAAAAACAATTCATCTATCCGAGAGGTGGAAAACTTTGGAAGAGGCCTACATCCAGCAGTGGAGGGACGGCTGACAAAGAAGAAAATTTAGTCTTTAGTTAGTCAAATCGTACATTTTGGAAAGTCATCATCTAAAAATGATGTTTTAGAAAAATAAATAATTGAAAAAAAAATAGAATAACAATGTAGGATTTTAAAAATTAGCGAAATATCAATAATTGAAATATCAAAAATTAGAGAAATATCAATAATTGAAATATCAAAAATTAGAGAAATATCAATAATTATTATCACCGTCATAAAAATATTATCCCATGAGCTCTTTACTATAGGTTACACTTTGTAAATAATTCATTAGTGAAATACGGATTTCGTATAAAATATATGGATTAATAATTGTTTCATATAAATTTACTGTAAGTAGGTATAAACAATTATTCATCTATTTATCTTATTTAAATTATCTTAGATTATTATTACAAATATCGTGACTGTCAGATTTATCGACGATAATTAAATGAAATCTTTATCAATAATTTGACAAAAACATCATTGATGAGATAGTACCTATAGACAGTAATATTAATGATTCTATTCTTCAGGATTAAATTTTTTGATTTGACTTTTTTTTAAATCCTAAGTAGTGTCATGTCGGATATTTGGGACTTATACCCTTTCATCATGAGGCTGCTTTTATGGTGAAAGTCACGGTAATATTTTAGTAAATTATTTGTTTTTTTATGTCTTTAGATCTTCAGATGATAACTTCCTCTTGTTTCAAACAGTACGTAAATAGGTTACATTGGAATTTGAGAACATGACGAGCCACATACGAGAACAGCCATTTTTACTGTATCAGTGTTCTTTCACCATAAGGTGACCAAATGTGAAATTCGTAACACAACAATAATTTCCAATGTTTAAAATGTCAAAATTTTGGGGACCAACCAGACCAACAGCTTGATTCATAAAGCTAAAAAGATAAAATTATCACCAAATCCAATGTTTAAGTTTAGTTACACTTATACTTTCCTATATTTTCAAGTTGATTGTTGCGAATCGGAAATGATCAAAATTATCTACACAGTATGATTGTAGGTAGGTACGGGAACTTGTAAATTTTCTTGTTGATTCACAGTACGATTAATTTTATCAATTCAATTATTAAGTTAGTACAAATCATTTTAATTAGGATTTCACGATTCGATTCCACGTAATGCAAAATCTCTCTACAATAAATAATCCATCTTTGAAATTTCTCTCAAATTTTTGATTTGTTTTTTTTTTATTTGATACCTTTCACTATAGAAGGGATACAAGAAGTACTAGATTATTGAAAGTACTAACTAAAGTACTAAAGTAGGTATATAGCCAGTTCTAGAACAGGGTTGGGCAAACTCTTTGGATAGCGGGCCAAATTCAATAATTCATAATGAGCGGCGGGCCGCAAAGAAGAAGAAGAAAATATTAACTTCTTCTTCTTTTTAGAATAAAACGAAAAATCACCATTTTATGCATACATATATACTGACATTATTATTTTATTATCACGAAATACTAATCCAAAAAATATGAGAAGTGAACTTTTTGTACTTAGAACCTACCTCCTTTCTTTTTTATATCATTTGTAAGTAGTTTGTTGAATTTCCCAAAATTGTCTGTGCCAATGATGAGTATCGGTAAACTTCATTGTGCACAATTTAAATTGATTTTCAAGATAGAAAAATTAAATATTAGTATGTTTTATAAAAAAAAGTTTCTTCAGATCGGAATAATTAGGTCCTTATTGTTCTGAATTAATGTGACGACGATGTGCTTAAAACTCTAAACTTATGACCTATTCCAACCAAGAAGAACAATATTTCAATATTTTTGTATTTAAAAATTTATAAAAATCTTCAATAGATTTCATAATGGCGGGCCTCGTGAAAATGACCAGCGGGCCACAGTTTGCCCAGGCCTAGAAGAATCAAGCGTTGATAGGTACCTATACTTAGAAAATTATTATGAATCTAAAAATTAAAAAACAATTACCAATACACTGGGTTCCTATCAATGCAATCAGCGCTTTACTATCCGAAACTATCCATAAAATCAAAGTTCTTTTTTGGAAATACAGCTGGTTAGTCTTGGCCTTCTTTTATATCAATATTATACCTAGTACATACTCCACTGTTTTTTTCGTCGGGCCATTATACCTACATAATATATTTTTAAACTCGCGGTCGCAACACCGAAGTATCCTTTATGGATACTCCTTCTTCTGTCCCATGTTAAAAGTCTGCTGAAATTCATTGATTTTTATTATTATATTATTTTATTCATGAGATTTTTAGTGCTCATATAATGGGATAATTCTTTCTCAATTCAGTCTTTAATTATTGATTCAGTAATTTGAAATAATAGTTTGTTCCAGATAGGTACTTCTTCTCTGCTGTAGTCCCAATCTTGAGGTACCTATCAATTTTCTGAGCATATATCTATTAGATTTTTTAATATGAGCTTACAATGAAATTGTGATTGAGATTGCTTCGGCAATAATCCCGCCATTGTACACTATTTTTATACACTGTTATTTTTATACACTAATTTGTAATTTGTGCATAAAGAATTAATTAAATAAATAAAATGAGTTAAAACAAAACATCTTTCATAATTACATTTAAAAAGTTTTATTGAATAAGTACAAAAATTGGTATCATCAAAATGAGTATTAGAAAATTAATTTTAGTTGGTTAAAACAAATCAATATCCCCAAATTTCCAAGATGAAGTTAAATCCATGACTTCTTTGTGATTTAAAATGTAGAGACACGTGTTTCTGGTTGATTCCTCCTCCATAAAGGCTGACGTATCCTCCGTTGCCGTTGATGTATTGATCCAGGGCCCTGATGTAGGTGATGGTGGCGTTGCCGGGCATTCCTTTAGCTGGGAAATCGACGTCGGTGGTGACGATCTGGAGCCACGAAGATGATTTTCTCACGATCTCGTAGTGCAACTGCCTGTCTCCAGGACGCTTGTTGCCCATTTCAAAGTGATTACTCTGAGAAAGAGCGCATCCCAAAAGCGCCAGAGTTACAAAGAAAATGATGAATTTGGCCATTGTGAATTTGGCTCTCTTCAACGTTAGAATTGATGAACTGATTTTACCATAGGTCGCTCGGGCTTTTATATCCAGTGGCAGTGAGTAGATTGCCGTCTGATTTACAGCTGATAAGAAAAGAAACAATCAGCCAATTAAGATCTTCCGATAACAGTCTTATTTTCATTAAAATCATCTTCCAAGAAGTTAGTAGGTAAATCTTTTTATCAAGGGAATTAATTTAAACCGATTTCCCTTAACAAAATAGTATTGTTGATCTTCTATTGTAAAAAATATCAAACCTTTGATTAGTTAGATGCGACTGCAATATTGGGGACACAAAAAGATCGAATTTAGAATTATAATCTAACTAAGAAATATTAACGATAACTAATAAACACACAGATCACTCTCTCGAGAGTGGTTTGACACATTCCAAAGAAGAAGAAGTAATTAGGAAGAAGGGAATTACCATCATGAGCAGTAAACAATTTTTTTTTGTTATGGCGTTTCATACTAACTTTAATATTATATTTTATATTATTTCTTACCCATTTTTCAACTTTTTAATAGTTATTCTGTTATCCGGAGCGAAGAAGGATCCAATAAATCAAACATCGAAAAATAATACTAACCCGAGTTTCATTTATAAGATTTTGTCTGGATAGATACCTACTACAATGTGCCTGATTTAGAGCATATATTATTTAAAAAGAATGTCAATGAAAACCTAAGACACCACTTAAAAGTTGAGCAAATCTTGTTTAAAATGCAATCCAAGAAAGCATGCACTTACCTAGTAACAGAGTGGTTGATGTCTGGAATAAATTGCCTGAGAGTGTTGTGTCTGCTACTATAAGTATAGTGTTAATCAGTTTCAGAACATACTAGATTTATATTTGAAAGACGATGATATGGGTCTATTAGCTTGAGCTGCCTGCCCATTACAAATAATAATGATACATACATACTATGCGCCACCTACAATTCTTTTTTTTTTTATAAAAATGTTTTTTTAAAAGTGAATACAATACACGCATGACATCACTTTCAGCGATGTTTGTGTCGTGAAAGAGAAAGATGGTCGGCCCAGGGGATCGAACCCACAACCTTCAGATTGGAAGTCGACAGTCAAGCGCACAAAAACGTATTATAATATTGTCATTTTGAATATTTCGACAACGTAAAAGGATTATTCTAGGTAAATAGGTAGTATTCTTATCAGTTTAAATATGTCATATCTTGAAAAATATGTGTGACTAATTGTTATTGTCATTTAAGATTTTCATCAATTGAGAAAAGACAATAACATGACTCACCATCCTCTTCAAATCATATGATTTGTATCACAATAATAATTAATGTTTATTTTTCATAGAATTAACGTCCCTCGTTCGAACTGTACTAATTATTCAAAAATATTTCAGTTATGCATGTCTCATAATTAGCTACCTCTCGGTTAATCAGGCTTTTGAAAAAAAATCTCTCTCTATCCGTAAACCCTTGTAGGTACTTTGTGGCTTCAATTCGTATAAACAATGTTTGGTATAAACAACCTCACATACTAGTTGTAACATTAGTAGTGGATAACCCGCTCAATTTATTGTTCAAAGTTCATACGTGCACCAAAATCTATACAGTTTATTCAGGAATTCAGAAGCCGCCAACCATGGTGGTACACATGAAATTAATTATTATGCTTACAAGTTGAAATTATCCCATGGAATTCCGTGAAAATTATCTTGATATGAAATTGGAGGCCTATTTCCATTGGTCATCGCATCACGAGCAGGGTTGCCAGGTTTTTTTCAAAAATATACCGAACCAAAACAAAAAAAGGTCATTTTTAAAATTTGGTATCCGGAAAGTATAAATTTCCCCTAAAAAAAAAAAGGTCATTTTCAAAATACCGAATACCGAACGGTTCGGTAAAATACCGAACACCTGGCAACCCTGATCACGAGTGGACTGCTGGATCAATCTCACTAAGGATTCTTTTTTGTGTGGTTATTATCAGAAGAAGGTTCGCGGTACATTAGAAAATTTAAGAAAACTTAACGTAGGTAACCTTCTTAGTTCTTAGTGCCTTTAACAATATAAAATTATCTTTTTTAGTTGTTTAGAATTAACTTGATTGGCGTTTGACGTCTATCATCTCAGCTGTTTGATAGTTTGTGCAATTGTTAGAAAGTTGCATGTAAACATCATTAAAAACAAATGCATTAATCGGATTATATTGGTTTTATAAGTAGTTGATCCATCATGATACAAATCGCATTCAATATTCATAGTCAATATAGGAAAACGTCTAACTGGAAGTCTGGCCGGACATGTCCGTCTGTCTGATTCACAATACTGTATTATTATAATAATTATTATAATAATAATTATACTTCCTCTTTGAAGCCATCTATCCATTAGAACATAAAGCTTTTTACAAACACTAGTTAGGTTGGTTCTGTTAAGCGAGGCATGTGCACTAAATACTTTGACATTTGACCGTTAGATGTCTCTGACAAAATTGTGGCGGAAAAATACATACTTTGTTGGTTATATTATTTGAATACATACCTACTTCTGATTGTTTTTAATTATGTAGGTAGGTATGCTAATTTTTTAATCTCTAAAATAAATACTTTATGTGTTTACCTACCTATGGAAATGTACATATTATGTAACTCACGTGACACGCGAATTGGTTTATAACGACAGTATATTTGTTCAAACTGCAATATTGTTTACACATACCCATATTACTAATTTGATTAAAATAGAATCGGAAACCTATGCATATGAATTTGAATAACAAACAATGCGCAACGCACATAGGATTTTTTTGCGAAATTGTGCCTAAAATCTATTTTGCACGGACTTCATAAGCTCCATGACCTCCCAACCAGTGCGGACTTTCTTCACTTCCTTCCTATATTACAGGAGGTTACGTAAGTATTTCATTCATTTCCTTTTGGATTAGAAGCGAAGGATCTTTTTTTTTAAGTATTGGCATTCCATCCATCTAGGGACGATTTGTGCAATTTGAGTAACATGTATGTGCTCCTTAGCATGACCAACTCAATCCTTAGTGGATTGCCATTCTCTTAAAACATTAGGTACAGTTGAAATGGCAAGAAATAAAAACCGGGGGTATTTGTAGATAAATACACATAGCTGGTGTAGATTGTAGATAAATACACATAGGTGTAGATTGTAGATAAATAAACATAGGTGTAGATTGTAGATAAATACACATAGGTGAAGATTGTAGATAAATACACATAGGTGTAGATTGTAGATAAATACACATAGCTGTAGATAAATTCACATAGTATAGACTATAATAAAATTTGAGAAGCGCCGAGCGCACCGCTGCATCGACCAAGGAAGACATGGTCCAGTGTCTCCAAGTCTAGACCACACAAAACGGCGAATTCACCATATTGAACTTGAACAGAACAAAACAAAGGATCTGTACGAACAATATCCTACCAGTGTAGCGGGTAGTGTTTCAAGCATGACAAGGATTCTACCTAATACCAGCTTCTCACTAGAGGCGATCGAGTTAGTGTCTTTAAACACGAATGAAGAAAAAGGAAATAAATCTAGTTTGTGATTGCCTTACTTTATGTCAGTTGTGTGTTTGTTTTGACCACAATTTTGAGATTTGTCACATTCGTGCTAAGAAGAAATGCAATATCGTTGTATTTGTGCAGTTCGAAGATGCCACAAGTAGACGCAAATATACTCGTGTCATAGCATGCTGTTCTACTATCAATCCTCAGTCCTCACTAATGCAAATGTATAGTGTATATGAGCATGCGCGAGTTCAATATTAGTTACTCAATTATATTATTCTAAAGTTTTCAGTTTTGACGGAATCTGAAGAGTCTAATGTCAGACAGGTATGTGGAGAATATGTATACTTGGAAAACAGCCGAATATTAATTTGTATGTGTCAGGTATGCTGTAGTGACGAGTTTCATACCTGAAGCTCAATTTTTGCTGGCAATCGACATTAGTCGTTTATTCTTATTTCTGTGTAGTAGTACCCGTACCTATTCTAAGTTTTATCGGAAGGTAGTCACGGAAGTAATGTGAGTAACATGATACATTTTGTATGGGAAACGTGAATACGTATCAAATGCGAGAATCGATTTTGTTTCTAGAAATATCGTTGTGGCGGCGTTATACACGTTTTCCATACAACATTTATCGTGTAATACTCACTTTATATCCGTAACTATACCTTCCTATAAAACTTAGAATACGGGTACAGGTCGCCCAAACGTTGACTATCCTTCTGGGAAATTCCTCAACACTTGTGATCTGAATATTATTTAAACAATAATAATAGATAATACACAATAAGATACATAATATAACACACAAAATAAAGAAATATACAACTATACATAGAGAACAACTATTGCAGCAAGTGAAATGGGCCCCATTAAGCCATTTAAACGGCTTGTCAATAGGATCCATTCACCTCACCGTCCGTCTACATAACGAATAGACACATAATCAATCAAAAACAATCAAAAACATTTCCACCATCAATCCCTCATCTTTCCATTCTGTCAAATACATTCATTCAAACACATGCACACTCTTCTCTAATTTGCAATACATTGCTAAACTCAGACTCTTTCAACATTTGACCAACTATACATACATACCCTTATTTCTTCTCAGCCATACTTACCTGAAACTATACCTACATACTTTTATTATTTATCAGCCATCCTCTCAACACTTTTCTCAGTCCATTCATACTCTTGCTCTAACTCTAGGCTATTGTATTGATAACCAATCTTTAAATAATTGTATGCGGAGCATGCACTCTCCGATGTTGCCACATCTCAAACACTTCCAATCGGTTCATGATAGGTACCTACTAGCTTTGGCAGTCCAAGATTCAACTCCGTGTAATACACTGGGTTCCTAGGGAGCGGTCCGTTGTCTGACAAGACGGCATTCTTTTAAAATTATATGACAATGTTTTTTGTAACAACTGAAACAATATTGAGAATGTTCTCAACTGACATATTAACCGCTGTTTATAGTAGCGGCGTATCCGTAGGAAAACAGACCATAAGAGAACTGACCACACATAGGGATGGGATCTCCCAATCGAAAAGGCTACTACTACTAGATTTCCCCTAACTAAACTCTACCTAACTTCAAACTACACCTAATCTAGCTAAATCAACGTTTAACAAAACCGTGTAAACCGAGTCGACTGAAGGAATGCATCAATGTACCTATATAATAGGTAGATGATTCTAAGATGAAGACTTACGAACCCAAAATGAAGGGGTTAACAAACTTCATGATACGCACCTGAAATCACGGTTAAGGAAATCGTATGTGCTTTAAAGAAGACTTTCCGATCGCTACGTGGAATCTAATGGCCATGATGATATTGTGATCGTCTAGTAACCTAAATTCAAGGACCCAATACGTTGTGTACGAAATTAATTATAACAATCATTCAACTATATAAACCTGTAAACATTTGATAAGCCCTAAAATAAAGGTGATAATAGAACACATTTATATAACCAAACAAATCGCAGGATGCTCCACCATTTGTGATGTTAGTAATAATGAAATGAAAGAGTCCTACCTTAAATCCTCAGTTCTGTGAAATGACATGAGAAGTATTTAAAACAAAATGAAACAAAATATTCGACAATTTATAACATGATTGAAAGTTTTCACAAATGGTGGTCGTCGATAGCTGAAATATTAGTAGATAAGCATGCAATCAATCCTAGCCTACCATGATATCATAAAACTTTACCAACCCCCCCCCCCCCTGAAATCAAGATAGAACCATTACGGGCTTACGACCGTCTTCTACTTGGTTTCGAAGGCTGGCTTATGCGCGCTTTATGTTAACAACGTTCGCCATTACACTTTCGCAGTGAATGGTTCTTCTTGATAAAACACAAAGCCCTCCCCAAACTAAGCAAACAAATTAAATAAAATAATAAAATAAAGTAAGACTTATCAATGATCCAGAGTTGCTATTTCTTTCTTGAATACACTGACTCTATGTTTTAAAATATTCTAATTCAAATCGGTTCCCAGATAACACTTAATTATGTAAAATACTAATTAAAAATGCAACACTGAATTTAAATTTATGCTTGAATCTAAAAGGAATTTACTACAAATAGATTTCACCACCCAGGAGCACACAAAATTAATATGTTATAAAATGTTCAATAAAATAATCAATAAAATCACTAACTGAAAACAGGGCTATCCAAAGGATTTCGTACGAGAACGAGCCCCCTACATCCCCGTCGACGATGCAAACCGAACTGTACCGAGATGAACTCAGGCGCATAATTTATCTAATACAAAATCCTTCGTATCCCATCTACAGTCAATGTTTCATGACTCTATCCAAAAGCGTTCCAAACAATCAAGATTATATGTGAAGTGTTCGAATCATTTCTCCACATATAAATTGGAAGACTTCGATCCCTAATTAAGTAAAATATGTCACTACTAATATTAGACTAACATAAAATAATATTAAAGTTTATAAAATAAACTACAATATTTCAATAAAATGAATGGCCATGACAATAGGTATACCTACACGTTATGTTTGTAGGTATATGAGCCCACCATCCTTGTTCCCTTAATACTTATAGGTAATAGTCTAAGTCCAAGTTCCAACAAACAAAAACCTATCCCGTAGTAAGTATATTGGACGTCTTGTTACTAGATGGCTCCTACAAAAGGGCAGAGAGGAGTCAGAGAACGAGTATACATAGTGGAAATAAAATGCGCACTAAACGCCAAAAATGAAAAAAAATGAGTTGAGTGTGAGGAAATGTTCTATAAACCATTGTCAATAGCCTAAATATTGCACTAAGTCCATATCGATGATCTAAAGGCGTAAAAAAACAGACCCAAAAATCATCATAGTACTATGTCTGTATGGGGGAAAAATCAGTTTTATTAGATTATCTCAAAATGAAGTTTGTGGCGTTTAGTGCGTATTTTATTTCCACTATAATGTTTGTGTTAATATAAAACGCGCAAACCCACTTATTCATCGTCTAGCTCACCCCACTCCACAGCCTGCATCCACCTAGTTAACCAATAGCCTATGTCATGTCCTATCTAACATATATTCCGCGAAGCGCATGAAACAGAATAAAATTGATTTATAGTATTGCCTCAGAACAGACCTGCGTCTAGTGAGGCAATAAATTCCATGTAATATTATTTTTGTAATTGAAGTGTATAATATATTGTTAGAATAAAGAATAAGAAATAAAAAAAATAGTCAGACACGGCCAATGGCCATGTACCAACAACCATTTTTAAGTTTTTTGTTTCTTACCTTATTTGAATAGCTGGTCGCGGTTTGAATGCGGCAAACCAAATATTATAATATTATGTCGTGTTAAAAAAGTTGTAAGTACCTACTTATATAAAAAAAATTTTTTTTGGTAAAATTTTGGATTTAAATTTGTAATTAATAGGACACCATCTGGCAGTCTGCTCGGTAAGCTCGTTGGCAAACATTTCCTCATTCTCCACTGTATGAATTATATCGCGACAAGACATTGCCCAGTGTAGGTAACACGTTATTCCCACACAGATGAGAGCTGCTTATAAAATTCATATCTGGGCTTCCGAAACTCTTTATAAATTCATACAACGACGCCTATCCAAGAACCTTATAGGAGGAATATTAAGAAAAACGTGAGATTCCTAGAGGAATGTTTTATTTTAGGCAGAATAATATCGCTCGTCTCGAAGGATCAATTTGAGGTAAACTGTGAATCTTTTTGATATGACTTTGTGAGAGTACGAATGGATAGTAAGTGAGCGGCTTTTGATTAGCTAACTTTTATTCACACTACTTTTAACATACGGTAAGTATAAATTCTACAAATATTTTATTTTTCTTTTCGTATGACCTCCACTTGTTCAGCTCTTCCTAACAATTTTGATGCCTCCAATTTTACTTCAGTCCATAATAAATTATAGTCTTCAATTTCATAAAGCCACTGCACCTCCTCTGGGGTTATCTGACCAACATATATCTGTCCAACTTTCGTCCTTTTCTTATTGTTGAATTCTCGGAGAGGGTGCCCTGCAGTCGTACTCAGGAGATTCTTTCATCCCCCATTTCAATATAAGATCGATTTTACTGCAGTAAAGTTTTCAGGGGAGACTGTAGTTCAGTATTCTGACAGTATAGTATTCGATGATGGGCTTGTTTGATAGCGAGTCTACGCTGTTCTGTCTGTATCTCCAAAACCTCTATTTATTCAGGTAAAATATGGACAGAAATCCTCCAGTGTTTATGTCCAAACGGGTGTCCTGGTCTAAAGTCTGTGTTTTCAAATATTTTTTTTCAAGGAAACAATGATTAATAACATACACTATGAAATTTTGTAGACATACCTCATAGCCACCTTATAAGCTTTGATTTTCTTGTGTGATCCACAGTTTACCAAACTATTGCGTTTCAGAAAATGTTTTTGATCCTAGTAAGTAAATACGAACGAAATTTAACATAAATCGAGTAACTTCCTTCTTGGACAGTGAAACTCGGGTTTGAATAACCTCTTGGCTCTATGAGAGCGAACAAATTATAGGAGCTATGTTGGTTTCCTTACGTGAAGCGTTGAAACAGTACTCTTGGAATTCTACACTGCTAGGTACGCCATATAAAATTTTTGTTTATTCCTTTTGTCGTTGACCCAGATGCGCTTGATGTTAAACCCAGTCAACCTGATAAACTGACCCGAATGAATCCGAGTCTAATTATTGACTTTCGTTCACTGTTCTGTAAAAACGCAAAACTCATCCAATAAATAATACATACATACATACATCCGTAGTGCTACAATCCTGTTTGGGTCTTGGCCTCCTCCAAAAGATTTCTCCATGCCACCCTGTCTTCCGCCATGCTCCACCAATCGTCCACCCCCAGCAGTCCGAGGTCTCTCTCCGCTCCGTCCAGCCATCCCAGTCTGGGTCATCCAATGAATTTTGCGGCGTTGACATCATCATATATTTCATAAAGTTCGCGGTTATACCGAATGCGCCAGTGTTCTCCATCTCTGACTGGTCCGTAGATTCTTCGTAGTATTTTCCGTTCAAAGATGTCAAGCCTTTGCTCGTCACGTTTACTCAGCGGCCAGGTTTCCGCGGAGTATGTGAGTACCGGTCGGATCATGGTCTTAAACAGTTGCTCCTTTGACTTTCTTGAGAGCAGCTTAGATCTAAAGAGCTTTTGAAGACCAAAATAGCATCTATTGGCTGTGACAATTCTTTGGCTGTCCAATAAATAATGATAAAAAAAAAATCATAAAAGAAAGTAAGTAAATAAAAAAGGTATTTTGAGTAGAAAATTTCCTGCAATATAACACGAAGATGGAAAGTTTGAGAGGCCCTGCGTGAAGTGACAGTATCTTACTTCCGCCGACGTGGGGCCAGACGTGATTTGTGATGAGGAATGAATATATTTTCCTCGCAGGTAAATCATAAGAAAAACGCGATAAAACCGGCTTGACATTTTATTTTTTAACTTTTTTGTTGTTGTTCAAATTTACTTGCTCGATGTCCGCTGTATAACCAACAAATCCATGCAAATAGGGTGTTAGACATTTTGAGGTAAATTTCAAGACGTGTTACTAACTTTATCGCCTAGTAACGCTTTATTTATATATTAAAATTAAACATAGTAGGATAAAGTGAGGTTAACTGGGTACAATTTTTTTAGAGGAGATGTAATGATAAAAAATTACCTACTGCTTTTTAATAATGTTTTATGTTTCTAGTTATGAGAATATTAATATTCTAAGTTCTAAGTTATGAATCCAAAATAAGTTGTTAGTCTACTCTGTGACTTTGCAAATATTAAATTTTTTAGACATGTCGTGTCTCTTGGCCCAGTTAACCACAGAGTCGGGTTTAACTGGGCCACCCTATGGGGTTAACTGGGTACCTACTCCGTAAAACTACAATAATATTAGTTTAATTACATTTTTTGGAATTAGATATTATAGCCGCTGCTTTTCTAATCGAATGTTCACCTTTTATAATATTTGCTGTTGCTATTTTCAAAGCCTCGACGGAATAGGATCTATGTGTCGTGGTACGTTGACGTTGACGGGGCATTTTCATGTAATTTATTTGAAAACTAAAAATAAATAAATAAAAAATTATATTATGTGGTATAAATATTAATTTAATTATTATGATAAATTTATTTTGCATTGGTGGAGCTAAGTTGGCTATCCCATATAACCACAAGCAAAGTCGGCCCACTTAACCCCATGACATCAAAATTAATATTATAACAAAAACTATCAAGTATTTTAATTGTGCGATTAATATTTGATAGTTGTTCGAATAGACAATATATTTTAGTTTAAAAATCAATGATTAAATCTAAAATATCTTTATAAACACAGATTTTATCAACTTTGTAACGCAGTAGAGGAAAAAAACGAGCGACTACCTTGAACGACAAATGCGTAATAAAAATTTTAAATGGCTAGCAATCGCACCGAAAATTAGCAACTAGTAATAATGGCATTTATTGGATAGGCTCAAACTGCAGGACTATAAAACAGCGTGTGGTCCAGTACCCAGTTAACCACACTATAGTTTGTATTTATATGATAATAATTATTTTAAGACCCTCTCATATGATGTAACTTTGTCACTTTTAGTGACTTTCCCCTACCCCCCTGATCAGATAAGGTGAAGGCCTTTGTTCAATCGTGGACAAAGTGGGCTAGAATGAAGAAGAACATTTTTCTGAAAGTGGTAATTATATACAAATGAAAGAGTCAAAGAGTGTATTTGTTTTCACTTTTACACAGATACATTTTTATTAAAAAAAAAAAGAATGCGGAATGAATGTTAACGCAGTGACTGGAATGAAAATGAATAATTTGAGGAGGTTCGGGCATGTTGAGAGAATGAAAAAAGGATCTATAAATCGGAAAAAATGGGTGCGTAAAGACGTGGCTAGCCTAGAATGATGTGGACCGGTCATATCGTTGCTGTTTGAGTAGGTCCAAGTCAAGAGTGTGAAGAATAGGAGACACTGCATGCGGAACACCATGCTGTAGAATGAAGCGAAAAAAAATGTTTTAGATAGAAAATAATGGAAGTCTGAACTCTCTGCCTACCCTCTCCAGGAAACGGCGTGATGAATTCAAAAACTTGAATTCAAATAACTTTTGTTCGTAATATCAAATAGTAAAGAAATCTAAACTATTGTGATCGATTTTAATAAAAACGTTTTAAAAATCATCGACAATTTTCACCGATAATAATTTATAAGCAATAACGGAAAGATGTGACCGAGAGTTCTTCCTTTATCTGGAGTGCAATAAAATTTAAAAAAGTGTGAAAAGATTTCTTAAAAAGAAATCCGCAAGAGTCAAAAGTCCATTTTCTCCCACCACTATCCGCCGTTTCTTATAACTTTTGTTAGAACATTAACAATATTCTGCCATTATCGTCTATAAGTGTTGGATAAGTTAAAATAAAATAGGGTAAAAAAGTTGAAAATATCCGTTTACTTACCGATTTTTTATTGCTAAAAACTTTGAACCGTTCTTACTCTACAAGAAAGGTTCTCAGCGAAGTTGCCAAAGCGAATTTTAATAACCGACACACATTTTATAATGAAAAATTCTTCTCTCTCGAGTATGAAAACTTCATAGAAAGTGGCATCAGGATCGATATAAAAATAATCATACTTAGAGACTAAAACACTAAATATTGCATACTGTTTTTGTGATGAATATGTTTGACCACTTTTTCATACAAACGGATTTCACAGTTCATATTATTATAATTGTTAACTAACACAATTATTTTATTTTTTTACTGTCGCCGCAATAAAGTTTTATTAATTTAATTTATTTATTTAATCGTTCACTAATACAATTAATTATTATTACTTATAGCAATTTCCTTTTCATGGACTTGAATTAAATCACACTCAAACATTCTCCTAAAATTAACTAACATAGTTTTTTTTTGAAAATCCGAGGCATTATTAAACTAAACAGCGAGTTTGGATGGATGTTTTGTTCCTGGTTCGTTTTTATTTTCAGGCTGTTTTCATCTCATCTTTTAGGTTATTCGAAAAACTGAAACACTCACTACCAATTTAACACGACAGCTAGTGACTGCCTGTTATCTTTCATATTGTAAGAAAAGACTTATTGGTAATTCTTGTCGTCCGATGAATTATTTTTCGTTATTTACTGAGCTTCAATTGACAACGTTGTTTTACTCTCCATTATAGAGAGTAAAACACTCCAATCATTCATTCTTCTTTAACCTTACTTAAGAGCAAAGGAGAGGCAACAAGGTTCTCCATTGCATACATTTTGTAACCTCCTCCCACACCAGGTCCAAATCCCTCAGTTCTGCCTCAAAGGAGCAGAGCACAAAAAACTTCTTGATGCGCGTGTATTACTCATTCTTCTTTATGGACGTGAGTCTTGGCACCTGACCAAAGCTCGGGCTCGAAAATATTCGTATTTGAAATTGAAGTGCCTAAGAAGAATATGGGGTTTGTTGACACTTTATTTTCCGGGCTCTTTGGCCATGGTCTTTTAGGCGATACTTTGTCCAACGTTCCGCTTCCTAGTAGGCCTGTGGAAAGCATTGTGACTTCCATAGGCCCCACAAGGCAGCAAAATCTTCGGCAAAATATCGCCTAAAAACAACGGTTAAATAGCCCTGAAAATGAAGTGTCAACAAGTCTTAACGCCGGCTGTAAAAGCCTCAAAGATTTTAAGTATATTGGGCATAATGTAGTACCACCGCATCACGAACGATGCGATACTTCGGCGTTTCTAGCAAATACCCATCATTTTCACTATTGTGGAGAGGAGATGGACAAGGCTGGGACGTGTGTTGATGATTCCGAATGGCAGTTGACAAAACAAAACGTTCCACCCAAACGAATATTTCTGGACTTGGGGAAACCTCCCACCCAAACGAATATTTCTGGACTTGGGGAAACCTCCCACCCAAACAAATATTTCCGGACTTGGGGAAACTTCCCACCCAAACGAAGATTTCTGGACTTGGGGAAACCTCCCAACTTACAACTTTGTCTTACCTCATTTTTAACCATAGTTAATTTTATACCATTACAAAAGTTTGGGATAATAATTATGCATTTTTAATGTAAATTATTGATAAACGTATTTCGTTGGTCGCGCGAAATAGGGGTGTGAGTTCCCAAGCAGCCTATATAAAAGGCTAATAACATCAGGCATTAGACACCCGAAAATACTTTAAACATAATGTTGCTCTTTTTTATATTAAATCTTTCAAGAACAGAAATAAGAGTCATTATGATAAAATTTATTGGTCGTTAAACAGTGTAAGAAAGTTCAGAAAAAGCGCCGCGATCCAATTATTAATTATTAATAGAAACCTTTGTTCTCCATTACTGGGACGTGAGCTCGCTCTTGGATTAAACCTCGGTGTGTGAACAGTATCGAAACGACCCCAAATCACTGTCTGCGCAAGTACCTACCTACCTACCTACACCTCTCTCTTTCTGAAAAAAATATATTTGAGAGAATGTATTTAAAGGAAACTTTTTTGAGGGTTTTATAGTAAACGATAAGTTACTGGAGTTAATGTTCATTATACGTATTTCTCAGACTCAGGAAATAAAAAAAAACGACTTAAGACTGTGTGTTTTACTAAAACAAACTAAATTATCTCCGTCTGGAAACAAGATTGATTTATCATTAAGCTTTTTGCTAAGTTAAACATCGTGGGTACAAACAAAAATAGTTTGATGAATTAATACAATTAAGAGATACCATAGATTTCAGACTGGAGAATTTTATTGACATTTCTATAAAGGAGGATAATAATGAGGAGCTGAATTTATTCAGTGTGGGCAACACTTTAAGCCAACGGCCCATTTGTCACGTGATAAATATTCAAATAACTGTGTTTGGAAACGAATATAAATTGGAATTAATTTATTTCCTCCCGGAGCTGACCGATCCCTGTGGGCTTTATAGAAATGCTTTTAGTTATGCCTGTACAACGCAAGAATAATATACCTAAGCCGAGTGGAACATTTATCATCGTTTGTTACGCAAGATGAATTCCATTAGCGAAGATTGAAGGTGCCAGATTTTCATGTTCGATATTATGCAAAGCGCTGGGCTACTACTGGCAGTAGGTACCTACATATATGACTGTGGAGGCTTCAGCCGGGGCCGGGGCCGGGGGTGCTAGCCATTACGAGTAGGTATTGTTGTAATCGCCTAGCGCCGGCATCTCCACCATATTACAATCCGACGGTTTAAGCCTAGTTCACATTAGGTCGAGTCACACACTCGCTACTCGACCAGAATTTGTGCTCACTATATTCGAGTACAGGTCATTAATGAAAGGGATTTTTAAACCAATGACAAGCACAAAATGAATCTGTGCGCACTCAAAGTGAACACAAATACATTATTCGATTCTTTCACAGTAAGCTACTTAAAACTTGTGTTGTGAAAGATGAAGATGGTCGGTATCTAGGATCAAACCCACGACCTCTAATACGAAACAGTACGCAAGCCAGGCTACCATCCAATTATTCATATTAAGTGAATCGCATGGAACATAGCAGCATTGAATGCGTTTTCCCTGAATGTAGTGTTTAGCTAGGAGATATCGCTATTGTATAGGTACCCCAAATCTACATAATAATTCAGTCTATAATAATAAAGGAAAGTGCCTGACTGACTGACTGACTGACATACTCACTCATCAACGCACAGCCCAAACGGCTAATCGTAGAGAAGTGAAATTTGGCAAGCAGGTAGGTTTTAATACAAAACCTTCCACTAAGAAAGGATTTTTGGAAATTCCACCATGGGGGTGAAAAATAGGGTTGAATGTTTTTCAAAGTATGAGAATATCTCGGAAACTATACATGGTACGAACTTGAAATTTGGCATATGAAATCTTCTATAGAAATGAGTGTTAGCATATTCGGCAATTTTTCCAAAATGTTACTAAAAGGGATGATAAAGGGCACATATAAAAAGGGATGATTTTTAAGTGGCTCCTAAAAAGTTTAAAACTGCTTTTATCGAAATTTCAAAAAAATGATTTCTTCAGAAATAGTCAAATTATACTATTTCGTTTTCAAAATATAATATTGATTAATGGGAAAGGGGTGGGGGCGCTTTTTATTGAACAACCATATCTCTTAGATTAATGAATTTAGAAAGCTGTAAATTTACTGAAAGATTCTTCCTTTAAAATATAAATAAAATACGAATTTTAAGACTCAATGATTCAGTTTGAGAGAAGAAGAAGGGTTTTTAAAGTTTCGAATGTTACGAACGCGTGCAGTGAGAATAATAATATAAATACGTACCTATAGATGAAGTACAATAATAGCCGACTGCCGCAGCGTTAGAACATTGGTAGGTAGGTACCTATCGCGAGTATGGCCAATTTTGCCTTGCAACACATGGGTACCTACCTATCTATACCTACGATTATTTCTCACGGCACAAGGTCAAACAATTTGTGCTCTGCATAAAGGATATTTTATCGAACAATTTGTGAATATTTTCTCATAAATATTAATGCGATTTTTTACACATGAAAAATATATAATTTTTAATAAATAAATAAATAGGTACCTACCTATATGGAATGTTGTTTTAAGGTTAAAAATTATAACTTTCTACTGGGCCTCTGCTATTTTTTGCTGGTTTTTTGAGCATCCTGTAAGAGGCAGGAAATCGAAAAATCAGATCAGCAGCCCGATTCACGGAAAAGTTTAAGTCTAAGTTTAGTTCGAAGTTCGAACGAAGTTCGATTCAAACTTTTCCGTGAATAGGGCTGCTGGTAATAATAATTGTAGGCGGCGACTATCTACAGTCTATGTACCTATTCACGGAGGGTTTGAATCGAACTTCGTTCGAACTTCGAACTAAACTTAGACTTAAACTTTTCCGTGAATCGGGCTGCAGGACCGTGAGGTTGATATAAATTGAAATGTTTAAAAAAACGTTTGTAGCTTGAAAAATTCCCAAAGCAGATTGAAATAAGTGTTTTAAAGATCACTAATTTCATTGTTTTTCGAGACCTGAACATTTTTTTTTCATATCCAGCAATATAAAATTGATTACAAATGAAGTCATTTAAAAGTTATTCGAGTTATCTTTTAGGATTCTAATAGGACAATGAACGAGGCAGAGCTAAAAACAATAGGACAATGATGTCAGTCAAGTTAGCCAAATATGGTGATTTTTAATTTCGCGGGCTGATTATTAGAAACACATATTTTTAAATAGGTTATTTTTTAATGGACATTTTAGATTGGAAATTAGAAAACAAGAATTATTCAGACTTATCAGACAGTCTTCGAAATGAGACAAGATGTTTCTTATTATAATTGGTGACCCAGCAGTTACAACGCCGGCTTTCGTACTGCGGACGTCGTGGTTCGATCCCAGGTGCCGACCATCTTCCTCTTTCACGACACAAGCTTTAAGTAGCTTACTGTGAAAGAGTCAAGGAGTGTATTTGTGTTCATTTTGAGTGAGCACAGATTCATTTTTATAAAAAAAAAAAAAAATTTGATGCGAATATAATTCAGCACTGTTTCGGAAGAGAAAGCAAATACGGTAACATGACGTGACTGTGAGCGAAGCCACGGGTAACAGCTATGATATATAAACCTGAAAGAATAGGTGCAGGCAAACAAGGCCAACCTCGAATGACATATACCGAACAATCCGAACATATCGGTGCCGTATTACAGGAGGGCCAAGTCAGGAGCAATAGAAGAGCATGTATACGGAATGTTATGCGTTTGGATAAAGTGAGACAGGTTTGTTTAGATAGGAAAGAATGGAAGTCCATTCGTTCTGCCTACTCCTTCGGGAATCGGTGTGATGGGTAAAAAAAAGTTCAATACGTATTTTGAATCGGTACAGAGAAATTTCTTACTTTGATCAATCAATCAATATCATTTTAACTGAGAAGAATAACTATTAAAATATCGAATATAATGACATAACTTATTTTTTTTTCATCAGAACATCAAATCAATCAAAATAAAAACTCCCTTTGAACTCCACTCAGGGGCATAGGGAGGCAACAAGAGCTGTCCATTGGACTCGATCTTGCGCAATGCTTATGACCTCCTCCCAAACCATATTAACAAAGGTTAAGAGTTTTTGCCAATTGCCAAAGTTAATGCCAGCAAATGGTCATTCGTGTTAAATAACTAAAAACCGAATTTAAAGCTCTGTTACATGAAACCTTGAATACCTATACATAGTTAATTCGATCGACGGGTCAGCTAGTATCGAATATAGTTTATTTATTGTGTTGATGTACCTTATAAACAATGTACAATAATAATTTATAGTTTCACGCAAAGTGCTACAAAATTTGAGATTTTCAGACAGTTTTGTTACTAAATTACTCGCTATTCGACTAAAATATTCGACGAGTGTGAACTAGACGTTAAACGTAGCTACACCCTACTACACAGCTTACATCCTTTAATTATTTTATCGCTAATACGACGTTCATTTCCCGCAAGTTCGCTAGTAAAAAGGAAGTTTCTTTGTGTAAGGTATTATTTATTCACTTATTCGGTTTCAGCCTCGAGAATAATTTAAACATTATACTCGTACAACAATAGGTAAATGAGATCATGTTTCACTATTTTCATTAAATTGTTACAAATATTTCAGTGAATTGCACACTTTTAAATAGATATCGTCTACATCTAATACCTTTAACGTATTTGTGTTTTTAAACTCTTTCCACACATTGTTTGTAACTTCGTAATACTTAGTCATTGCACCAATTTAAATACATAAAACCAAACACTGCAGTATTACGATAAATTCTTCATAAATCGTTCGGTAGGGTAACAATCGTTCGGCCTCTATAGTCTATAAGGACCACTTGCTTTACAAAAAAAAAACCTTATGTTCACCTCCCAAATTTTACTAACAGGTCTGGAGTTCCTACAAAAACATGAACTGCGTCATTTATGCCAAGCTCAAGAGAACGGCGGGAAAAAGAGAGGAATGGAGAGCGACATGAAGGACTTGCGTAGATCTTAACAAATCTACAGGTTTGAAACAGCAAAAGAAGATTTCACGAGTGGTCCAGTCCTTCCAACAATGTCCATAGCACATTATAAGAGAATGTAATAAGTTCAAATTACAGCTTCTGATTGGAATTTCAACAACCATAGTTATAAGATAGAACAGCCGACAAATCTGAGAAGATTGAAATTAATTCCGTTTACTCATTCTTTCAACGACATAAATAATTTTGGTTACCCGATTCATTATTTAATAACACCCTTTGTCATTTTCTGGCTGGCATGTCCCTTAGATTTCAGGCTCGATGGTTAGGTTCAAAATAAGAACCAACGTATATACGTTTATCTACCTATACTAATACATACCTTTATGTGTATTGTTTTGGTTATTTGAAAGGTGTGAAACAGCGAACATCGTCGAAAGTGGAAGAAAATGGTAATTAATATAAATTAACAAGCTAATCCATCACAGATGCTGTGTTATTTTATAAATTATCTTTCTTAATTAATTGATTATAATAAATGAGAATGAGTTTGTATACTTGTATGTTCAATACCTATTATGTTCAAACCCTTTAAGATGGACCAAAAGGAGTGGCAAACCAAGGCAGGAGAAATCTCAGCAGGCCTGCCTGAAGAACGGACGATATTACCAAGTTTGCTGGTGGACGAGTGTTGGAGAATTATTTGTTCAAAATAAACATGTACGTACATTACTTTGTTATATGTTGGGGACCTAATAATTATGTGCTGGTTGTCCGCGTGCATTATTTTTTGTCTAGCAAAGAACATCAGTGTTGTCACGTATATAAATAATAAATAACTCCACTAGCATTGTTACAGTGGCTTGAAAATGAAATTCCCTAAAGTAAACAACAAACATTACTACGAGAATTTCGTAGCCAGAAATAATCATATAATTTCATAATGCATATTTGTGACTCGCCCTAGGGACTTCCACTGTAAATACTTAAACACTACTTGAAACCGTTAGTATATTCTCCATATACCTATGATTATGTCCAACAGCTTTGTGAGACGTATTATGCTTGTTGTATGTTACCTATTATAGCCCCTGGACAGTCAATGTTCGTTCATATAATCTCATTTTCCACGACAAAGGTATTGCTAAAACGCGGAAAAATCCTAAAATTGTTCAAATAGTTTGAAATTGTATTTGCTATCAATACCGTGATTAGATGATAAATTTGATTGTCAGTTTAAAAAGGTAGTTAGCTACTCGAATTTGGGGAACGACGTATCTTTTGGCGATGAGATTAGTCTTATATATTGCGAGTTATATTATCCCCAAGTCCGGTAACTATAAGAATGTTGGATACCAGTTGGTACAATGGTAGTTCGTAGACCTAAGGGGGGCTAACCGTAAATAATGTCCACTCCGCTTAAGACGGGTACTGAGTCATAAACAGACAACATTCAGGTCTTGTCAAGATATAACAACTAAATAGGAGATGATCAGTACTATACCTGTATCTGCGCCTGTCGTCTGGAACAGGCTTCCACAGACCATCAGAGAAACATACTGCATGTCCTGATTCAAGATCCATCTGAAGACTTTTTTTTTCAAGAAATCACACGGAAAAATAATACCATAAGCCTTAGTTAGCAGAGTGTGTCCTTGAGTTGGAACTTGTTTTCACAAAATGGCGCTATACAAGTCATCCAAATAAAATAAAAAAAGCTGCTAACCTAGGGTAGCCCAGAACTCATAGTGTATTATAACAGCCTTTTCGTGTAAAACATATCTTTGCATAAAAATTCATAATTTTACGATTAAAATGAATTTATCCTTGGAATTATTATAGAAACTTTAAAATGATATCGACTATAGACTACAATTTTCCAACAATATCATTTAATAAAATTTAAGGGGAACCCACTGAAGTTACGAACCTCAAATTTTACGTGCTTGTGTAGGAGCATAAGACCAACCTGTATAACAAATTTTATGAAAATCGAAGAATTTTTTTTTCTTTTTTAGCCCTTTTTCTAGAACAAGTGAAATTTTCTTTGGATTCTTTAAGAGGGTTCCCCTGAAGGTACAGATCTCAACATTTTACGGACTCATCTACATCGAGGGGCTAACCGTTCTACCAAATTTCAATCAAATCGGATAAGAATTACTATGAGTTATGGGTGCGCACACATTTTAGGCGTACGCGTACGCGTACGGGTACGCGTACAGGTACGCGGAAATTAATTTTTTGCATTTTTGGAATCTACACCCTCGAAAACGTCGAAAAAATTAATTTTAGCGAAATCTATTTTTTTTTTGAAATCCGATCACAAGACTCATGTATATTCCATATACTATGAGTAATATAATATAACAATATAACCATATAACCATTAAGTTTTCATCGACAGACTAGGCTAGGCCAAGCACTGGGGAGAGGAAGCTTCTTAATCGGCAAAACCCGTAAAAGTCTCAACTATCATCAAGAATGTAATTGGTGGAGGGATTCTATATACTTACAATGTTGTAGATATTTAGCTGATGCTCAGGGTATCGGTATTTAATGAAACATTATGTGAGGGCTGCAGATACACATGGCAAGGATTTAAAGAATCAATATTATGTCCCTACTAGAGAACGGCGCTGAAAAAGAAAGATGATCCATAAGAGACTTAAGAGAATGATTAGCATTAGAGGAAAAAGAATAGCAAATACAAATTAAAAGGTTACCATTATTAAATATCTATTTCAAAGCTTAGAAACTAGGATTGCTGGAGAAGAGATATATCTTCAATTCTTAATAATTTACCCTGATTAATAAAATAACGATGAATTATAATATATCTCTAATAAAAATTAAAGTCGGGTTAGTGCGAACACTTATAACTCGAGATCGGCTGAACAGATTCTTCCGATGTTTGATTTATTGGATTCTTCTCCGCTCCGGATAACAGAATAACTAATTGAATAAATGGATAAGAAATCATATAAAATATAATATTAAAGTTTGTATGGAACGGATTCGGCAACGGAACTGCTACCGCCGTCTGTTGGGGAAATATGGAGATGTCTGGTAGATTGATATTTTGGTAGAAAGCATTGGCTTTCCCTATGTTTTCACAGATGGCGGTAATGTGACAACCATTGAAATAAATATTGATAAGTACGTACGAAAATTTTTGATGGTACTATAAAAGTAGCAGTACAGCTGTAATATAAAAGAAAATAGGGTTAGTGCGAACACTTATAACTGAATGAATCTTTTTCTGGTTTTTCAGTTGTGGAATTAATTTAGTATCATCTGCAAAACGACTGTAGTAAAAATTCAACACGTACCTATAGATATTTAATATATAAATGGGTGAGTTTTGGTGCTTTTGAAATAACTGATTCATAATATTATAACATAACCACATAACTTTTGATATTTTCACAATGAGTAGTCATGTATGTTGACTGTCTTATGTTACCCAGCAATATTTTATTGACTTTAAGGCGGGACGAAGTTCGATGGGTCAGCTAGTTTTAAAATTTAAAATTTTTTCCTGTTTTATTTTATTTATCTAAAAGAGAAGTTCATACTGAAGGATCATCAAAATATAGCAGTTCCCTCTTTTATGCGGAAAGTATTCATACCTCATAGTTTAAAGCGTATTTTTATTCGAGCGGTCAACACTTTGCTTAATGAAAATCGTCCTCGTAGAAATGTTTATTTTGAAACAAAGAATGTTCCTGCTTTAGCGGCTAAAATAATTTTTGTTAAAATATATTTCTGTATGACTATTAAAAAACTAAATGTTGTGTGATAAAATTTTGAATCATAAAATTATTTGTCAATTACGAGTATAAGCATGATGGTGGATGTTAGCTGAACTGAGAGAAATAAAATAAATAGCCTAATAATTATTTGCAGATATTTAACAAATTATTCATTTGCAGGCATTTAGTGATAAATATAATGTTCATTTGATTTTATATTCAATTTTCAAAACAGGGGCTTATAACAAATCATAGTAATTAGTTCCACACAAATGAAGGTAAACGCAGTGTTAAATATATAAATTACATATATTATTTTATATACAACGCATATAATATTTTATTGTAACTTAGTAAATTAAATACTTTTATATTATTTTAAATGCAACGCATATAATATTTTATTGTAACTTAGTACTTTACTCGCTGACACCGTCATTTTTGTCAGCTTACGTTGCATGCTTATTATAGGCATCATACTCGTAGTGAACTGGTATTAGAGGCCGTTCAAGTATTTATTACATAACAGATTTTTTGAGATTATAGAAAGAGAAAGATGGTCGGCACCTGAGATCGAACTCACGACCTCCACACGAAACACTACGAAAGTCGGCGTCGTAACCGTAGGCTACCAACCAGATCCAATTTTTCAAAAGTCTCGTAAATTTCCACCGTGGTTTGTCCAGTCATAGGCCTGCCAGGATAGCACGGAACCAGTTGGCTAGAAAAAATTGCCCCAGGCAACAAGTGCCGTCGGCTATAGTGTGAGAACACAACAAACGCCGATTCCGACCGGCGCCGATCACCGCGAATAATGTTTTCTATGGTTTCAAATGCATTTAAATGGGCATGCCGGAAAGCGGGTTCCAGGTTTTAATTTTTTAAAGAAACATTCTTTGCGCCGATCGGCGCCGGTCGGAATCAGCGTTCTTTGTGTTTCCACCCATACGTTTGATACCTTTGTTGGTTTATAAATGTTTTTAGTTATTTTATATTTATATATTATACTACTATGTACTTTGAGAATTCTGGCATGATGGTTATACAGCACCCCGTTCGCAATTGTAAGATGAGCTCATCTTTCAACAAAGATTCATTGAAAAAATGTAATGACTTGCTTTCTGCAAATATTAAAGCATCATATTATCCAAGCAATTATTATACAAAGGAACTTTTTAATTAGATGGATATTACTTTTCATTACAAAATACCGCTACGCGAGGTACGCGTGCAGAATTTTTGTTTTAGCATGTTACTGGGTAATACTTTATTTAGCAAATAAACTAAATATAATATTATTTTAGTTGTTATTTTTCTTGTCTAAATTAAACATCGTCCATTTTTAACGAGGAAAACATTTTGTTGTAGGCACTCCCCAGTCATGCCATATCTCTAAATATCAACATAAATATGTATGTACATAGGTGGGGAGTTTTTCCTACCTTTGTACGCTGTTTATACTTTCAAGTATTACATATTTTGGAACTGATGATTTTTTAATGAACTCTCGGAATTATTTTTATGTTCAACAAATTTATTTTGGGGTGTCGTATACATTTTTTTTAAAGTAGGCCTACGTAATTAGTAATTTCAACAATTTTTAATAAAATGCCGGGGAAAATATTAGGTTATCTCGAAACATAAAATTTTATTTTCGTAGGTATATAATAACGGTGTTTACAATCATAAAACAACATCAGCTCGAATACATCATATATTGTTGTGTGTACAACTGCACATTTTAATATTTCCAGATCGTTATTGTGTTATCTATAATATTAGCTTTACCTATGAAATTGCCGTTTTTCAGTAGGTACTGTGATCATTTCAAACCAAAAAAGTTATAATGTTGATAGTTTCGGCCGAGGGTGCTTGGTAGTAGTTCATTTTCACTTATGTAAAAATAAATAAGGAGTCTTCAGTTTGTGCTACTACGAATTATTTTATTTCCATAAACATGTTTTCGGGAGCGACTACTCCCTTCCTCAGATGAATATGAGATATTTTACAAATTAGTTAAGTATATGAAACAAAAAAACAGCATTAAAGAAAGGGTGAATTTATGAGTACTTTAAAAAAATGACAACTATACAATGTAAAAGTGACTTATTATGAGCTAAGGGAAGATAAAAATAATAATAATTAATTCTAAAGAACATAGAACTAACTTTGAAAAGAAGGTATGCACAGAGTAAGATATTGGTTTAACATAAAAAGGTACTGTTTGACAATATGTAAGAATAACGGAAGCTATATAATATCAAATAAACTTTTGATACAGTGATGACGTATTGAAAGAGAAAGTATTACAAGAAAAAAAAAAAAACAATATTTAAAGACAATGTACTTAACTAATTTGTAAAATATCTCATATTCATTATATTCTTTAGTCTTTGTCCATCTGAGGAAGGGAGTAGTCGCTCCCGAAAAATTGTTATGGAAATAAAATAATTCGTAGTAGCACAAACTGAAGACTCCTTATTTATTTTTACATAAGTGAAAAAAGTTATGATTGGCCTTTGCCTCTAAATTCAAATTTATTTTGTTTTAATAGCTGGATACACACGTAACGATTTATCTTTAAGATTTGACCGATAATCGCGCATTTTTCAAATCTTCACCAAGAAAACAATTGAAAAAATGAGCGATTATCGGTCAAATCGTAAAGATAATCGTTACGCAGCTAATAAGATGACATTCTTTTTAGAAAATCAGTCTTATGTTTATAGATAACTGTTATATTTTCTTTATTTCTTTACATCTGAATATTTTTCGTCATAATGAGTTTTTGTCAGACATTCATTCTTTCTTCGCTTCTTCCACCGATATCTCTTTTCCAAAGTCTAATATCGAAGTAAAATCTAAAGATCCGTCAATTGCTTCATATTCTTGCCATAATAAGGTTAATTAAGTATTCTTTTCGGTTCCTATTTATATATAATAATTGATACGTCCAGAGGTTCTTTTGATATATACTTGGCAGTCCTCATCATGTCTTCAAGAAACAGATTTCCAGAGTTCTTTTAAGCAATTTATGTAGAGCTTTTTCCTATGAAACATGTCAGTAAAAACAGAATGGTTAAATTTTTTTTTTTTGCTGGAACGATTATCCATCTATTAGATAATTCTTATTCAATAGGTTTTACTATTAAGTATAAAAAGAAATCAAGTTACTACCTAGTAAGGGCAGAAAAATAACCAGGCCAAAAAAAGAAAAGCGAAAAGTTGACTCGAGTATACAAAGTCGAACACTATTGATTAAGAACAACCAACTTTTAACTTTGAATGGTTTATTTTTTCAGGGAATTTGCTTCATTAATATTAAATAAAGAAGTAGGAGAGTTTGTTCAAAACTTCCCCACATCTGCTCGTGCATAGTTCCGACATGACGCGAGCTTTGATACAAAGAATACCTGCGGCTCCCCACGAAGGCTGGGAGCATCGTCGTCACATATGAAATTTGACCAATGTGGAAATAAAGCGAACGCAAAAATTTAACTTAAGTGAAAAATGTAATAAAACTGAGTATCACAACAACTTCAAAGGAAGCAGTTGTTTCCAATAAGTACAAATTTTTGTTATAAAAATATGAAGCAGTAGGTACAAAATGAAGACTGTTATGGTTTTTATATTGTGAATGGACTACGATAGTCCGAAATTTTAATATTTTATATAACAGATAATTTATTTCTATAAAGGTTTTTGTTTCGCATTTCAACTGATGATCACGACGAAACGTTGTTACATCAATACACGATGACGGGTGACCCGTAAACGTAGACTATGTTTGATTGAAATACATTGGATACATGTTCATGTGTAAATTCACACATAAGTCGTTTTTTGTGCATCATGCCATGTCCCTTAAGGGGTAGATAAAAAGATCGGACCTTCGTTGTATTTCGCTCACACTACTTCGTTTGCTTCCTCCATCGACACATTTTTACATACAACCTCTCATATTTCTTTTACCTTCTTTTGTACTAGCCTTCGTTGAGGACTGACCTAGGTTATCCTTGGTCGCCCTTCAGCATTTTTAATATTCTTTTTGTTATCGTATTAAGATTTCAAGTTTTAAACTTTCAACTTTAATGAAGCTACATATTTAACGAACATAAAAGTCTTTTCAGTCATTCACATTAGCTTAATTTTGTGTGTTACTGTGGTATGCACTCCCGTCTGATGGATATTATTATACAGACCAAATGTGCGGATTATCTTTAGTGGTTAAGGTTGTTGAAAACTGAGGGAATGGCTTGACTTCATTTGCCGACTGTATTTCATTACAATTCTCCAGGCAATTCTGCACACTAGTATGATCACATTATAAACCCACTCTGCTTTATGAATTGTTTTACTGTCAACACACCGAACGTTGCTTTGTGTGGAGGAGCATTTCAAAATATACCTACTTACATATGTAAAATTTGAATATACGTTCTATTCAACCATAGATAAAACATAACAGATTCAAAGAGTCTACATATATTTTTATATTCTATATGCATAGAAAAATAAAAAGAAAATCAACTGTTATTTTGTGTAATAGATTTTTATTTATAAAGTGCATCAAACCAAACGAACATAGAGCCAGAGTTGGAAAATAGAGTACCTACCTATATTTCCTTGATTGTTGATATGGTCATCAAGGATATAACAACGAGAAAGAATTGTCATCACCCACTAATTAGTTATTGTTTCCATTGTGTCCAATATCAACCATAAAATAAAGCAATGCTCTGTTTATAGATTTGGCTCTATTTATTTTTTGTTTTTTTTTGTTTATGGCATTGCATCCAGGCTTTTTGGTATAAATGCACCTTAAGACGGAGTATTTTTAGTTTCAAGGTGTAGGTTTATAAAAAAGAAGCTTCATTGACCAGCACTTTTGACAGAATGTTTCGGAAAATGCTGTTGAGTAGATACTTATTGATACTAACTTTAGGTACCTATTTTAATATTTATTTAAAGAAATAACTTATAATTCTATAATAAAATCACTCCACGAAGTATCACAAACATTTTTCGTTGTTGTTTCATAGTAATATATTATTAGACATCAAAAAAGCATAGAAAGTGGCGAAGTGATAAGAATTTCTCGCAATGAAAACGCAAAAATCGAAGTCATGGGCCAATTAATCATTTCATCTACTGTCAGATTTATAGAGTAGTAATAATCGGGCATTTAACTCATATAATGTATAGAATAACACAGCTTATGTTAATACATGGAGTCTGTAGATGGAGCACTTTGTTCTCTCTGTCTGGCCTGCAAGAGACGTAGCAACTACATGATATACGCGCTGAAAGACTTCATTATTTCAATCCTTTTTGTATTACATGCATTCAACGTAAAACAGTCCCTGGATATGCACCAGAGAAAATTGTGTAAATATTATGATTGTATATGTGTGGGTATTATTATTATTATTATTTTCAACTTCATATATTAATTCTCATTGCAATTTCATATCGTGTGTACTAATCTTATATATAAAAATGGAGAGCTTTTATCTGTGGTCATCGCATCTCGCCTAAACGGCTAGTCCGATTTCGCTAATTCTTTTTTTGTCTTTTATGAAGAGTAGGTTCTTATGAAAGAAAAAATTAAGAAAGTTGCGTGGAAAATGAGAAAATCAAAGAAATATCTACGTAGGCGACCTTATTAGTACCTACTTTTTACCATAAAATTATTATTCCAATTTTGAAATTTTGACAGTAACTGTCAATCGTTAGATAGTTGGTGCGATTGACAGAATGCGGATGGAATATACATGGTTTAAAACAGACGCATCGGTCGGAATTACATTGGTCAAATGATAATTAATTCATCACCATACAAATTCGAATTCAATATTCATAGTTAGGAACACAGGACAACGTCTGCCGGGAAAGCTAGTATAATATATAAATGTATGTACAACACATTGCTTTGAAACCATTTTGTTACTGATATCAAATTGTGTTTTCACTCGGAAAATTCATATTCCGTAATATACCTACGTAATATTAAATTATCCTGTTAGTTGAATTGTAGTTCTGTCTATGAATATGTCTTCGTGATAAATTTATCTGTAGGAAGATATAAAGTAGGTACCCATTCTGCTGTTGAATCTCAGATTCTGATTTGGATATACAATTCTAAACAATGTATTGGTTAAAAGATAACGTATCTGTGTTCAAGTAGAATTGCTTATCTCGCAATGTTCTTAGAAGATACATTCTACGCTTATATAATCTCTCATATTTTATTTTTTGTTGTTGTTTATGTAAAAGTAAACAAACAAAATAAATCACAAAACATCCATTTAATATTTTTTATAGTTTTGTCGATATCATAAGGGAGTTAACGATTCTACGTTACGTAGAAAGTGTAACGATATTACTTAGGTTATCGCAAACAATACTTGAATAGAATCTTCGAACTTGAATCAATGCTTGCCAATTTTATAAGGTTGAATTGGCTATCTCTGGAAAATCAAACTGCACAATTTTTATTTATTTATTTATTCAATTCAATTATTACAAAACATTTAGAAAAAAAGGATTAAAAATGTTGACCAAATAGGCTCTAAGCCTGTGCTAGGGCAAACTAAAAAGGTTATAAAAATATAGTCTTATAATAATATAAGTTGGTACAAAAAAAAAAACACAACTCACTCTCACACTCACAAATACCTTCACACCCTCATTCACTGACATTCACACACACAGCATAATATAAGTGAGACAACTGCTTTATAAAAAAACAAACGTAAATAAGGCAACCATCAGTCTGTACAGAAATAATTCGAATGTTTAAGAAAAGCATAACTAGTCCATTTACATGTTTTTCTTTCGCGATAGAGCACTAAATCGGAAGTTGACACAATATCGCAGTCACATCCAAAGAGGGCAGCTGATCTAAAACTAACACATCACCTTTTAGAAATATCATTCTCATAAGAGATATTTTCACTCGATAAAACGTAGGTATATAGAATGTTTAAAGTTCAAATCCTGCAACAAATAGGTGTAACAACAATGACCTCTGCGTATAAAAGTTAAAAAAAAAAAATAATTCTACACATTGCATGTAGGTTAGGCTGGGCCGTTCTAGTATGGAAGTTAAAAAAGTGCTTCTAATCTTAATGTAATAGTAATAATTTGTTGCCTTATGATGTATTATAGCTATCTACAAAATTTCATGACAAAAAAATTATATCTTCTGTCTCCGAATCGACCTTGAAGTTTTGTATGGGACGAAAATATTCCATACTAACTGACATTTTTATAATAATCATGTAAAATGATTACGGCCTTGTTTTTTTATTCATTTTTTTTCACAGATAATTCAAGTACATACTTCTATTTATTTAATTACACAAAAATAATAAATAAAACTTTTACATTTTTTATGTAAAGTAAGTATATGAAGTTATGTTATTTTGCAGTGATTGTTTTTGAAAAATTGGGTTTGATATCTTTTTTACTCGTTGCTTTCTAAGCTTTTACATAATCTTTTCTTGATAAATTTCTCCGTAAAGTTGGTGAGGCTTCTTTGACAATTTCACAGATCATCAAACTCTTTGGATATGACAAGGAAAATTCAGGAAACTGTATTTATTCATCTTCGCCATTGTATGTAATGAATGCCGTAAGAGGTTCGTCGGATACTTGTCGATTGGTGTTTCTGTTACATTTTGCTGTCTGTTTATAACGTAGTTCTTGTAAAAGGATGCTTCAAAATTTACTTTCGGTACTTCAAGAATCAAAGATGCGTGTTTTCAGGTGATTCGAGCTTTCACTATCCGGCGAGCGGTGCTTACTACATAGTGTATTTTGAGTGAAATAGCTTTTTCTTTTAGTAATTACCTACAGTTTATATAACAGATTTGATCATCTGATAAATATGTGGATAAGAAATTAAACTTCCATAGGTAACGGGATCAGTTGCGAGGTAACTTGGTGCACAAACATTAACAATAAAGATACATAAGTTAAGGTCATCAAACTTTATGAAAGAAGCGCAGTCGCAGAATCCTATTAGCTTCGTTTAGCGATCTAACATGGAATATTTTTCCTAGAGCTCAGTTACCTAAATCATTAGAACATGTTTCTGTTGGTAAGACTGCGCTAATTTGGAATAAATATTATTGATCTTTTCGTAGATCTTGAAATGATAAAATAGTAATTTCTGTTGTAATCACCTGGAACACATCAATTTTTTTTTTTTTACTTTTCCAGTTGTTTTCCGATTTGGTCAGAATGCGAATGATGATTTGAGAAAGCAATATCAACATATTATACAAAAACCTAAATAATTGTTACTTGTCGTATTTTTTTTAGATTACCGGTGACTCATTCAATTGGGTTTACTTGTGGTTAGCAAAAAATTCATTCTAATGGTTTTATTAGTATTTTCTCCTGCAAACTAATTATTCAATCATGTTTTCCGGCATTAACCTACACTTTTTTCATCACTTCAGATGACAAGTAAAAGATCAAATGAAATTTTGCTTTTTGAAAAGAAAACTGTAATCGATCTCTCTATCGGTTTTGGTTTTCCAAATTTTCCATCAATTTAGAATCAGTTTCCTTTAGCACTCTCTTTTATTATTGTTCATATGTATTTTTGACCACTATTTCTAACCCCTAGCCTATAACTTTGGCTTTACGGCCATCAAAATACAATACTGGAATTTGTAACCCTTTTCTCATTTTATGAGATTTTCTAATGTTTATGTAATTTGTTGACGTCAAAATTGCATTTTTATGCTTTATATCATACAGAACTGATTATTCCATCATTTTTATGGCATACAATCTTAAAAAATATTATGTAAAACATATTTTTACATTCTTTATACCTGCTTCAAAATAGGACAAATTTAACAATTTCTTGAAACTTTGAGCTCAATTCGGAGACAGAAGATATCTTTCGAATTGAAAAATATTATGCATACGTATTTAAAACAGCATTTAGCACTAAAATATAACTATTACGTTAGCAATAGAGGGAAAAAAGGAAATCGGCCCACACTAATGTAGGTGCACAACATCGTCACTGTACTCGAATAACAATTCATTCAGAAGGATATCTTTGAATAGCCAGGATAGTCGGCCAAGCTTTACATCTACTTACAAACCATCAGCATACTGCAATTTAGGTTCAGTTACCATATCTGTCAATTCATAGTGATGAATGTTAACAATATATATATTTTTAAAGGAAGCGTAATTTGAAACTTAAACAATGATAATAAACAGTAATGTATTAATGGGCAATTCATTTTATTGTTAAGTAAATATGCATAAAGGCATATTGCGCGTCTTTTGATTTCAACTCTAGGCGTAAATGCTGGCTTTAGGTACCTTCTTAAAGTTCTTGTATAGACAAACTTGGTAAGAATTTTATACGTAAAAAATCTTAATAACAATTTCCTGCGTTAGTTCACTATTCTGCCACCAGGGTACCTATCTACCTATTTTGTATCCGCCCGCTTTAAACAACAGAAAAAATGTACCACAATGTGAGTGGCGGATATGACGTCATAGCATTAGTCAGTCAGTGTTATAGACAACTGTAATATGAGATTTGTCCCACCAAGTTATATTCGGTCGAAAAGATTATTTATCGTGAAGCTCCCTATGGTTGTGTCTGATATATTTCAAACAAAAATTTGTCAGCCTAGCAATAACATTTTAAGGGGTCAAATATTATCTTCGAGAATCGAAGAAGTAGATACACCTTAGGCACTGTAGAGCCTATAATTATTTATGAACTTTAAACATTTTCAATACAGAAACATTTTTGAATTGACAAACAAGGCTAGACAAGAAGATGAAGAAAGATTTGAAAAAAAAAAAACAGAACTATAAATCAACAAGGTTCGTTCGCAAAATTCTTTCCAGCAGAGGCATATTCCATTAGAATAATTAATTTTATATAACGTACGCATCAATTTAGAATAATCATTGTTGATTGAGATTTACCTTCGCGTACAAAATTCGAACTGACGTTCAGTATAAACAGCTTACAAATATTATGTAAATATAGTAATTATTATACAGTCACAATCAATGCTTAGTTAGTCACGCCTAGCGATTAGATATTAAACAGTAAGCTACACTATATGAGCTTGTTCTCATAATATGTGCGTTGTGCTCGTGAATTAGAGGCGTAATTGTCACAATAATGTATTCGTTATAGCTGTATAATTTGCCTAGAGCTTCGAAATTATTGGCAAGCAAACACGCACCGATATAACATTATCGTCGACACGAGATATTCGAACCCTATATTATAAATGCTAAAGTTTGTCAGTAACTCAGTTTTTCCGTTGAAACCCTGCCCAAGCAAAATATTTTTCATATGAATGAAAAAAAAACCAAACGGACTACAGGAAATATTCATATTTAGAGTCGTCATTTGTCAGTAAGTCGATAATTACAAGGCAATTTATAACAAAATGTGACCGCGGGTAATGTAATATCGATGAAATATGTGATAAGTCGGTACTTTATTAAGGGTTTTTACATATAACTGTTGCTTACGGGAGGAAATGTCAAGTTGTCCACAGTTCTTAATATCATCATCATTATCATTGGCCTATTGTGAGCCTCAGCCTCCTCTAGAATTCTCTGGAATTCCCCTCTATCCATCCCCCGCCTTCTCCAGTTAGTCACCCCCATTGCCCTGAGTTCATCCATCCACCTCAGCCTTAGTCTTCACACATTAGGGACATCTCCCCTCTGATTTTGTATCAAGAATCTTCCTGCAGTTTTCAACAAGTAAAATTGGGATCCTTAAAGGGACAATATAACTGATTTAAAGGACAATCAAAGAATGAATCATTCTTCGCAAAGACACCAATGAGGTGACTTCGGCAGACTATATGAACCGCAACCACCGCTCCTGAGGAAGCCTGCCACAGTGATGGACGAAATACCGAGAAGAAACAATTACCTACAAAAGTTCATGGCCTCACAGCTTGGCTAACTTTGATAATATTGATATCCGCCGTAAAAACATATCTACCTACTTAAATGAATGCACAAGTGGATGACAGCATCCGAAAAGTTTTGCTGCTAGTAGTGAATAATCGGACATTATGTAGGTATATGCGATAAAGTTTGGTAATAGCGGTACAAAATAACTTATTATTGCTCTTGGATGTACAAAAACATTCTGAATTAAGTATAGATACATTTTTATGGACTTTTAGCACTGTTATGTGGTGGTGAATAATAATATAACGAATATTCTGTTTTGTTACGTATTGAAATGTACTTAAATTTATAAACACGAAATTAACGGTCCATTATGATGCATTGTTTATTCATCATATAATTATGATGCTGTTAATCAATTAGGTTTTTATTTATACAAATTTTGTTAAATTGAAATTAACATTTAAACAATGCTTTTATATTGGTTGGTAGCCTAGTGCTTACAACGCCTACTTTCGAACTGTTTCGTGCAGCGAACGTAGGTTTGATCCCAGGAGCCGGTTATCTTCCTCTTTCACGACACAAGCTTTAACTAGTTAACTGTGAAAGAGCCGAACAGTGTATTGTGTTCACTTTGAGCGTATTGTGTTCACTTTGAGCGTATTGTGTTCACTTTGAGTGTATTGTGGTCACTTTGAGTGTATTGTGTTCACTTTGAGTGAAAACTAAACAGCTAATCATTTCAGTAATCCAGAATCGCAGATTGAGCAACCTTGTTCTCACAAACCGCAAGGCTTTTCTACAATACAAATGGGACAAGATTATGAGAAAGGCCAAAACTAACAGTAAAGGGAGCACTCACTGCGGTTTTACAAGAGGCTGGACTAAGCTTTGCAACTGGCGCTAGATAGAGAGGCTTGGAGAAACTTCCTGGCGTTCACATGCTTCAGGCTGGGAGCGTACGTGCATTATGTAAGAAAGTGAAACTATGTTTTACCGTAATCTTGAAAGGAATTAAAACTGGATAACTTAGAAGAATTATTAATAATGATGCTGTGTTTTTGAAAATATGTTAAGATACTATTATTGGCGCTGTAAATTTCAAATTGTTTTTTGTTTCTCTGATATTCTGTAAAAGCTGTTGTATCTTTAAAATAAAATAAAAAAAAGAATAAATTTCAAAACGTACAGTTAATATCTGGGGCAAATTGTGCCTGAGGAAAAATATAGGATCCTCGAACTTGTTTTGATGAGCAAGATAGACGGAATAGGGCAACGACAAATGAAGGACCGGAATAGGGCGAGTACAGGAGCTGTTCCGGTTAGCAAGATACAGATATGGCTCCAAATAAGTGATTGCCAACGCCGGGAAGACCTGATAGGGCACAAGAAGAAGTTAATATCATAATTTCAACAAAGATTGAATAAAAACAAAACAGTTTTTTTTTTCAAAGTGAAAATGTTTCCTATACTATAATAATATCGATAAACCATTAACAAAGAAATACTCATTATTTCTGACGTCTTCGACTCCACTCAAAAGAGCTACCAATTAAGCTTCACTATAATATTGAAAGAGAAATATCGAAACTATTTATTTTTTATTTTTGTATTTTATTAAATCAATATAGACCTCGTTTCCAAAGCGAAAAGACGGTTGTATGTTTGTTGAATGAATTAGTGTGTTCGATGTTAAACACTCTACCGTCTATGGCTAAAACATTTTCTGGCAAAGAATGGATTGTGTCATGTGTGTTTTAAAAAAAAATAGTTGCGTGAATGATCCTCATGTTTATGCATGGAAGAGGGGAAAGAATAAAACAGAAGATTGGCACCTCGGATAGACAGATAGTAAATAAAGATTATTTAATTTTGAAGAAAAAATAACAACTAATGACTCTAACAATTCATTACTAATGTTCGATTTTTAAATGGAACAAACCACTACGGGCTTACGAACGTCTTCTACTGTTATTTCGAAGGCTGGCTTAGTGTGATAACTTTACGTTGACAACGTTCGCCATTAGGTTGTAATGTTCAAGTCTCCGAAACTCCTAATCTTGAGAATTCTCAACATCTTCAACATGTCGAAAAATCCCATGTATGCAACAAGTAGAAATTTGATAATAAATGAAATATAGAGATAAAAGTGGGAAATTATTGAGAACAATTTAATTTTAGCCTTACTTTATATTAAAAGTTCAGCAGAACCAAATCAAGTTGTTTTCTGAATTAGCGAGACAGGAGATAAATCCAAAAGAGGCTTTTTTTTAGAAACAAAAAAACAAACTGTGTTCCTCGAGAGAATAACCAAATAAATATAAGAATTTGAATCATTTTTGCGTAATTATAATCAAGTCGTTGCACGTTCGTCCGATGAAAACGCTTGTCAGCCAGATGTCAATGATGGGTATGTGATAAGCGGGGGTGCTCCTTCTTTAATTACGCAAAAAAGTTCAAATTCGTAAAAATTTTTGATCATTCTCTCCAGAAATAGATAATAGACACGTTTCACACACAGCATGAATGGGTGGAAATATGTTGGAAGCAGCATAAGGTAGTTGTACAAAGTAATGAAAGGACCTAGCTGAACGTGCTCGGTGCAGGTAGAGCAGACATTATGTACCTAGGTAGGTGGGTGGGTACGTCACAAAGACTCCTGCTTGTATGCTATCACTAGTGCTCGAGCACATTAACTACCGCATACACAAATTACACAGTGGCAATCTATTTACCTTGCAACCTACCTGCATAGCTACTCCTTAGAGACACCATAGATTTTTAAAATGAAATACAGTTGTTAAACGTACGACCAAGTATGACGTCAAATGCTGTAAATTAAAAACAATCCTCATCTTATGAAGATGCACCTTTTTTGATCGAGTGATGCTGTAAGGCCTACTTTTTACACGGATACAAAAAGTAAGTAAAATTCATTAGAAGTTATGTAATTTTTCAGTCAGATATATTTTATTTATTTTAAAAAATAATTTTTAATTTCTATAATAGACAATTAGAGACAGCAGGAATGCGTATGCTGAGATGGTCCACTGGTGTGTCCCTAAGAGGTAAGATCAAAAGTGTTCAAATTCGTAGAAGCCTAGGGGTGACAGACATCAATAGTAAACTAGAGGATAGGCAGTTGAAATGGTATGGACACATAGAACGACGACCACAGGAGCATATCGTACAACAGGCAATAAATTTGAATGTTCCACGTTCTGTGACTAGAGGGAGGCCAAAGAATTCCTGGGTGATGCAAAGGCGCGAGAAGGTGCAAAGATGTGGGGTGGGGGAAGTAGTGCAGCAGAGAAGAGTCTACAGCATGAGGATGAGGAGAGCTGACCCTAGCAGTCTTCATAGACGTTAAGCTGGGAGCAAGCCAGGGAGAGAGATATTTTATTTTATTTCATATATGTGTTTTTATTCTTTTTGATGGTTATATTATATTCTCAAATAAAAATTAAAATCATCAACATCGTCATCGTCATCATCGTCTACTGCCAATTGTGAGTTTCGGCCTTCCTCAAAATTTTCTTCAATTTCCCTCTGTCTATCACCCGCCTCCTCTAGTTAGTTACTCCCAAATTAAAATGGTTGGAAGCGGAAGTAAATATTTGGGTCCCGTTCCACCAACATACCAACTTTTCAACTTTGCATTTTTCAAATCATAGCACTGTTTTTGTTCTATAGAACCAAAAGTATTGTTACACCATGGACACAATTCATTAAAAAAATTGCAACTTTCCAAATCAATTGAAAATAATATTTTGACTTTTCAACAGTTCAAGAACAAGATTGCTTCGCGGTAGGCAATTTTCGCCTAATGCAATGTGCAAAACTGCAAAGTATGATGGTGGAACAGAGCCCTGAAGACAGCTCCTTAGGGTTAGAGAGTCTAACAATAATTGCAATGAACATAGCTCGTATTGAGCCGTAACGCCATGCCATTGGAAACATAATTGTATGTAAATTCGAACAACGTTCATTACATCGCATATCCATAACACGAGCTAAAGTATAAGCCTATACATTAGAAACTAAGAGAATGGTAAATGTATGTAGAGAGGATCGAGCGAATTATACAATATTGTTGCCTTCTCTATCATTTACTCTCCGTGGTACACAATTAGTCCCTAAACACCCATTCGATATACCGAGCTGTACTGTACATAGTCTTGTGCCCCGTAAGAGGCAAATGCACCGTCTGTATGCCTGGCGTGTGAGTGCGGAGAAACTCGTTAGAATAAATGAAAGAAGTAACATAAAACTGAATAAAGGAAGGTTGTTTTAGCGAAGAAACACATTATCGAAATCCTCCAAAGACTCGACTTGTTTTGATATGTAACTCAGACAGTATGGAAAGAATTGTTATTCGATGCTTTTACAGCAGAATGCATAAATTAACGTTTTCATGGTTAACTCATTCAATGTTTTCTATGCTTTGTAAATATTTTTGTTATGTACTAGATTAATATATTTTTAAAAACAATAAGCATTAATGAAGATTAGTGAATCTGTGAGGATAACTCGGAAAACAATACGTGTATTTTTAAGTTTAATAAGATTCACAAAAGACATGTCAAAATTGTAGACAATTAGTATCTTCACCTGTGAACTTTTCAACAGTAAAATATTTTAATGTAACTTTGAAGACTTATTCTTATAAAATAGTGCGTTTATTTTTTTCGACACAAAATGTAGTTGCAATATTAGCAATCCCTTGACCTAGTAGAATTGACAACATAAAAAGCGGAGATAGCTATTAAGCACAATAATTACTGCCGTTAATATCTAAAGATGGTTAAAATGATAAAGATGATTTTTATGATAAAGACGTTATAAAAATAGCAAAATAATCACCTAAACTTAAAGTGGCTTTGTCCCCTATCTTGACCCCCCCATGCCAATGATCCTAAACCTCACCATGTTAACATCCTACAGTAGAATTATCATTCGGCGTCCTTACAACATGACTACTAACATTTTTTTTGATAAAGGTTTCAAAATACTAAGTCATCAACAATAGATGCAAGTTCTGCCAGCTTGTAGCCAATTCTCTTGATAACATAAAAGTGTTAATTATTGAAGTTTTTTCTAATAGATTCGAATACTTACAAGTATACATATTGTTTAAAACTGAATTTCGAAGGAGTGAAGACTTTGAAGATGCAGTCAAAAATTATCTTTTGAATTCTTGCTTGTTTGAACGAAATCAAGGCTTATCTTAATTTATTGTGCGCAGAGATGAAATTAGTAGGTAAAGAAAATTGTCTTGTTTAATCTCCAGGGATGAAGATGTTTGCCCAAAGCCAGAGCACGTTCTTAAGTGATTAAAGAAGGCTTTATCCGGCTTGGCCACCTTCTATTTTCTCAGATTTAATTTCGCGTCTTAAATATTTTATAACGAGACGAAATCTGAAATTATTTCAAGTTTTATTTCGAATCAAATACATTAATCAAATATAATTAATATTAAAATTATGATTCGTTAAAATACTAAGAGATACTTTGAAGGCGTTTCAAATGGATATTATTAAACAGTTCAAGTGACTTCGTAATATATTATTACTAGCTGACCCATCAATCTTCGTCCCGCCTTTAAGTCAATAAAATATTGTTGGGTAACATAACATAGCTAACATACCTACATGACTACTCATTGTGAAAAAATCAAAAGTTATGTGGTTGTAATATACAATTACAATGTCGGTAACATTACCGCCATCTGTGGAAACATAGGGAAAACATTGATGTATAGAATCTTTCCATCAAAATATCAATCTACCAGACATCTCCCTATTTCCCCGATAGATGGCGGTGGCAGTACCGTTTAGAAAATCCGATCCGTCCGTACTAACTTTAATATTATATTTTATATGATTTCTTATTCATTTATTCAACTTTTTATTAGTTATTCTGTTATCCGAAGCGGAGAAGAATCCAATAATACAAACATCAGAAGAATCTGTTGAGCCGATCTCGAGTTATAAGTGTTCGCACTAACTCGACTTTAATTTATATTAGAGATTTCAATTATCAAACGTTATTTTGAACTGAAAATAGATCTTAAAATTCTGATTTATCGTTAGCGATAAAAAAATGTAAGTAGGTAGTCGATCATATTTAAAGCAATATTTTTTCTATGGCGTTAGAGAACACTTTTTATTGGACATTCAAGTTTATTACTCAATAGTACTTAGTATCATGATATAAAAAAATATATCGTTTCATATTTAATGTGGATTATAAATATTAAATTTAAGGCATTCTTCACTTACAACATTGTCTTATTCGAATATAAAAAAATCGATCGATATTGTATTTATTTTATGATCCATCAAATATCAAAGTGTTTCTTGAATGAAGAGAGAGAGAGAAAGTTCGATGTTATAAAATATTCATTGCATCCTATTTTTTTTAACAGAGATAGCTTTAGCTTGCATTTTATGAATTGAAAGAAACGGCGATAAAAATTGATTGGGAGTGAAAAATGGAAACTAGCATCTGGAAAAAATCCTAATCTTAAATGTCAGTTAGCAAAATTTTTTTTTCGTTTAATTTTGTAATATGATTTATTAATTTGAATGTCTTCAATCTTCATTTCGATTCTCAGTTAGTGCTTTCGGAACTTTAGGATTATCTATTGTTTTATACAATTTTATACGATACAAAATGAATCAGTTTACTTCATAACACCATATCATATGTATCTACTTCATTTCCAGTCCCTCAGAGTATACTACTCTGAACTTATGTATACAAATATTTAGAAATCAAAATTAGCGAAATTGCTCAAGTATTTTTTGAGTTTGAGCAAGACACACGCACAACTAGCTATTTTTATATATAAGATAATTAACATCATATAACTGTGTGTGCGTAGACAAAAATAAAGATACAAATAATCTACATTAAAAATGGACATCTAAAGACTTTTGATATTTTGACCCAGCATGGAAAACTGGATGGACACAGTGAATTTTTTGACAAAGTGGAAAGATATCAGACTGCAAATTCTACAGAAACAAGCCCCAATGACTTACATATATCGAGAATTACATAAGCATGTATAATATGGGAATGCATACTTTACGATTATATTTAGTAAGAAATAAATTTCTTCCGTACAGATCGGTCGCAACCGTAAATTAATACATTTACACTTCTCTTTACAAAGGTGTTAGTATGGCCGGCAGGACTTACTGCCTGAGACAATTTTTTCCAGTTAAACCGTCCCGTCTTTCTGAGACAGGCCAACGCTAGGAAGAAATTTCAAGTGAAAAAAAACACTTAGTGGCTAAAAAAATGAACGTGTTATTCGGGGAATGGAATCACATTCTGTTCTTCTTGACACACTTTTTATATTTTTCAATTCAATTTATTCAACAAATATAAAGTACAAGATTAAATAAAACAACACTAACAAACACAAATTCTCACATAATTGTCATTAAATGCCCCCAGACAGCGTGTACCGCTGGTATGAGGGGGTCAACTACATAGTATAGTACCTATATTAAAACAGTATACAGACCTGTTATCAATAAAACAAACTTTTAAGTATTTCTATAATATATTAAAGTAATACTGCAAAGTTTGTTTTATTTATAAATAGGTACCTATAATGACTTAATATTACAAAGTTACAAATAATGTATTTGAAAAATTACAGTATACAGAAATAAATCACAAAAATGAGGAAAAAAAACACAGTTCGACATTCGTCAATACGCTTCGCTGGAATACACACGTTTCATTTTTCGATTTCATTATTTTGTGCTCGCTAAAATTTGAAAACGGCTGGACCGGTTTGGCGTATTTTGGTTTCCAAATATTCCCATTCATCGTCATCATTGGCACTATAGCTCATTGTGAGCCTCGGCCTCCTCCAGAATTCCCTGCCATTCTCCCCTGTCCAGTATCCATCGCCCGCCTCCTCGAGTTAGTCACCTCCATTGACCTGAGATCCTCCTCCACGCCACCCATCCACCTCAGCCTTGCTCTTCTCACACTACGTCTCCCCTCTGGTTTTGTACTAAGAATCTTCCTTGGAGTTCTGTCATCCTTCGTTCGCTGGACAGTGGACATGCCCCAACCATCGAAACCATTATCACACAAAGGACCGAAGCTTTCCCTCAGTACTTTTCCCATCAACTCAGGGTATTTTTTAACGGTGAGAAAACAATTATTTAAAAGAAAAGAAAAATCAAAATTTGTTTTCCCATAAGTCTTTCTACCTGTCAGATTTATGTTACAACCAAGGTTCATTCTTTACTTCTTTTGAGTTTAAAGTAGGTTATAGGTATGATGTTTACCTTTTCATCTAGTAAAATTGTAAATTTTGATTATAAATTTACCTTTATATTCAACATCATGAAAACAAAGACATTGATTCTATATTGGGAGTGGGTGATATGAAAAAACGTGCTTGAGTTCAACAGGATTCTGCATGCATATCATGTTACACAATGAAAACTATATAGCGGAACTAACTATTCATATTAGGTGAGTAGCTATAATATAGGTAGGTAGTTTACACACCCAGAGGTCTGTGGTGGTTACACAGAGAAACCGCCACACGGTATTGGAGAGATGCCAAATGAGGAGCACCAGTAGGTATCTGCCATTGATACCGAAAATCATAATATCGTATAACGACTATATCACACACCGTGAACAATATGAATTTATTATGCCCTCCCAAGACGTTCAACATTATCGCTCATTATTCATGTTATACATACATTTTAATCTATGGCAATTTTTTTAAGGTTGCATCTTCCGGGTGCTTTATTCAGTTGACTTGATTGAAATTTCAAAACCAAGTACTAGCTACTCACATAATGTTGGGTGCAGTCATCGAAATGTGTTTTGTAAATTTAAAGATCAAGCAATGACCGACTAACGGCGCTTATACCCGTGTTACTAATGTTCCGCGCGGGCCACACCTACACATTCATCTTTTAAGTGGTACATGAGTTCTATTATTATTTGAGAAAACCCACACACATAAGAACAACAACATCAATAGTTTATAGGCAAACTCCATTCATTTCCAAACAGGGAGTCAAAATTCTCGTTTTTTCAGCTAAAGGGGAGTAGTCCCTTGTCAAAATATATTCGTTCAAAAAAAGATATTTTAGGCACTAAATGGGGGTAGGTACCTACTGCTAATTAAATTTGAATTATTATCTAAATTACCAATTATGTTTAAAACGAACGAAATTGTTTTGTTGTATATAGGTAATTCAATCAATTTGATCGGACAAACATGAATATATTGAAGAAAATTTTGCACTGATTTATGACATATTGTGTCATGCAAATGATATCATTTGATAGGTAATATAGACATTAAAATATACACAGATGGGTTCATTAACATCCTGTTTCCATATTTGTAATGTTTATTCCGACATATCGGAATATAATTACTAACGGTTTATTGCTCTAGTAATTTTTGCTTATAGTAATCCAATGTTCCTAGTATGTATGTACGTATATTGTAAAGTAATCAAACAAATCTAAGAGAGAAAATAATATTGACATTACGTATTATCTAATTAAGGAAAGGTTCACCAAAATTTAGAAGCCCATCCACATCCTAGAACAGGTCGGCCGTTAGAGTTTCTAAGGGAAGTACTGAAGGTTCATTGATTTACACCAGAATCACTCTTAGATGAGTAAACACTGAGTTTGATTTGCGGATAGAAACCATTAATTAATTTCAAACTAGAAATCAATTGTACGAAGTTGATCAATAATTTACCCTCGTCCTAAAAAGGTAAGTGAACAAGCCAGGGTACTCAGGAGAAACAAAGGTTTGTTTTTGAGGATGTTTTTAACATGTTTCATACGTCATAACTTGATGATGGATTCGTACGCGGAACATTGGAAAATTTGCAATATTAATTCTAATTTTGAAATCAAATTGGCGTTTGACAGAATTTGTCATTTGTTTGATAGTTGGTGCGATTGACAGAACGAGGTTTGAAAATATATAATGGTTAAAATGCAATAAATTAGAGTACCACAGGGCAACGTCTGTCGGGAGAGCTAGTCCAGTAATTATGGTTAACCCATACAGAGATGACTTTTAAGAGCAACTCATTTTATATTCAGATCAGAGCACATAATTCCTCCGGTACCTATTATTTGTGTTTGCTTCATGTTTACTTGTAAAATTGAGTATTTTCTGCAGCAAGGCCGAAGTGGGGAAGTGTTCTGGAGAGATGCTAATGCAGTCGCTGGCTGCATGAAATTATTAAGTGCTGTTGACTGCACCAGAGAGAGAAGGATTACCATTTAGCGCTGAGCTTGCCGCCCGTTTCTTCACTTCGACTCGTTAGCGAAGTTACATAAACATCACGTCAATATAATTCAATTATCGTGTTCTTTCATATTATTAACAGAAGAGTTCTATATAATTCTATCCTACAATTAGTCTTATTAAAAAGTTCAACCAATAAAAGTTTCTTAATAAAGTATGCTTTTTCCTCTGCCATAACAGACAACATTTAGTAGATCGATTATACGTTAATGTATGCGTAAATCTTATCGTTTGGAATCTACCTCTTCATTCGGTCCCTCAATGCTAAGGATCGTGATTGCCATACACTCCCACTAAACTCCTTCCATTTCGCTTGATCTTCATCCATTATAATGGACCCATATAGTGTGGTTCTCGTTGCCCTATCGATGTGGTCAGACCATTGTATGGGCAATCAAACCCTTTTCCACATAATAGTGAGTTAGAGGTAGGTGGTATGTAATTTTTTTATCGCTCAGGTACTGGAAAACTATTATTTTGCAGTTGTGGCTACTGAAATGACCACCCAACAACAAATATAAAAATAGATAGAAAGATAGATTTTTATTTTCTTTTCACAGTATACGCGTACAACAACAATACACAATTTACAATACTTTTTTTTATTGAAGCCTTCACTCGTTTGCGAGTGTTATAGGGCTATAGCAATACAAATACATAAAATATTTTCGTGAAAAAAAAACCCAGCCAATGAGATGCTGGTAGGTGTAAAGGGACAAAAATGTACAAATATTAAAAACAAACAATCTATCAATTGAATAAAAATAATTATAGAATGATGTATAAAAATAATAATTATTGAATAATAATAATAATAATATTATACTTAACAGAATTTCAATTTATCAACTGGTGCCTACTTACAAGATTTTTTTAATAAATCTGTGCTCACTCAAAGTGAAAATAAATACACTCTGCCTCTTTCACAGTAAGCTACTGAAAGCTTGTGTCATGGAAGAGGAAGATGGTTGGCACTTGGGATTCAATTCTATGAAAGCCGGTGTTGTAACCACTACTTCAAATTGTCAACAATATTTGTAAAAAGTCAATAATATATACGTAGCTAAGTAAAACTATTGTTCATATTATTATAGTCAGACTAGTTTTTAGTACACGCGAATTTCTATCCGAAGTACAAAGAAGATTGTTGTTAAATCCGAGGAATATGCACTTGCACTGGATCGTGTCGGGTTAGTATAAGTCAACAGTGCATGTTCATCAGCAGATGGGATAAAACAATATGGGAGCATGTATCTTGGCTGTACGGCGCCACCAATGTCATAAAACGTGGATTAACTCCGGTAAAGCGGATAATATGCAAGTGGAATAAAGTTTTCGTATAGAACTCCTTAGTAATATAATACCGATTAAGTATTCTAATAGTATTATATTATTACAAACAAAATATTATTTAAGATCATAGTGAGTACAAAGAGAAGTTAAATGTTTAAAGTTCAGTTTAGTTGATTATTAAGATGGTATTGTGGAAAATAAGTATTTTTTGTTTGTGTACCAATACGAAATCGAAAGACTTAAGCTAGATTGATCGCCGATGTCGGGGGAGTTTGACAGGACAAAGAAAAACTAGCAGCATTAAGTACGTCTTATTTATATTTTCCTCGATGGATAAAACCTACCATTTTCGATGTTATAATTATTTTATACGGCGATAATCTGATGACAGTGTGAACTGGGAGAAGTTGTAATTCTTTTTCACGTTGCGTCTTTTTCAGGATTCTGAACGTAACGCAGTGTTTTCAGATTGTATTTAGACTTTTCTGGGTTGGCTGGTAGAAATCTTTAAAGGTAAGTCTTCTTATTTAATTGTTCAAATATTTTTCTTCATATTTTAGTGCAAAATTAATTTTATTTATTATTTTTGGTACCTACCAACCTCAGCAACAAAATTTAATTTAGACGCGGACAGAATTCGACTCCTAAACCTGAAAAACTAATACAGTTATTTTTTAAATATTATTTAACGATTTTGATTTTTAAATGCAAAATCATTTATACAATTTTTATTTGAATAAAAATGCATGAATATTGAAGGATTTTGCAAAGCTAGGAAAAGATTTAGGGGCCTCTTCTGAAGAAAGTTACCGAGGTATGCATTTTTCGGGCTAAAACCTCACAATGACTAATAAGTGATAAATTATTCCTCCATATTTCAGCTAATTATTAGAATATTGTTCCATTTTGCCTAAGCCTTTTCCCAGAAGCGCCATTTATACATATAACGTTCGAACCCACATTGTCATCAATTACAGTATCACAAGTGAGCCGTTGCATGAAACAACTTGACAATATAATGGCATTAATCATTCATCCCTCTCTCCCTAGGGCTCGAGTCAAGGGTTGGAGTGAAATGGAGGATGTCACTGAGTATATATACATAATATATTACTTACACCTATGATAGATTTTCCACGCGTTTTGTAACTCGTGGTATAGGTAACACACATACATTGTTTTTTCACGTTTTTGAGATAGCCCATTTATAAACACTGAAAATGAATCTAGGCTCACTTAAAGTGAACACAGAATGAGTTGTGAAAAAGGAAGACGGTCAGCACCTGGTTTCGAATCCACGACCTTCAGAACGCTGTACGTACTAAAGCTATCGGCTGGACCACTGAGCCACTAACCTCCACATTTATTACTATAAGGATGCATTATTATTATTTAAAAAAAGTGACATTAAATCAGATACATACACATACATTCTCCCTTTAAGGCCACCCGCACAACGCAAGCCAGCCCGGAGGAGAAAGATCCGCAGCAAACCCGACCCGCACGAAACCGACCCCCTAGCTCGATCAAAGCAATCAAACCAAATAGCCGGCCCCGGACAAATCAAGCCCGCCGCGAATTACCCCCAAAACAACCAGCAATGCGGGGAGCATAGGGAGGCATCAAGAGCTCCCCATTACGCTCGAAGGCGTCCGACTCTCATTGTGCCTTTTCTGACCAGTTGAGATTTAAGGACGCGGTCCCGATCTGATTTTTCGATTACCTGCCTCTTACAGGATGCTCGACAAACCAGCAAAAAGAGCAGAGGTGCTATTCTTAGCCGGCAACCCCACGGAAATTTTCAACCATAAAATGTTTTTTTTAACCATCACGCCATATCCCGGAAGGGGTAGAAACAGAGTAAGGTTTTACATTCATTCCTTTCCAGACAAACTGGCATAACGTTTCGCACGCATTTTGTCCTATTCCTTTTACTCCTGACTTGGCCCTCCTTTCAGACGGTACCAATATGATGATATTTTGTTTGAAGTCAAACAAATTCAGTGGGAAAAAATCAATCGAGCTGCAGTTTCAGGTGGTTGGTAGACCAGTGTTATCAGTCGCCGGCTTAGGTGGTGCGTAATCACGATGGTCAATTAAAAAAAATTAGAAAGCTTAGGGCTCAAGCCTGACATGCATATGCATGACATAGGTGCATCTGCAAAAAAGCTATTTATTATAGTGGGTTCTTTTTAAGATTGTTTCATACAATCTTTTACCAACCGACCTTTTTTTCAATAAGTACTTTTTATTGTTATCTTATGACATATTTTTTTCTATTTTTTAAATCACAATAGATCTGGTTTCTAAACCGAATAATCGCTTGTGTGTATTTTTTACAATATTGTGTTAAGCCAAGTCTCCTTAAATTATTCTTTTCTGATTTTGCCTGTCAGTCCTTTAAACGTTGCAAATGATTATGCATTAAGCTGTTATTTGACACTGGCGTACTTGGGGCAGGTCTATTGATATTCGGAATTTGATTTTTTGTAAAGTTATCTCAGTTTTCATTTTCTCCAGTAGTGGAAGGTTAAAAATACTAAATTGTTATTGGTGAATATTATAATAGTCGTTGCCTCAAAAGGGGTGTGAACATGCAAGAAAAAGCCATTCTCTCCGTTAATTTAATGTGGGAGAGTAAGTGCTTTCTTCTGAAGACACAATACAATCTGATTATTGAATAACGATAAAGCATTGTCGCTGAGTACATATCTAGCTTACTAATTGACCAAATGATAAGTCATGGAAAAGCGGGCACATAAGGCGGAAAGACAAACAAAAACAGTTAAGGTACCGTATTTAGAGTATCCCTGAGGACAAGGCCAACAGGCTAACACATAGTGAGATGATTGTCCACAATTTAGGATGAAAGAGATTTTTTTTTTTTTTTTTTTTTAAATGAATCTGTGCTCACTCAAAGTGAACACAAATACACTCCTTGACTCTTTCACAGAAAGCTACTGAAAGCTTGTGTCGTGAGAGAGGAAGATGGTCGGCACCTGGGATCGAACCACGACGTCCGCTGTACGAAAGCCGGCGTTGTAACCGCTGGGTCACCAACCACTTCTAAAGATGCAATAAACAATAGATTCCATAAAATAAAGAACATTGAAATCATATAAAAAAATATATATGATAATATTTTCAACAAATCCTGACAGATTAATAAAAACGAGCAGATTGATTTTTGAACAATACGACATTGCCAAAAAAATAAGCCAACGGGAATTAAATTTGGAGAGTAGGTCTAAAAAGTGATGTTCTTTTGTTCTTGTATCATGATTTATAAAGCACAGCAGAAAGCCATTGTCATAGTGACAGGCTGCGTATTGGATTTCAGGATGGCTCCATTCCCCACACATTATATCTATCCGCTTTATTTATACGCACCTACATTTTATTCGTTGTCGCACGCAAAATATGTGTCATGTGTAAATTATTAATAACTGAGGGGTTGCCGGAGCACCTCTACTTCTTTTGATGGTTTTTCGAGCATCCTGTAAGAGGCATAAAATCGAAAAATCAGATTGGGACTGTGAGGTTGACCACCTCATGTCCATAAACCCCAACATGTCAGAAAAGGCGCAAGAAGTAAGCCTTCTGGAGCCCATCAGAGGGGGAAGGGGTGTGTAGGAAGTTGGTGTACCCAGGGGACTGTTTATTTAAGTTTTTGTTTTTTGTTATGAAAATTTTTGATTGAGGGAGGGTGTTAAATGGCAATCAAAAGTAAGTTTTGTCTATGGAAGTTTATAAGCATAGATAATGAAGGAATTTAAACAAAAGAACACTTGTGAAAAAATACTGAACACGGTTGATGTTATATTTGTTTTATTTCAATAAAACTAATTATCAAACATACTTTCTTTATTTCAAATAAATTGTGGAGAGCTGTTGATGCCTCTCTATGCTCCTAATTATGGAGAATGTATTTATGTATGGGCCTATGTAAATAATTCAGCTGTGATGACATCTGTAATACAACATAAAAAAATTACAAGGTTGTGGGGTCGAATATCTGTACCACTATTTACACATAGCTCATATTTTGTGTGCAACAATGATACGGCATGCTCGTATTACTATTGTCGCAGCTAACTGCCTCTCTATATACATAAACCTAGGGACAGAGATAGCTCTTGACAAATTGACGTCGCGAATTGTAAAAAAACACACCAAACGGATTCAGATTAAATTGATTATTGTTTATTTAGAAATGCCACTAAACTAATATGTAGTCATTAATAACTAAACAATAATTATTGTTGGTATGTGAGCATCTAATTTTTATCAAGGTAATCAATGGTTACATACGTAAGCGTTATATCAAAAGATTGATGCCCGAAAACGCGATATTTTTCGAACATTTTTTTTTATTCAAAATTACATTCACGTCGAATTCTATAGCACGATACTATAGTACGAAGTGTTATGCCTTTGTTTTTTTCTCTTGTTCTTCAATTTCGTTTGTTTTATTGCGCGAGATTTTAATATTGAAGTGGATTTGAAATGTCTTTTACTTATAATTACCTAAATAAAGGCTTATCTGATTAAATTTTGACATCTTTTAAGAATATTTTTTGCGGAGTTGCGTTAAAAAAGTAGTTTAAAAGGTGTTGAACACGCATTTTTCCCTTGGTGGGACGTGTTTCCACTAGACATGGTACGGTGACACCTACGCGCCGTACCATTTAATATAATATTTTTGAATATTCACAAGACCATGTACCTACATACAACTAAGGAAAAATAAAACCCTAGAAAAGTGCTTTAATAATGTTAAAATTTTAATTTATAATCATAGCAAAGTTTATTTACGTAAATAAAAACTTGAACAAATATTTTGAATTTTTCTTGTTTTTTAAATTATATGTAGGTAAGTACTTGGCGGTTGATGTATTGAGTGTAAAGAATTGAGTTTGTTTACATCTCTAATATTTATTGATTGGCATTCTTATACAGTCATATATTTATAGAAAATTAAGTTTCCGTGACATTTACGGTGTCGCTAAGTTAGTAACAAAACTTTGTAAGGAAAGTGTATGGCGCCCCTGCAGAATACTTCGGAAAGCTCGGCATCCCATACACAATTCCCGTGAGTTTATCACTTACGTTAGTGATTAATATTCGGAAAAGGGGTATTTGAGGGAAAAAATATACATATTTCTTCTAAGTCCCTCACCTAATGCTGAATTAATACAACATTTTCTTAGTGGATAAAATAGAGTTTGTTCACCAAAAGAATTTAAGTAGATTTGGGAGTCAATCTGCATATCCGGTTACAATCCTGCGGCTGCTAGGATGACTTTGAAACATCAATCGATCATGTCTATAGACTTGTAGACCATTTCGCTAATGGATTAGACGAGGAAATTAACCCAACATTGACTGATGTGCGGGCAACTAATCGATAAAAGACACAAAACTTCACTAAAGAAAAATTTGATGCTATATCAGTTGTAAGATTATTTGTTTGTATAAATAATAATTTAAAAAACATAGAATCTGAAGTCGTTATGAAGAACAGAGTGCATTAATATCTCAAGATTTTCCGCTTTCACTTCGACTTACGAATCGTATTTATCAAAAGATTTTCTGTTCCATTTTCCTCCAGTATAAACCAGGTTAGATTTGTGTCTACGCTATTTATAGTCTCCAGATAGCAGCCTCAACGTTCATCTTTTGCGAAAGGCATTTAAATGAATCAACAAAATTCAAGCGAAGCGAAAAATTCTAATGTGGTTTCAGAGTTCGTGGGAATGGAAATGGTGTGTATGTAGATATTTTGCATACTCATGTCATTTCACTGCTTGAAACGAAGAAAACTGCAAGAAGCCATGAAATGGACAATTTTCAAAGCATATTATCCGTGAAAAAATAATAATGTAAGAGATCTTTCAAACACAAATAAATCACTATGCATTAATTTTGTTTTGAGGGCCTTTTCAGTGAAGGGTCTAATGCGGAAAACATGTAGCTAATATATTATCTTGTTTCCCTATAGGTACTTATTGTTTGGTAAAATTTGGTTTTGTTTGCTTTGTGTTCTAATGTGGAAATAATAAATGTACGTACATAACATAAAATCGGTACGTCGCGTCGGTCGAACGCTATTACCTACGTGCGATGGCAACACTGGATCTCGCATCTCAAACTCAACCAAAGGGTATGGAAAAACATGCATGAGTGTTCAAATGGTAGTATGAAGAATTCAAAGAAAGGCGCACAGTCGTCCATGACAAATAGCGGTAAGGAAGGCCATCGGTTATGCACTGGGTTCATAGGGAGCGGTCCGTCATCTGACAAGACGGCCGTCTTTCAAAATATATGACAATGTATTTTTGTTACTACGGTAACAATATTGACTAGTGAAGTTCTAAGCTGTCACATTCGCCGCTGTTTATACTAGCGCCGAATTAGTAGCGAAACAGACTATTGGCGACGAAACGGTGTTAGGTTAGTTAGATTGTGAAAATGGAAGCGGCATACTGGAAGAACGAAGGCTGGCGGTTCGAACAAAGGTATTACAGCAAATGGGTTTTTTAAACTTCTTTGCATACAGTGATACATTGCCCAAAACGCCTTAGGGACTTTTAATTTTCAGAAAAATACCCGGTAGGTGGTATAAAAATATTAAAATTATTTTATATCTCGACGGTGAATCTATTATCAGGAATTCTTTTACAACATTCATGTAATTGTATTGGAAAAGTTTATGGTAGGTAACTTTATATACATAGGTATTAAAATATATCACGTAGTTTAGACGACAGAATCTTTTTACAGATCATTGGAGCGGAAACAATAACCTTGTAAGATATTATGTACCTACTGTTCCATGTGTGTGGGCCCAGGATACATACCTAAGAGGCATCCTCGTGTGATGTTGCCAGCATCCCACGGAAGGACCGAATGTAATGTATCATTTATGCGGAATCTTTCGCCATATCCGACCTTCGACTTTACAACTTCTAAATATATTATAGAGACCATTAAAGGCGGCGTTACAAATTTAAAACGAGCCAAATCGTTATTTGAATGAAAATTTATTGGGAATTTTTATGAGGTCAAAGGGAATGTCATTATTTAGATACTTCCAATACCTATTATAATCGAACCGTGGTTTTTGCGATTAAATATATGAACTGCCTAATATAAATATTTTCGACTCAAAATTGCTCCTCTTTTCCACATGAATTGATCAGTGCGTCATTTCAACGTCAATTTAACACACAATTTTCAAATGAATTTTAAATATACTTCTTCTTTCCATTGCTGCATTCAGGCCTCTTCTAAAGATTTCCATCTTTTTCTATCTTGAGGTTCTCTTGATTGGTTTCTCTCAGCAACTGGAATCACATCGTCATCTTTTTTGGGGTCTCCTTATTTTACGATTCTTATCTGTAAAAACTATCCATCTTCTGATCTTTCCATTTCTTATTTTTTATCGCTAACACTGATTCTTATTTATTCAGCGAGTTATATAGAATGAAGAGCGTGTAGAATGGAGGCGATTCTGAACAAGGTGAGAAAGACATTTGATCAAGTGTGTCCCAATTTTTTAAATTGCTATCGTGTGGAGTTACAATGAATTTTAGGTTTGGAGATCTTCATTTCCAGGATCAATTTTGGCAAAACGTCACTGATTTTTTTTTTTTATCAAAACATTTAATTCCTCCTGCTCTCTTCTAATGAGAACAATATATCATCTTAAGGTTATTCGAATACATAACATCAATCTTCATTCCTTTATGATAACAATCTAACGTCTTGAACTTTCTAGGGTCAAAGTGAGTTAGTGCCACCTTGTCTAACCTTTTTTTAAATTTGATTCTTAAATATTTTTTTGTATCTATTTCACATATCTAATATCCCGACTGATTTCGTGCATGGTCACAGGAGACTATATCTTCTTCTTCCTATGGCGTTTCAGTACCTATGGGTAAGGGTATATGTCAGCAATGACCGAATATCGAAACGATCATGGAAAATGTTAAAAAAAAATAATACAAATTTATAGAGCGATAAGAGCTTGATAAAACACGTACTTGCCCCATAGGTCTCCCCGACCGACGGTGGCAACCACGTCTGCGAAAACTTCTCGGTCTCGCACCAGCCGGAACAACTCGTCCACCGTTCCTACTCCGGTCCATTCTCTTGCGTTGCGCAACCAACGCTTTCGGACGAGACCTCTTCGACCATCCACATTTCCCATTATTTACTTATTTATTTATTTACAATTTTGGAAACTCCAACAGAGCACAGATATAAACATAATATTTCAGTGTCCTATTTGTTTTTTTTATTGGTTCTATTTTTCTTTCTTTTTTATTTTGAAATCATAGTTTTAGTTCTTGTTTTTATTTCTTTTGATAATATACCTACCAATGTATAGAAATATGCATGCATATATGTATACCTATGTATATACATATTTCTTTCTTTATTTTTTTTTAACCAAGAAGGTGTGGCGCAGTGAAATGTTTTTTGTGGGTTTTATTTGAATGCTCTGACGTTGATTGTACCCACCTAACTATGCACAATAACTTTGCGGGAGATACCTGTTATTGGAGCACTGGAGATTATATCCTTCCCTTCCTTTCCGTTTCCGGTACATCAAATCTGAAACCCCCCAGGAACTGGCCACCCGAATGCCGCCATCCCTCGCCATCACGGTGTCCTCGTGTGTGCATGTGTCACCAGTCAGAGGCCACGAGAACAGGTGAGAGTAGTTTTGCACGGAGCCGCACTCACAAGTGTCTTCTTCTCTGTAACCCCACTTTTGGAGATTCTATATGTTTGTTTCATGTTTTTTTTTGTTCATGTTGTTCAGTGTTCTGTTGGTGTCTCTATTAAATAAATAAATAATACTTTACAAAAGGAGACAACACATACAAAATTCACCAGTGTTCTAAAAAGAGGTGTCCGCCACTTACGAATCAAGGAGACTATAATATGAGAAACGAATAAGATACAATGGTTTTCTAGGACTATTTAAGGAATAAAAATCGTGTTTTAATTCAATTAAAATATTGCATTTAATAATAATTATTAAGGTTTTCATTTTCATAATATACGGAATTTAGGAAATTTCATGAACAGCTCAACCTGTCTTACGCTAACTTGTTGAGCAATATTATTAAAAATTTTATTTGGCCGTATTATTCGGGATAACGCAGACATAATTGCCAGAATTCGTAATAATGCGTAAAGAAACGAAGGAGAGAAATGATTTACAAACAACGCAATATCTCTACGTAGGAAAAAGATTTGTAAAATTTATTATCCTCCGCTCACATTATAATAATAAGGCTAATATATTCCGAGGATAACACGGCAAAAGAAATAACGTCGGAAACATTGCTGACGAATGAATACTACAAGATGAAGGGACCGAGTAGCAAACCGAGGCCATATCTTGTACTCATAGAATGTGTTTGAAATTTTATTCCTTGTTTAAAAAAAAAACGTCAAAAGGCTTTACAGAAAATGTGAACAGGCTTTCAACTCTCCCGGACCAAATAAGTATATTTATCAGATTCGACGGGACCGGTTCACTGGTAGAGAATGTTTCAAGCATTAAGTTTCGCCAATTATACTAACACCTATGTAAGTATAGAAGATTATTATTTATTTATTGATTTTATAGGTAACCTTCTGAGTATTTTTGACAATAGTATGAACTTTTCTAATGTAACTTAATGGAGCAACAGTACATCGTCCTTTGGATTCGACGCATGGTGATCAGATCATCTCCAAGCATTTGATTGAACCGTCGCGCGCATACCGAACTCGGCGCATCTGTCGCAAACACAACATTTTCTTCTAAAGAGGAAATTCTCTAGTAGGTATGTATTATGTTCTTTCAAAGCAAATCTGAGAGAAAGTAGTGTGGATCAGGGTTACACAACGCAAGATGGAGCATAGTTCAGTACTCTTGTTGTCTCTAGACGCCCTTGCATATTATTTTATGTAAATTTTTAACCTTTCATAGCCATTGTGGCTTTGAAAGAATTGTTTGTAGAATTCTTTGCAGAATTGTTCTGCAAATAAGAAAGAAGAACGCGCATTGTGCAAACTTTAGTAGCTTTTCTACCAAGGTGTGGCATAGGAGCAGAACAAGTATTATTGAAAATCAACACGTTCTTATATCTGAATATATTTACCTGAGGAGAAAATCAATCAAAAGATCGCTCACCAAATGTCGGCTTTGTAATATGTTATTATGTCCGCATCAAAGAGAATCAAGAAAGGAAGGTAGCTACAGAACATTTTCATTTAAATTCTCAGATTCGTTTCACTGGGTCAATCACAATACAATTTCGTTAGTTACCGAAGCTGATATCTCTGCGTTTCCGCCCCTTTCCATTTTCCTGTGCCCTATTGATCAACATCAAAAGATTTAAGAATGCAAAGCGGTGATCATATGGACCTTTTTCTAAAATAGGAAGTGGATCTCACAACACAGCGACATAATCCTGCGAAATCGTTGTTTTTTTTAATCAAATGTGAATATTTAAAATGATAAAGAAAATAGTTTCACAACTTCAAAATAATTTTAATAAAATGTTGATTGTAGGTACCTACGTACGAGCATTTAAAACCGATTGGTTGGTTGAACATTTTTAAGTTTGTGTTGTGTTACCGTACGGTAGCAGACAATATTCCTCTTCCACAAATTGATACATTAGTAAAGGGTATAAAAGTGTATTCCCCTTACTAACATGTTTAATGAGCGTTTATTTCCAGCAGCATGTGGATGCCACAAAACTATGCGGCATTTGTATAACTTCATTTCAGCTTAGGCCAGAATTTAAGCCCGCCAAATCTTACTCTTACCCAGAAGAATAAAAAAATATCCGTAGATTATTATTTTCTATTTTCGTACAGAGGTACAGTCAAAATGTGTTGAACGGAAATCATTTCAATGAAGACTACTTCAAAAATTTTGTTTTAGGTACAATGCTGAAAAAAAGTTTATATTAAAAAAATCTTACCATAATAATTTAGTACAATTTGGTTTAAATGGGGTCTATTCTGTCATTTGAGATGTTTGCCCTAGTACAGGCTTGGCCTATTTGGGCAGCATTTCCATTTGTTGTCTGTTATCACTGTTAATATTATGTATAAATAAAATAAATAAATAAATTCTTTCAACAATATATACAATAAGTTAACAGGTTTCACATGTGATTAATTTTCTACTACACCGCCATCTATTGGATTTTTTTTAAAAAAGTAAAGCAATTATTGAGGAATTGTTTTGATTTCAAACTTATGACCCATCGAATTTCATCCCGCATCCGAATCAACGATAACTATTACATAATGCAATAAATTATTAGTTTTAATGTCGTAAATCACATTTTATTCATGTAATAAGTCAAAATTATTTTTTTATTCTGCGTTAGGTCGAAGGTCGACGGGCGGGTCAGCTAGTATGAGTTTAAAATACACAATTAAAAAATAAATGATTTTTTTATCAAAACAAAGTTGATCTCAAGCTTGTTGATAAATCACAGGTACCAACAAGAAGCGGTGAATTTTCCTGACTTTTGCGTGTAATGAATTATGGAGTTGCGAGTAAATTCTTGATGAAAATTGATATGAAAATCTAATCAATTTTCAATAACTAAACGCGAATATTAATTGATAAGGGGCTTCGGTAGAGAGTGGATCTGATATTCTGGAAAGTGTAGAGTAACATAAATTCATCAAGTATAAAAGCAATAAATTGTACCATCCTCTTGAGTTTTATAGGGTTATGTCAAGGGTAAATTAAATTATTGTTTACCGACGACAAAAATCAATAGACTTTTACATTACATGAAATCAGTTTATATGTTGAATCTATTTATTATATGTACATTTTAAAGCATCTCCTTCCTCCTTTAAATATAGAGGAATAATACCAAAAATAATCTCCTCTTTTCCCCTTTTTTTTAAATTTTATCATTGTTATTTTGTTCTTGCAACGTTGTTTTCCGCGGAAGCAGCCTTCCAGTCATTGGTGTTCATTTTGAAGGTCTGTTATTAAAAGTCTCTAGCATTATTTGCGGCTCATATGTTTGGTTCTCTGTCATCCCCCATTTAATAACATCTGTTCTCCTTTTGAACCTCATTCAGGGGCATAGGAAGGCAACAAGAACCCTCCGCAGCGCTCGATCTTGCGTAATGTTTATGACCTCCCATGCCATGTCCAAATTCTTCACCTCTGCCTCGAAGGAGTGGAACACAGTTTGAGAGGGTCTCCTTCTCGATAAATATGAAGATTATCTTTATTTTTGAATAAGATGATAATATCATAATTAATACATTATATTGTCTACTGCCCCAGAACAGATTTATCTAGTGGGGCAGTAAATTCCATCTAAATAACATGGATTATGTTTTATTATATTTATGTATTATGTGCCTATAATTGTGTCATTGTCGTGATGCTTATAGTGTGCCTAATTATATATTTATTTTTTGGAATAAAAATCATTTCATTTCATATCATACCTATAGTTTGGAGTTTACAGATCAAGGTTAATAAACATTAATATGTGATTGTAAGTCTGCAGGTTTTTCGCTAAGAAGTACTTAAACTATAAAAACGTTTCATTATTATAAACACATTAAAGAAAAAAGCTTTAAGAATAATATGAATTATACGTTTCTCTCCTCAAAAAAATGTCTGTCTAAGGTAAGTTTCTGTGGTTGTTCCTTCTTGTTAATTAATTACTGTAGGTTAGGAAATCAGTGTAATTAATCACCCAACTTAAAAACTCGGGGAGTTTTTCAACGGTTGTGTATTCCCTTGGCATCTGAATCGGATTAATAATAACTAACACTGTACCTTGGCGGTGTATTCGGAAGCCATCGCAGTTAATTGCCAGCCTTAGTGATGTGCTTAACAATAAAATGTTTAATTTGAACTAAAAAATGGGACAATATTATGGAGTTGTATTAATAGATTTAATAAAAATTGTGCTTAGACCTGATAGATAATTTAAACAACTCTAGCTGGCTTATTCCAATCACAAATCTATGTCTCTCAAAAATTGTTCATGTTTCGTCCTTAAAAAGTGTTCAGTTTTTAAGGACTAAACATGAACAATTTTCTGATCTTAAGTAACCATTTTTATACTATGCAAGATTCTATGTCTAAGTTACTGATACGCTGTTCGGTAGACAACTTTCATAACTTTTGTTATGGCCTGTAAACATTTGTAGGCCTAGACAAATTGCATTTGGCGATCGACTACAAAAGAAATCTTCGACAATGTAGAGTAGGAAGAAAATTAACTGTCCACTTTTTATATTTTTATCTAATTGTCTTTGTTTGATTTAAATACTTGTTAAAAAAACCTATCCCGAAATATATTGGACGTATTGTTACTGGATGGCTCCTACAAAAGGCAGAGAGGAGTCAGAGAACGAACTAATGTTTGTGTTAAGATAAAACGCTCAAACCCACTTATTCATCGTCTAGCTCACCCCACAGCCTGCATCCACCTAGTTAACCAATAGCCTATGTCATGTCCTATTTAACATATATTCCGCGAAGCGCATGAAACAGAATAAAATTGATTTATAGTATTGCCTCAGAACAGACCTGCGTCTAGTGAGGCAATAAATTCCAGTATGTGTTATGTTGTTTTTGTGATTGAAATGTATATTATGTTGTTGGAATAAAAAAAAAAATAAAATATATATATATATATATATATATATGTTCCAGTGGACAGATAATTTTTCCGCTCTATACATTGACGAAAAATCTTCGTTTGTAGTCGAACGCCAATTTGAATTTGTCTACGTGGGGTGAACACGCGCGGTAAGGTAACTAATGCAACGTATCAAAATTTCATAGAACGCGGTTTGTGACGAACCACCGCGAACCACAGCGTACTATGGAAATTTGATACGTTGCATGCAACGTTACATAGGTTACGTCACCGCGCGTGTTCAGATGTGTACAGGCCCTTAGAGTTCCGAAGCAGACCGTCGGCGTCGAACTGTCAACTGTCAACAAAAGCATTGTTTAGTAAAATATAGGTATCAAAAGTGAATTTGTATCCGCATTTATTGAGCCGTGATTCATTTTAAGAACAAATGATACATAAAACCTCAAATATATAGAATTCACATGACAGATATCGAAATACGAAATAACAAGGTTTGATCTCTGAATAGTAGGTAGGTATACATAATAATATTATTTCCTCCCTTACCTCGTATAATAGAAAAAATATGTGATCCCTTATTAAATAAAATGCTTTGGGTTAACCCTAAAAGGTTCCTCCAAGACACAAGTAAGCAGATAATAATATATCCATCTATAATATTTCAAATATACAATGAGACTAAGATAACAATAGAAGGTTCATTTATTAATAATTCCATTACCACTGAGCATTACCAGATGGTTCGCACCCCACCCTGTACACCCACACACGTAGAATGTAAGCAGCCTTCGGCCAGGATATACACGGGTAGGTATGTGCATTATAGATTATATAAATCACCCCTACTTACTAAGAGATGCTTTATAAAAATTGACTAGAATGAGGTACCTACTCAATGCTTACTTATAAATCAACGCTATCCTTGAGAAACTTTGTATCGCTATAATCATTTTTGAAAAACGAATTGATAATACCGTTCGCTACGGTACCGAATGCAATTATTTTTTATAAATAATTAGATAGGTATTTCTAATTATTCCGGCTTCTCGAAGCAATGCTTTGTGGGACACCTACGTGTGAATGCGGTACATATGTTACTATTACTTACAATCCATTCAATGCCAGAAAACCCATTCTTCCTCCCTACCGAAACTTACAAAAAGTCATAAATCGATTTTACTTCTCTGTGCAATTAGTTTTTCAAATCTTTTTCGTATATTTCAAAAAGGGTTCATCTATATATCAATCAATTGCATTGTCTACATCAATCAATCAATCTACTCATTCATGATCAAAAATAAGAATTTTATTTAAAAAAAAAATCATGAATAATCTATCAGACTAAAAAGACATTCACCTAATCATAAAAACTCTGAGCAGTGTCTGTGTGCATTTATATTGAGCCAGCGACCTGCATAACAGTAAGTTTTCATGCTCCGACCTCATTTCCATCTTCCGTGTCGGTATTTTTTGGCTGACCTGTTTTTTAGTATAGCTCAATGAATCATATTTAATAAACAATATGGGTAACTTGTGTACCTACTAATTAGGGTTTATTAGTTACGCGTTAGGATTAAAAACGGATTGATTTGTTTTGACACTTGTCCATAACTTTTTGACTTCTTTCATAGAGACATCCTGGTTAAGTGATACTGTAGTGCTTATGGCCCTGAAAAGAACACATTATGCAAAGAAGGCCATGTCCAACAGTTGTTTGTTTAGGTAGGTTGTTTTTTTTCATGTACCGGCAGGCAGAACGAGTCATATTTTTCAACTATATTCAGCCCCATGACCCTAGCATATTCAAACTATGTTTGCCCTGTCAAAAGCTCATATTATCGTTTGACAGCTTATAATTTTCTTCAAATTTATACGTTCATCGTTTATTTGACAAATAAGGTACCACCTTGTTGTGTTTGAAATATGAGATAGTTTGCGTCTTTGAATGGAAACAGCTACCGATAACATTCGACGGTCACCATCAGGTCTCCCGGGTGGATAAATTTAAAAAAATACTTGAGAACACTATTACCGTCTCTGGTGACCTCAGCCCCGAGCTCCCGATACGTGTCGATATGGCAAGTGGCGCCTTTAACAACATGACCAAGATATGAAAGGCGTCGGCCTTTAGTGTCGAAGCGAAATATTGTAAACTGTTTGATGCGTGTGTGTTGCCCATGTATGGGTGTGAGTCCAGGCATCTGCTTTTGAAACGAAGTGCCACAGGAGAATCTTGGGTATAAGATGGTCCACTGCATCACGAACGATGCTATACGGTGGCGCGCCCAGCGCAGGCCCATCATTCCATCATTACGGAGAGGAGATGGGCATGGCTGGGACATGTGTTGAGGATGCCGAATGACAGTTGGCCGAGGAGAGCGCTGTTTTTCCTCCCATCAGGGCCCGTTCCTTCGAGGCAGAGCTGATGGAGTTGGAGATGGTGTGGGAGGAGGTCATAAGCATTGCGCAAGATCGAGCGCAATGGAGAGCTCTTGTTGCCTCCCTATGCTCCTGAGTGAAGAGAGTTTTGATTGAATAGAAACAGTACATAGGGCATGGTATGTAGTAGAGTGTAAAAAAATCATCCATTTCTAGTAAAGCCTTTTCTATTTATTAAGAGTGAAATTGATTAATTATATATTTTGTTAAATTCACAAGAGTGAACATTTTATTTGTGTACGATAATTAAACATTATTCACACAGGAAATTTTAAAAATTTCATAAAAACTATGAAAGTTTTAGATAAAAAATATGAATAGTTATAAATGTGAGCTGCAACATTTCATCAAGGGAGCATATTATTATAATATATAATGTTATCGTTCTACAATTCAGTGCTACGCTGGCGCTGTATAGAGACTACGGACTACGTTCCACAAACACTTGGCTCGCTATATATTTCGCAGATGTCCTCATTAATTTCTTTCCTTCCTCGCTACTGTACACTCATAACAATAATAATTATGTTCGCTCTTACCCGAGAGTTCGTCCGCTATTGTGCCCAGCATTGTACAATGTACATTGTGAACTATTTCAATACAGATTCGATTCGTATTACCTATTATTACATAACATTTCTTTGTGAATAATAAAACATTAATAACAGGAAATTTACATCCAAATTATTCTTCTTTCTTCAAAGGTTCTATATTAATAATGCGAGGATTTATAATATTTACATGATAGAATCCATAGACTTAATACAAGGCTTAATACCTACCCGAAATATCTTTAATGATGCCCGTAAAATGATGTTGCTTTTTCTTTGAATATAGAAGACAGCCGTTTTGTTCTATTTACCTAGAATTTATAATTAGTATCCTCCCAAGGTTTCCAATAATATAGAAAAATTTAATAACCTCTTGACTAAAGTCATGCAGAATATTCAAAGTCACCTATTTTGAGCTATAAGAAATGACATATAAATACTCGTTTTCGTATGTTATACGAATTTTCTAATAAAGCATACATTAACAGATATTTATATGCCTAAGAATATTCCAGCGTTTTTTCAATTTAGAGCCGTTACCATTTTATATGATTAATTCTTCTCTTTCTTAAATGTGCAATGTCAGGTCCCCCCGACGTCGGCTACCACTATGCCGTAGGCTTCTCTGTCCTGAGCTAACCGGAACATTTCCTCCACTCGCTGTATTCCGGTCCACTGTCTGATGTTTCTCAGCCAGGACATCTGCCGTCTACCAATACCCACACCTCGACATCCATATATTTTCCCCTTCATTATCAGGTAAAGCTGTATTTGGTGTTGCGAAGTATGTGTCCCAGGTAAGTCATTTTCCTTCTCCTGACGCTGGTGAACAATTCCCTCTTAAGACCAGCTCTTTGCAACACCTCCGTGTTAGTCACCATATCGGTCCACGGAATACGAAGCACTCTGCGGTGGAGCCACAATTGAAATGCCTCTTTATGGTTCATCATATTAACTTTAAGGTTCCAAGTTTCCATACCATATTATAGTAATATGATTACTTGCTTTGAAAAATAATTAAACTACACTATTCATCAATTTTGATTGTGTAAAAAATACAGGTAGTAACATTGTGTTATTTTATATGCACAAGACGATCTTGAAAAAGATAGATGGACACCGTGATGGCCTGGTAGAAGGCAGAACCATTGGTTGTGCAATGTGTGAGATTGGACCGAAATAGGGCGCCAATAAGAAAAAATACTTTAAATTATCAGAACAGTAAACTGTAACTCGAATGTTAAAAATAAAAAAAAATCACAATTTGTAGGTAAGTACTTATAGTAGTTATACAATGTCGAGGAGTTTAGTTGTGTTCAAAGCTTAGTTAACACAGTTTAATAAAAAAAAATTAAAGTATACGAATTATTTAAATTGTGTAAAATAGTCATAAAACCTACCTTACCTTCGCGTTAAAACTAATTAATTATTAGTTTATCTGAGTTGTGATTTCGTCCGCCCAATCTGAGACAAGAAACTGACCTTAAGTAGAAATTCCAAGCAAAATTCGTACCCAAAAGCGGGTTTAATAATTAATCTAGCTAGGAACTATATACCTACAGACGTTGGTCTACAGATTTTATTATACCGAACCAAGATTCTAAATTATGTATGTTCTACGCAGAGTAATAATGTATAAAAGCAAAATTTACGTGCTTCGTAGTACACGGCATGTCATTGTGTCTTTTGAAGAAAGATAAAGTGAAAATTTGTTTGTTAGCATTTACGGCCTCATAAAGGCTTAAAGAAGAGCCGCTAGAATTTCAAAATGGTCAATTTGGACGGCAGAATATGGTGAGTGGCTCTACCTACAAACGTCTCCCCACGGAATGTTAAATTTGGAGGAGGCTTATTTTTGTTTTACAACTTATTCGGTAATTGAATTATTCACTCGCTGCACGTTCCCTCGGTTAGATCCGGCCCTGACCAACTGGATTTATTTATTGTCCGAGCTGGGAAATTAACAAGTCGGCCTACGCACAGTTAAAAAAAAGGTTGCGAGTAAATATAAGGCCGACCTTTGTGTTGTGGAGAGGATTTTGTACGTCAGACGGTGAGGGAAGAATTTTGATGCTCGTTTCAAAGTATTACATGAAATACAAAGTACCAGACACATTTTTCAAAAACTTATTGAATAAACCTGCAATATGGGATACTTTTAACATTCTCTCGAAGCCAGGGTGGTTGCCAGCCAAAAATTATAAACAAAAAATAATAATACCTACATCTACAGCGATTAATTTGATATTAATTTATTACGTGAATCTGGACTCACCCAAAAGTCACCAAAATACAATTAATTTGTCATCTTTTATGACCTCAGAAAAGTTTGTTGCTTGAAAGATGTAAAAACGTTGGCTTCGTGGATTGAACACTAACTGCTTGATTTAAAAACTACGATCAGTGGAAAAAAGAGTTCAGCTGTAGAAAATTTGCGATCAAGCCGTCGTCGAGGTAGTTTAACCCATATCGATTGATTGCGAGCTGATCTCTGTATATTTTGACCTGCCATGTTGGATTTTACGTCAACTGAGCCAGTGACAGCTATTTCCAGTATACAAGAACGCTTTCTGTAATAAATACACTGTATTTGAGTTTTTTTCCCTTACAATTAGGTATGTGCTCCCTTCATATTTAGGTCAATTGTATTTTTGTTTATCATATCAATCATAGAAAATTTAAACAAATAAAGCAAATAATATGCATTCCCGTAATCATTCGAGGGCTTGCAACCATGATGCACCAACTAAATTTATATGAAATATAATGACGTTTTGAAGAAAATACTCAAAGAATACTTTTTAAGTAGGTACAAAAATTAAAATTGAAGTGATCAAACATGAATTTGTTCATTTTGGCTGAAACATAAAGGTTTCGTATGATTTAATAAGGATTTAACTATATTTTGATATAAAATAAATAATTAAAAAATAAGGTACCTATTCTGCATCATTGTATTGTAGCTCCCAACTCGCAACACGAGCAATGGTTTTCAGCTTTTAGACGGCAGCTACTTATGAGTACGCATGTGGCTGAACATACCAATTCTGGACTTGATGATCCTGCCACACACTGCGCACTCGGTCACTTCGTTATCCCTGTCGCACTGCACTCTGCGCACTGGAACCTCGCGAATCCCCGCAATCAACTGCCTCCATCCGTCCCTGTCCGCAGCCTGCGACTCCCAGTCATCCTCCTTTCCAACCAATCTCAGCGTGGAGGTTAGCTGGTCTTTGTACCTCTTGTACTGCCCTCCTCGTTTCCTGCATCAATAACTCGTTCAAATCTGACATAGCGAATATTGGCAGTTACCACTCGCGTTGCCCAGCTACTATTTGTTTGTTCACAAAACTTTGTATGAAATGTCATCTTCATACTTAACAAACGCGGATAAAATATTTTTTTATAATTGAAGTAAAAACTGATCAGTGATTTATGCGTAATCTTACGATTGAAGAATTTTTTATAAGTAAGACGGATAATCTTCAGCATGAAATTCGCCGATCAAACCGCTATGTTACCACTTCGACGATATTGAGCGAAAAACAATACTGTATATTTTGATTATCGAAATTTATTAGTTAACATAACCAGCATAAATATATTGAGTACCTACATACTTCAGAAAATTTTGAAATGATTTATTTTTGTTAGGTGTACAGTTCGGAAAATCAGATCAATATGAATTGAAAGCCAAGCGTGGGGCGTGAAGTGAATTATTTCTGGTTTCTGCTTACAGAATTATAACATTTCTCTATAGATATAGGTGTAGGAAATATTGTACATTCTCTCATCGGTAGTTATTGGGAGGGGGAGGGGGAAGAAATCTTTAAATATTTTATTAGCTGTCGTCCTGTTGAAGTCATGCACTTACTCAACTCTCTCGCACGGATATCTCCTGACACTTGTTTATTTTGTCCGCACGAAGTATGCCCCCTCCGTGCTCGGATGATTTATATGACTAGTTTTTATTCCCATGTCACGTCCTTCAACCCCTACCCGCTTTTGGGTATTATTCATGACGACGAGGTTACAAAAACAGCTTTTGATAAGATTTCCCGACAGGATAGTGCACGTAAAAAATCGTTCACATGCCGTAAAAAGTTCGTCAACTATCTTCGATAGTTTGATGTCTTTTGACATTCCAACTTCAAAACAACCTATCAATGTGTTTTTGAAGAAAACATTTTTACTAAAACCTACACATCTCAAGTTAAAAGGGATGGTTTTGTTTTGCGACTTATAGAAAAAGTTTTGAAAAGGAATCAATGACAATAAATTGATTTTTCTTCATAAGAAAAAATAAAGAGAACACATAAGTGGTACCTAATTACATATATTGTTTTCGGATAGGTTCTCTTCCAGAAAAGTCAAGGGGCAGCAGTAGTATTCACGATGAGCTTAGTTCGAATTAAACATAATAATTTTCTTAAGGGGCATTTTTCGCAATCATTGTCTGTTAAATAATTATAAAATTTAAATAAAAAACTTTTTAACTATTCCACAAATTTATTGTACCTGATATGTTTCGAAGGGGCACGCACTTCATGGTCACAGGTTATTTGAAACTCAAACTGAAGTTCAGTTTGAGTTTCAAATAACCTGTGACCATGAAGGGCGTGCCCCTTCGAAACATGTCAGGTACAATAAATTTGTGGAATAGTTAAAAAATTTTTTATTTAAATTACTTCCACCAAGAAAAATGCATGTTCAACAACTTATAAATTTTGTTAAATAATTATTATTGACTGCTTTTCTAAAATTCACGTTCCAACTCAACGCAAGAAGCTCTTGCTTAGAACTTAATCGGTTGCCAGTAGTTACGTAACTAATGTATTGGATAAAACATTTTCAGAATAGAGAAATGTCAAAAGTCTCAATAAAAATTGGATACGACGCCACTCAATCGTCTGTTTTTCATTTCAGAATAGCCGTCGTTGTATGCCAATGGCATATAAGTTGAACAGGTCGAAAGGCACATACTTGTGTTTGTATTGATAAAGCTATCGCTGAATTTTGTATTTCATTTCTTTAACCCGTGTGGTACTATAACCACACATGTACGGTCGGGGCTTTTATGACAGTTTAAATCCAAAATTTTATTAAAAAGGACATTCCATATAAGGAATATATTAAGGTACTTCAAAATATTTCTAGTGTCTATGCAGCATGAGACACATATTAGGTACGTTTATTTTGTAAAAAAAAACTAGGACCACCAGTATATTATATCCTATTTGTATCCAGTACCAGACAGGTTAACTTAATACGTTTATGCAAACTTTGTATCCCTGTTTTCACCATGACGTCCTTGATAGCAAGTTTTAAGCGATAAGTTTGTATTACCATCCATTATGGTTTAAATACACATATTTACGAAGTAATTCATAATATTTTACATTAGTTACCTACATAAAACAATCTTTAAACAAGGAAAGTGAATAAGTTATAAAGAAAGCAAGTGAAATACATGACTAAGGTGTGAACGGGGTGTTATAAATCCACGCGAAATAGCAGCCTCCTACCAGTCGTCCATTCCCATCGATTTAGTAGCTCGCGTCGTGTGTGTTGTCCATATTTTCTCCGTCACCAGTGATGGGCGAGTGAAGAAGGTCCGTATACAAGTGATTTATACATGCAAATATACACGGAGACATTGACAAAAAGAAGAGCCATCCTTAAGAGGCTTATCCCCCACGTCCTTCAGGGCTGTCAAGATGCGAATTTATAACAAGGGTTGAAGCAACACAAAACATCGACAGTTAAGGGATGGTAGCTTGTCACATTAAAGATAATACATAGGAACCACGCTGGGATGTTTCGAATCAGATAAGACGGAGGATGTACAAAGTCAACGTGTTAAGCTCACTATGACATTTCTACTAACTACCTATTGAGAAATTATTTGGTTTCATTTTGACAGAGGGTTTGAAATGTCCATCGGGCTATGACGTGTCCCAGTTTTTCTTCCACTTCCTTTGGGGACGTTTTATAGACGACATACGAAAAATATCCGTAACCTAAAAAATTATTCTTTTGTTGGTTACTAGGATTCCAAAAGGTTAGTATGGATTTAGATAGTATGACGCAATATGAAGTAAAAGCTCTTGAAACTCGGTCAAAATTATTTTATGCACGTTATTGCAACTTTTCACATGATTTTTGGGGCATGTGAGTAGGTACATAAATGAAGGTCAATGGGCGATAAATAAAAAAAGTACTCCATTTCTATAGAAGAAGAAATTGCTCAATAAGTTAAAACAGAGAGCTGTCAAACAAACTATCAGTTTATGAATGGCTAAGTAAAGTCAGACCTTACTCAATTCATTTTATGCGCAAAATTTCCATCCTTGAAAAGAATAACGAAGAAATTAAAATCTCTTTTCGATTTTTAAAGAATGGATTGTCATCCTGACTGAGTGACAAAGTTCGATAAAAAAATATTAATTATAAATCTATCAATTTTTGATAGGCTATGTTTTTAAAAGGCTGCCTATTTTTTTTATTAAAAAGATGACGAAAAATATAATCAAAACTAGCAGCAAACTCTATCAGACATCAGGCATTGAAAAAGTTAATAATTGGTGGTTTGATTATCAGCTTCTAAATCAGTAACTATATCGTCTCTTAAAGGTTAAAGGATCCTAATTTTATTTTACCACGTTGAAACAACGGTCAATATTTGATATTTCTGCCCGAAGCAACAGTGTAGGAGCAATATTTCTCGAGGGGCTCCCTTAATATGATTGTCATAGAAAACTACAACTATGGATGTGGAAAGAGAGAGGATGTATGGACGAAAAATAAAAGAGATCATTGATGTGATGAATGGCAAAGGTTTGCCTATTGTATTTCTGACGGAAACAAAGAAAAAATGTAGTTGTATGATACAGAAAAATGGTATGAATGTTATTAGGTCTGGTGTGTCGGCTGAAGAGCATGCGAAGCAAGGAGTAGTTGTGATTTTGTCTGAATGAATTAATGAATATATTTTTTAATTTATTTATTTCATAGAGACACCAATAGAACACTGAACAACACAAACAAAAAAAAACATGAAAACATACACATAGAATATCCAGTGCTCCAATAACAGATATCTCCGCATAGCTATTGTGAATAGTTACAATCAACGTCTGAATACTTAAATAAAACCCATAAAAAACCTTTCACTGCGTAGGTAGGTATTTAGTTAAAAGAAAATTAAAGAAAGAAAATATATTATGCATATCTAATCATGTATATTTCTATACATTGGTTTATTCTCAAAAAAAGAGAAAAAAAAAACAACTATAACGATGATTTAAAAATAAAAAAGACGGAAAAATAGAGCCGATTAAAACATAGATCTTGGCCCATCATATTTTAAATAATTGAGACAGACGGTCAAAGGTCATACTTTAAAATATAACAACATCAATTAGTATGATAATAAATATTATTTTATATAAGAAAGGTATGAAAGTCTGTGTTATGTGGATGCGCTTTAAGATAGGCGTCACTAGAATATTTACAATCGTGGGATGACGAAAATTGTAAGTATGAAAAACTATTTAGGTAGATGAATTGGTTATATCAATTTTATAAAAAAATCGCTTGCATATGGTTGTGGACGAACTTCATCATTTATTATTGTTGATATTAGCCTTAATTTCAATATCGTTAAAACTACGCTAAAAATATTATAAATATTCACCAACTTTCTCATCACGTAAAAGTTAAATCAGAAAAGTTCTTGAGCGCTGATGAAATAATTATATATTGTGAAAAAAGAGTGGTTTTTATATTAAAAACTAAAGCTGATGGGATTCGTTTTAAGCAGTTTGCTGTCTATTTACAAACGAGTTGTTATAAATTCAAAAAAAGGAAAAAATGTTGGGCAGCATATTTTTTTATCAGGAAGGTGATTCGTAAGAATAATGTTGATATTTCCGGACGTATAGTTAATGCTGCGAACAGTTTAACGTAATTAATTAAGTAATTAAAGTGATATAAACAGCCGTGTGCTTCCATTAGCTCCGTGTATTTTCTTCTCAACACAGTCACGTTTCTTCTGAAAGTTTTACTACGGATATTGTGCTGGGAGCACATCGAGATAAGAGGTTTTAAAAGTCTTAATACAAGGTACATAGATAATGTTTACCTTAGTACCTGTTTTCTTGATATGAAAAATAAATGGCCTCGGAAGATTTGAGATGTTAAATGCTTTTTTTAGGTTTTTAGTTTACTAAGTATATAAAGTTATAAAGTATTATGGCCTGTACACACCTGGACACGCAAATTTCCATAGTACGCGGTTCGCGGTGGTTCGTGAAGAACATATACTATGGAAATTTGATATACATTGGTTACGTTACCACGCGTGTACGTACCCTTATACGAATGCACAGGATCGAGCGCAGTGTTTGTAGTATATGTTTGTGTTATGGAAAAGTTTTCATATACCTACCTTAAATGAAAGCTGCCAAAATTTTATTCGTAGATATTATAAATCAGTTTTTTGAACCATTTCCGACATTGAATAATAATGTCAAATTACTATTTTGAACATATTTAGTTGTATGTACCTAGTGTAAACGTATCATAAAATACCTGCTTATATTTTTTTGAATCGTAATATTTGAAAGAAAATATAAAACCTTGAATGAAATCAATTTGAAACACGCAGACATTTTCTACGGTGATAGAGTTGTTTCTTGGTACTAATATACCTTTGACTACGTACGGTGGATAGAAAAAAAGTATTATGTCACAGCAAAAGGACGAAGGTGGATACACAAGTATGTAGCTACCCACACATTGCCGACAAACAGTGAACAACCCACCATAAATTTAGACCACCATAAACCGTGAAGGAGTGTCGCCAGTCTTGAATGCCGCAACTATCATTTCAATGAACCATTTTTCACACAATTTTTATCGCAATTTTTTTTTGTATAATATTTCCCCTCGCTCAGAGGGTGAAGCCGAGGCATTTCGTCCCTTAAAACCTTTTGTCACGGACCACGTAACAAAAATTTATCTCGCCTTATAAATCTTTCCCTTCTTTCATCTCGGTAACATTTGAATTCCAACATTCATTCGAGGTCGGCGAATAAAAAATGAACATTCAGTTATTTTGGTTGTTTCACTTCGAGAAATTTTTATACGTCATCTAGATCATTCCGTCTAATTAAATTTGCTGGGGTTAGTTATTAATTTTAGGCGAACAATATCATTTCTCACGGCGACCGATAAAAATCATTTTTGGAACAACGGGACTTCACTCGACAAATTTTCTTCCCAACTTTTATTCCCTTGCTCGTAAATTATATTCGCTCATTCTCTCACTTATTCCCTTTCAAAATACGACCTGAAAAATGCTGCGTTTAATGTTTGAATGAAAACTTTGTAATAAAAACCTTTCCTTTTAATACTTAGGTACATATACCTACCGTTTTATTATATAGGCAGTTGACACCTAACAAATACTTTGATGCAAAAATTAGAATAATAATTACCTAAGCCCAATTTCTCATAGATAATGCTGATTTTCAACCACAACAGTCGTAGTAAAATGATTAAAACATAGTTATTTTGTTTTTTTTCTTTAAAGATTTTAATCATTATGCTAACGTTTTTCGAATAGGACTTCGTCTTTTCGGTAAATTTGGTGTTCATCTGTGTTATTTTATTTTATTCTAATTATTTTCTTAAATATGTTATGGTAAACATATGATTTAATATAAACAATTATCTTGGAGTAGTGTGCAAAAAAACACCCAGAAGGCAACCGGAGACGCGGTAGGATCTTTAAGATCTAGCCCTGAAAAATGGTCACAAGAATCTAGACATAATTAGAACGTTGTGCACCAACAAAGCCAATAGACAATAAAGATGGGACATTAATTACAAAAATTGATATATTCATATCCTGGCGCCAAATACATGACAGCAGTCGCAGTCTTTAAATTTGGTTGCTCTCATGTTCTCAATAATTTCCAACTTTTTTATCTATATTTCATTAATTATTATTCAATATCTACTTGTTATATACATGGGATTTTTCGACATATTGTGGTGTGCGGGGGGCCATAAAGGGAGAATGAATGAATGAATATATCAATAATTTAGAAATATAATCATTTCTAATTCGCCCTCGCATTTGTCTCATTATTTGGGGTAGGCTTTCATAGACCTTCTTACGCCCCAGCTCTCGTTCCTTGAGGTCCCTCTTGATGCCCGACAACCATGTGGCTGGTGGTCTGCCTGGTCTCCTGGCTGGAGTTTCGGGAATGATATCACGAAAATAGCGGTTGTATATTGAAGGTAGAAGCGAGTATAAAAATAAATAAAATCTTCATTGAAGGAAACTAGAATATATCATGATTAGGAGTTTCGGAGACTTAAATATTACTTCCTAATGTCGAACGTTGTTAACGTAAAGTGATCACACTAAGCCAGCCTTCGAAATAACAGTAGAAGACGGTCGTAAGCACGTGGTGGTTTGTTCCATTTAAAAATCGAACATCAGTAATGAATTGTTAGAGTCATTAGTCATTCATATACAAGTATATTTCTGGTTTTGAAACAGAACAGTTTTCTGGTCCGTTACGTAAAATGATGCCATGAGTAAAGAAAAAAAAAACGATATTTCTAGCGTTTGACCCTAGATCTGTTCAAGTACTTTATATAGAAATTCACATAAATAAAATAGAAATTTGATGAATTAACTGAGATATGTTTGAAATAGCAACTCTATGCAAATATTAGTATTTGCATAAAATAACAATGTATATGACGAATACAATTAATATTATTAACACGCGTAATAATTCACACATCCATTCTCTATATTATAAGCCTGCGGTACACGCATATCATGTTTTATAATTAAAAAAATATAATTGAAACTTTAATCTCTAAAATAAATATTATTATTAATTTAATAAATATAACACTATTGTGACATGGCTAAATCTGATGTTGTTTATACGTACACACAATAAGAATTAAGCATTTTATGTTTTTTTTTACCAATAATAGTTGAAAAAACACGATTGTTTTCTCTAATTGTCTAAAGAGTTTATAATCTCATTGTAAGGTTCATCGAAAAATATCCATTTTTTTTTCATATCCATAGCGTTTTTAACCGTGTATTAAGGGTTGAGGTGACAAGAAAATAAATTGTTACGGGATAGATGCGAAGCTTCACATCAAATATTCAGCCACCAAAGCACAAGAAATTTTTAACGAATATATCAACAATTTGACTGATTAATACTGTTCGATTTTTAAATGGAATGAACAAAAAATCGAAATGGAGGTAGCAGGAGGAGTACCCCAGGGATCCGTGTTGGGACCAACCCTCTGGAATGTACTTTACGACGATGTCATGGAAGTCGAAATACCGGAACAGGTACATTTCATCTGCTATGCAGATGATCTGGCAGTTTCCATAACAGCCGCGACAAAAACTGACCTAATTAGGTACTAAGACAAACGCAGCCCTCCATAGAGTTGGACAGTGGATGAAACGAAATAACCAAAATGTTGCTCCACAAAAAACTGCGGCGATTATACTGAGCAGAAACAAGATGGCGAAAAATATACATTTCCAATTCGAAGGACAAAAGATAGAATTATCTAAAGAAGCGGTGTATTTGGGTGTGACTCTAGACAGGGGCCTTACCTTCGATTTTTAAATGGAATGAACAAACCACTACGGGCTTACGACCCGCTTCTACTGTTATTTCGAAGGCTGGCTTAGTGTGATCACTTTAACAACGTTCGCCATTAGGTGGTAATGTTCCCGAAATTTCGCGATGTACAAGAATTTCTTTCGGATGCGACACATGACAGCCTGTTACACTTTTCGTTTGTCGATAAAAAAAATTTTGTGCTGTTCACCGGCAACAATCGTGTCAGGTAATTTATTTATACACTTAATACACGGCGTCAACGCCTTTTACATAAAAAAGTAAAAATAATAATACAATAATAATTCCAGTGATCATCAATAATAATAACAGACAAACAACAAAAAATCAACAACAACCAATACTCAATAATAAATAAATCAACAATTTATATACAGTGATATATGCTTTACAATGCGACTCAATGAATAAATGTTTGGAAATAACAGTAAACAAAAAGGAACACACCACGAACATCACCACAAATACCAGAGAACACGCCAAAAAGATCCAGCAAAACAAGGGAGAAACCAGCAAGCACACCCAATCAGTCAACTATTCATTAATCAAGAGAGAGACTGCATATAGATTAAGAAAAAGTGGTTCAACAGTTTAGACCTCATCGCCCTCTCTGTGTCGTGGAATACATCAACGGTCCGGCCAAACTCATTACCCTCAGCATGCAACCGATTCATTACAGGTAAATGTGAATAGCGCCTTAAAAATGTATTGCCACCAGAGCAACCGATTAAAATTCAGATACGACACATGACAAGTGGGAACAGGTTGTGACACAGTGGGAACGGGCAGTTAAAAGTCTTTGGCTTAAAGAACAGTAGGCCTTGACAAAATGCATTTGGCGATCGACTACAAACGAATTCTTCGACAATGTAGAGTAAGAAGAAAATTAACTGTCCACTTTTTATATTTTTATACAACTGTCTTTGTTTGGTTCCAATAATTGTTTATATGTTCCAGTGGACAGTTATTTTTTTCGCACACATTGGCGAAATTTTCGTTTGTAGTCGAACGCCAATTTGAATTTGTCTACGGGGGCAGGATTGGAAAACCTTCAAATATACATTGCTTTAATTCCAAAAGGCTGGCAATGAAATGCTACCTTAAACTCCGACTAACAAAATGTGTCAACTAGGGGTAGTTTCTGTATAAAAAAACTCATTACCTGTGCATATTTTGCAGTAGGTATGTGCATGGATTTTATTGCAGGACCGAGAATAAGAGACGATGATGAGCAGTGTTCTCCGACTGGCAAATAGAATTATGCAAAAGATTTGAATTGCATCCGAGTAGAGATAATGAACAGTTTTTTTCCTGCGGAGTTTATTCAAATAAAGAAACCAGCAGATGTACGTGAGGCTTTATTACGAATGAGAGAGAACATTTTGTATACACGCCGGCAAACTCATCATCACCCTTAGTACACAAATGCACGTTGTCTGTGTGCTGTGTGCTTCATTCTAAAATGTTTCCTATGTTGTGATAGCACCGAGTATATTATTAAACCACCATGCAACTGTGAATTTAGTAGGGAACAAGGACGTAAATCTACCTGAGAGCAGGAAGATGGGGAAGGTTGGGTAAGATGTGGGTGTGTTGGGATGTAACAAACGTACATACCTATATAGGGAGATATGGTGTCTTAAGTGTTTTCTGATCAAAAATTGTGAGTTCTATACAAACAACGACGTATCTAATGGTAAAATTTACAAGTCATGTATAATAAAGCTGTAAAACGGAGTGTTTTGCGGGTATTCTATGTATACTCGTAGACTCTTATTTTTATTTGAAATAAATCAATGTAGTGACTTATCATTATAAACTGTGTCAGATCTGGCGAAGCGGCTTGAATTCAATGAAACTTCGAGTAAAAAAAAGTGTAAATTATTTGTTCTCTTTGATATTGGTGATGAGGTATAATTCAGAATAACAGCAGCTACAACTGTTGCATTAATGCTACTTTATTATAAGAAATTTGTGAAATTAACTTCCTTAATTTGAGTCAAGTGGTCTAAACGTCACTGTGTATTCATTGATTGCATTATAAATCGATAAATAATAATTTATTACGCAGAATAATAAGTTGAAGTCAAAAGTTTAAAGAAGCTGTATATAACAAAATCGACTTCCAAAAGTTGATTAAAAAGCATGAAGTTAATGTCACCAATCAAACTTTTTAATTTTTGAAGATATTTCAATACCTTTAGTAACGTTTTTAGTTACATTCTTTCTTCACTGAAAAAACACATTCTTTATTTTTTTTTTAATTAATTAGGCATTCCACCCTCAAAGAGTGATTTGTTTTTTTATTTATTAATTAATACTATTTCCAATTGGCAATGCAGTTCAATATCATTACGCCAATCAGAGTACAGAGTTCAAAAAATAAAAAATGAATAACATATATAAACGAAAAATATAATCAAGAACTAAAACCAACTTACAATACACATCAGGAAAGTATATGGTACATAACATCAAGCCTGAAATAAACAAGAGCTAAATAAAGTAAATCCGCTAACAAACCTACACACTTTGTAAACTTAGTGTTTATTAAAACAACATAACCCGCAGCTTTAATTTTGGCATAAAATATTGTATTTATTCATTCATTCTCCCTTAAAGGCTCCCCGCACACCGCAAGTTATATTTAAGTTAATAAATTATTGATAAAAGTTTTTAAAATACTGTACAAGGGAGGAAGAGAGGAGGACAGGAAATATACTGTGAAGTGAGAAAAATATTAAAAAAAACACGTCGCTTGATTGGTCCCCATTCCTCAGCCAGCCAGACGACCAGCATAATGAAGTCTCACCTGAGTGATCACAATTTATCCGACGACATAATCAGAAAGTCAACATATCGATTACTTCAGCCTGGAAACTCAACATGCCAGAACACCCTTTCGTAATATCCTCATCATATTACAAGGGTCTCACTCTTGAATTATTCATAATGTCCAGAAGGTATCGACTTGTTTTTCTTAGAAAAAAATCAGAATTGACTCATTAGAGTTGGTTTCATGCTCATTTATGTTTTTTTTCTATTGTTTGAAGGCAAACGGCGTTGGTTAGTTACTTAAAAAAAGTGACATTAAATCAGATACATACACATACATACTCCCTTTAAGGCCCCCCGCACAACGCAAGCCAACCCGGAGGAGACCAATCCGCAGCAAACCCGATCCACACGAAACCGACTCTCCAGCCCGATCGAAGTAATCAAACCGAAAAGTCGGCCCACACAAACCAAGTCCGCCGCGGATCCCCCCAGACCAACCCACAATGCGGGAGGCCTAAACCCTACTCAGGAGCATAGGGAGGCAACAAGAGCTCTACATTCCGCGCGAAGGCGTCCGAGGCTCATTGTGCCTTTTCTGACCACTTGAGATTTAAGGACGCGAGGTGGTCAACCTCACGGTCCCGATCTGATTTTTCGATTTCCTGCCTCTTACAGGATGCTTGAAGAACCAGCAAAAAGAGCAGAGGTGCTATTCTTATCCGGCAACCTCACGGCAATCAGATACTTACCAATACTTTAAAATCTTATTTGAATAATGAAACTTGAATTAAAGCTTTTGTGCACTATATGAGATTTGTTTTGAAAGATTCTTAAAATATCATTAAACTTCCGCCATTAAAAAGTGCAGTTATAACTATTTTCGACTCATTTCGTTAAAGAGTGATTCAAATTTGGTTCATATATTATTAACCTTACTTCAGACACATTTTAAATAATATCTAGTTTTTATGCTGAGTTTTTAAATTTCCAAAAGTGAGCTCAATAAGTCTGTCAAAGCACCTTTTTAAACTTGTCATTAACATCTAGAGGCCTAACGTCAGTTATGAGATTGAATTCCTAATTTAAATTCTGTTAAACATTTCTTTTATCCATGTTTTTCCCATAAAACTTACGAGTAAATTTGAAAAAAAAAAAACTAAGATATGAAACGTTTAAGCGAACAAACATAGTAATTTTTATAATAATAACTTATGTGGCAAAGTTTTGTTCTGGACAGTTCCAAAGGCACTTACAATTCATGAGGCATGTAAAGATCGTTATATTTTACTATTTTATTATACGGAACTTATGACTGTTATATCACATAAGATGAGGCTGGACACAATATTGCAGATTTGTGTTATGGGCCCGTCAGTCGTTTACCTTATGAGCTTTTTTTTTATGATACACCGATCTGTACCACCGATGAAATATGGGACACTTCAATCACGTACTACGAGAGAACAATTAAAGCTCTTGGCGTCGCGGCGGCGGCTGTAGGGGCGCCGCGAAGCCTCTGAGGGAGGGAGAGGGAGGGACATAGTTTGGAGATACATTACAACGCTCGTTCAGACATTACCAATATAAAATAATATCGTCAAAGAAATAAAGAGCGAACACATTGCGTCCACGGACACTAAATAAGTCCAATGTTCTGCGACTATTTTTATTATCTACGTGTCAACGTTATTGTGCGGCTATGAACAATGGAAAATATTATGGTAACCAAATTCAGTTGCCAAGTCTCAAAAACACCAACAAAAAAAGACAATGTTTATTTCAACTTTATACACTTAATTAAAACCGCAGTAAGACACCGTAACATCTCCAATATCACTCGAACTTGAATAAAAATTGAACTGAAGAAGAAAGATGTATTGGTTTTCTTATTTGATTAATTCTACGTTTTGTTACAAACCTCTACAACTGATGAAAGACATTAATGAATTATTATTTAAATCAATTGAACAGTTATTATAAAAAATTGCAATAAAAAGAGACAATAAAAAAGTAAAATTATGCACCAGTTTATCATGAAATATAATATCAATTTGAATATTATATAAATAATATCAAAAATATATCGTAAAAAGATAAAAATACTACGCGAAGTAAATTCTTTAAAACATAGATGAGAGTGACCTCTCGTTTTGGAACATTAGATAGGAATCAATTATTAAGAGAGATATAAAATAATGTATTCAAAATAAATCAATCAATCAATCTGGGTCGGCTGGCACAGATCCTTCGGGATAAGTCCGCCCTTTCCACTGTCTTTTTTTACTGTCGCCACACTTTACTTTGGAATAATAAAGTTTTATTTATTTATTTATCAATTAAAAATATGAGAAAAATGTAATCGCAAAATGAACAATGTTTTTTTTACATATCCAAGGGATGTGACTAGAAATTTCTACGACAAACCGTAGACTATTTGAATTTTGCTCCCGTAGTCCCGTCCGTTTTGCGAACGAATTTTTACAGTGCGAAAAAATTAACTCTCAACTAGAACATATAAACAATTATTATTTAAACCAAGCAAACACACTTATATAAAAATATAAAAAGTGCCTATAAAAAGTTCCTGCTCTAAATTGACGAAAAATTCGTTCGCAAAATTCAAAAATTGTCCAATACTAAATCCTAAAAGAACCCCAAGAGAGAAACTACATGAGACCTCATACTTAGGGTACTGGTCGCCTAAGGCTGATAGAAGGTGGGTATAATTTATCTGAAAATAGAGTTAGAATCGATTTATCACAATAATTTACCTTTTGTGTGTTTGAATAATGTATTATCGAGATAATTACTCCATCAAAACACAAAGATACGGCGCCGGGTAGGTGCGCTGGTATGAATAGAGATCCAGCGCTCCTTCTCAAAGGACATGTCATTTACATAAACGACAAATCTTCGATTTAGGTACGATGTTAAATTAATTGTTTCCTTTAAGAAGTATAATATACTATATTATGTGTAGTGGGAAAGGAGCCCGCACTCCTCAACTATATCCGTGCACTAGTGTGCTTTGTTCTCAAACGTATTGGATGGGAATAAGTCAAATTCAATATTAGACGACTCAATTAAAACATTAATTAATGGTTTATTTTGAAATTTGATCTGCTTATTTTATACCTTCATTTTTATTTATTTATTTATTCATTATTTACTGTATATTGAAATTATAATAAACAACACAAAAAAAATGACATAAAAAAGACATCACAGAATCAACATACAGAGCTTACCACAATCACAATGCAGTTGCGGTCTCTAACAACTTACCCAAATATAAAGAAAAAAAAAACATAAAAAAGAACAAAGCAAAGAATACAATAAAAAAAAGAAAACAAACTCAAACAAATAAGAAAAGGAAAAAGGAAAGGGAAGTGGATGGTTCATCTCCATTTGTCGCCCCACTTAGGGGCATAGGAAAATAAGAAGAGACCTAAAATGCGCTCGATCTTGCGCAATTTCGACGGCTTCCAACGTACCTACGTACGAAAGCCGGAATATTCCCTATTATAACTCAAGAAGTAAAACTAAGAAATATTTCTTATAAGTACATATATATAAAGCAAATGATAAAAAGTGTTTTTGTATTTGAAAAATAAATAAAAAGAGGAAGAAGCTTTGTCGTTATGTTTAGAACTATCGTTTTAGTTATTCTACTCGCGTTAACACGAATGGGACGAAAAATTTAACAAATATCTTTTGCCGAATAAAAAAAAAGAATGTGGAAATGATTGTCGGTGATTTCCATCCAACTAATCGTATTAGTTGATGATTGTGTTGTTAGAGAAACAAATGGCCTAATATTATTATCATGTTATGTTATTTATCACGCAAAAATATAATATACGGGCGGTGAAAAGAAACTGTTAAGAAAATTGTGATGCAAAAAATAGGATACGATGATAATAAGGTTCGGTATTAATATACCTATTTCTCTTTTGCTTATGATTTCTTATTTTCTTATCTCACGGTGCCCGGTGGATTTTAGGGTGTCTGTGGGAGGAATCTCTTACAAGAAACGGTCACCAAATTCTAATACTTGGAGTGGAGTTATGTGGATAGACAGATCTACCCACTAAAATATTGTTTAAAAAAAACCAAGGCTGCTACAATTTCCGGATGCATTCGTAACTCAATCCGATATGAGAACTAGCAGCAATGTAAAAATATACAATATCCGATATTCACGCATTAGGCCAGATTATATGATGTGAAGGCAAATAGTGCTTCGATTTAGGGCTACTTTTGAGCTACGTGAGTGATTAAAACTGCGCAAAAAGAGCGCAGTGAAGAGCCTCCCTATGCCCTTGAGAGAGTTCAATAAAGGGAGAATCGAATTGGATTGTATAGGTAAAAAGTGAGTTATGCAGCGGACAAGGGTTCCTAATGTACTTGGTTGTGCTCGTCAGTTGTGTAGGGCTGGTATTTTATTCATTAATTTACAGCCTAAAGAAAAGAGTGGTGAATTTTGTTTGTACGAACATGTGACCAAAAATATATGTTCCCGGCTAAACTATATAATATGAGTTCATTGTCTTCATAAATGCAGTGCAAAATGCAAGACAATGCAGTAGATTAAAATATGCTGAAGGTTTGAATTTTAATTTGCAATAAGCTATTATTTTGGTCGCGAATATCTACTTGTTAATTTAAATAGACTAATTACTATTCTGTCTATGATGTTAGCTATTATTTATTTCAAAGTCCTCTTCTTACCTTCTTCTATGGTGTTGATTCCACGAGGACTCAATAATTAATTTTGCATCAGGTGTATTTTGTAATAAGTCACAAGACATTTAAAAACAGATGTGAATGAAATTAAAATATTGTCGAAATCGTATTTTTATCGTGATAAAAAGGTTTTCAGTTTTTATTGGGACTATTTCACTGATTTTTAATATTTCGAAGAAACGAGATCAACGTATTTTTGCGTCAGTGGGTTAAAAGATATAAATATAGGGGTTGAATTGAATGGTATAAAGGTATGTGCGCTTATGTATGCAGATGATTTAGTACTTATGGCTGAGTGTGAAAATGATTTGCAAGAACTTGTGTCAAGTGTGTTTGAAAATTGTGCAAAAAATGGTCTAAAAATGAATGTAAGCAAAACAAAGGTGTTGGTATTTGAAAGGGATGAAGCAAGAACGAATTGCAAAGTAACCGTAGAAAATGAATGTCTTGAGCAAGTGAATGAGTATGTGTATTTAGGAAGCATGTTTAGTCGGGATGGAAAGTGTGAAAAAGAAATCGAACGTAGGAAAGTTGCTGGTCGCAGGGTGGGCGGTGCATTAAGACCTATAATGAGAAACAACAACGTCTCACTACAAGCAAAGAAACTAGTGCATAACGCAATCCTGCTACCATCGATGATGTATGGTTGTGAAACGTGGACATGGACGAAAAAAGAAGAATGTAGTATAAATGCAGTAGAGATGAAATCTCTACGAAGAATATGTGGAAAAACTTTATGGGATATGGAAAGGAATGAAAATATTAGGAAAGAATGTGGTATGGAAGTAAGTGTTGTGACAAAGATGAAAGTTAATAAGTTGAGATGGTTTGGGCATGTGGAAAGAATGGATGCAAACAGAATGACAAAGAAAATTCATAAGGCTGAAAGGAATGGTGTAAGAAAGCGTGGGCGACCGAGAATGACGTGGATCGAACACATCGATTCCGTCCTCAAGGAAGGCCAGGTAAGAAGTAAGAGAAATAGGAGAAGCTGTATGAGAAATGGTATGTCGGTGGAAGAAGCGAAAGAAGTATGCTTGGATAGAAAAGAGTGGAGGTCCGTTCTCTCTGCCTACCCCTTACGGGACACGGCGTGATGGGTAAAAAAAAAAAAAAAAAAAAAAAAAAAAAAAAAAAAAAAAAAAAGAGATCAACGTAATCCCAAAGAACTTAAACAAAAATATAGAATTTTATTAGGGTATCTTTTTTTTTCATTAAACTTAAATAAACTAACTTGTACTTATTTTTTGTAAAGTTTGTGTATTTACGTAGTGAAAGTTCATTATTATGAATTAAAACAAATACAGTTGCACTTTCACGATATTGTGAAAGTGCAACTGTGTTTGTTTTAATTCATAACTTGTACTTCTTATTTATTTAACTTTAAATCTGTACCTACCCCTAGTATAAGTTATTGATGTTCAAATATCGAAAAATATTCATACAAAATGATCGAACGATTCGATCGTTTGATGTTTGTAGAACACTACTTGCACGCTATTTTTATGGATTTATAAGGGTGCATTGCTTTCGATAAAAATCGTACAAGTCTCACTGGACGGCTGGTAGAAACTCAAGGATTGGGTTTTATTTTATTAATTTTTGTAGAAGAAGGTGTGTTTTAGACACTCAACTCATTTTCAGATACCTAATATTCGAGCACCATTCCTGACACTTAACCACTTAGCTGACACTTCGATAAGCAAAATACTTAAGAAAACTTGTGACCTTTTTTCAGGACTAGATCTAGTCCTGAAAAAAGGTCACAAGAATCTAGACATAATTAGAACGTTGTGCACCAACAAAGCCAATAGGCAATAAATATGAGATATTAACAAAAATGGATATAGTCATATCCTGGCGCCAAATACATGACTGCAGTCGCAGTCTTTAAATTTGGTTGCTCTCTTGTTCTCAATAATTTCCAACTTTTTTCTCTTTATTTCATGTATTATTCCATTTCTATTTGTTACATGAGATTTTTCGACATGTTGAACATGTTGAGAATTCTCATGATTAAGAGTTTCGGAGACAAACATTACCACCTAATGGCGAACGTTGTTAACGTAAAGTGATCACACGAAGCCAGCCTTCGAAATGACAGTAGAAGACGGTCGTAAGCCCGTAGTGGTTTGTTCCATTTGAAAGTCGAACATTAGTAATGAATTGTTAGAGTCATTAGTTGTTATTTTTTCTACTTAAGAAAACTATGGAGAATACGCGATACTTAAAAATTTCCGTGCGTATTCAAAGAAATAACATTCCATTTGTTTTTTTTAATGTAAGTATATAAAGTGTCAATCGTTAGCAATAGTGGCGGTGCATTCATTGTGTATGTTGTGGTATAATCCGACTGGAAATCTAGACTTGGACTTCGTTTTTATCTTAACAACGTAGATGATGATTTAGTACAATAACGTAGAATCTACGTCGTAGATGAATGAAAATTGCAGAAACAAATACATAAATACACACAAAATGCTAAGAATTTTAAAACAACGCATTAAAGCTTTTGAGTCACGTTCTTACATAAGTTTTAATTTCTCCGATAGCTCTACATATTATTATCTACGAGCCAAACAAAAATTCTGACGTGTTTTCGACAAAAGTATATGTACTTTCATACGTTCTGTGGAGTTGTTTATGTATGGTGGCTGGGTACTGGGTCGTAGATATGGAGCCAGAGATCCAAGGACGTCGCATAGAGTTTTATTAGTTCGTCCCACTAACACCCTTGCCAAATAAAGTCGTGTTGCGAAACAAGTTACAGAATTATTAACACAGTAAACAAGTTTAACAGACTGCATTATGTTTATATGACCGTTGCTTTTTATTCTTCTTCTTATTTTAGGTCTTAAAACGTGATATTAAAGTGTTGGAGTTAGCCTATTGGACTTCGACTCCCAGGTCTTTTCATGGTCTGCCTGGAAATTGTCTTCCATGTAGGCAGGAATTGTCTTCCGGATAGATAGCGCAATGCAAGGAATCTATACCCCTTTATAAGTGCGTTGTGCATACCAAAACTCCATCATTGGCTCTCACATGTCATTGAATTTTTTAAACCTCGCGAATCCTCGTTTTTGTATTCTTACTATGAGGGTCTCCCCGGTATCTAAGGCTTCTTTCTGAGACTCTGTGTTCATATTATTTATATATTATTAGCTGACCCGTCACACTTAGTTGAACATCTTCTTACGATAATTCTTTCCAAAATATCTGCTTACTTTCTGAATAAAAATTCGCTGATAAAACAAACAAAAAAATTTAATTTCCGATGACAGATGGCATAACCTCACAACACGTTAAACAAATTTAACTCACCTCTTTATCCAATAAAATCATCTCTTTTAATCATTTTTTGCGTTTTAATTTATACAAATATACGCTTAAAATATGTTTGAATGTTAAAAATTTTACTTCTGAAAGCTTGAAATCTATTCTATCAATAATCTGCGTGCCAGTGTTTTGAAACTCTATGGTTATCAGATAAATAAAAATTGTGTTAGTATGGAACCGACTTCCTAACGTTGTTAGGCGTTGGTGGTAGGAATTCCGTTCCATACTAACTTTAATATTATATTTTTTATTTTCTATCCATTTTTCGATTTTTTAATAGTTCTTCTTATATCCGGAGTGGAGAAGAGTTAACATTTTTATAATTTATTTATTTATTAAGCTTTTGCCAGTTACATTTATTACAATTTTACAGGAAAGGATTAATACTAATAAGGAAGAGAGCTTCATCGGTGAGGCTCGCCACCCATCATGTCGTGTCAAATAGGGGAGGCGCAAAGAGGAGAGCGGACGAGTGTAGGTTTGGTGTGTGGAATATCAGGGGATGCATGGATGCTAAAATTAATGAAGTTATTGATATTATGAATGATAAAGGTCTGGATATTGTATGTCTGAATGAAACAAAGAAGAAAGGCTGTGGTATGATTGATAAAAATGGGTTGAATGTTATGTGGTCTGGTGTGCCTGAGTCGGAGCATGCGAAACAAGGTGTGGGGGCTATTTTATCAAAAAGAATGAGTGAATGTATGAAAGATTTTAAATTTGTTAGTCCTAGGATTATTTGGATCCGTTTCAGAATAGGCATTACGAGGATTTTCTTAGTAATAGGATATGCTCCTTGTGATGGCGTCTCTGATGCTGAAAAGGATGAGTTTTGGGAAAACGTTAGTGATATTGCAGAAAACCGAGGGGATAACGAAAGATTAATTTTAGCGGGTGATTTAAATGGGTGGGTTGGTGTTAGAAGACAGGGTTATGAAAGGGTTCTGGGTGCATATGGGGATGAACGGGTTAACGACAATGGAAATAGGATACTGGATTTATGTTTAGAAATGGATCTCTTTGTTGCAAACACCTTTTTTGCACACAAAAAGATCCACAGATACACGTGGCAAAGAAAGGATGAAAAAAGTATGATTGATTTAGTGTGCGTGGATTCTAGACTGAGGGGTTTGACCACGGATACTCGGGTTTTTCGAGGTGCTGAACTAGGGACGGACCATTTCCTTGTAGTTGCAAGAATTGATCTGTTCCGTGGTTGGCGATCGAGACCGAGAGATGTGGAAAGCTCCAAAAGGATACGAATCGAAAAGTTAAATGAGGATAATTGTAAGGATGAATATGTAAGATTAATTGAAAGCACGTTGAACAACTTAGAATCAATCAATTATAGCTTAGAGGAACAATGGGAAATCATAAAACAATCTTTAGTAAATAGTGCGATTAAAGTATGCGGGGAATCTAAAACGGGTAGGAAAAAAGGTGATGCATGGTGGGACAAAGAAGTGAAAGCGGCTGTGGATAAAAAACAGAATGCGTGGAAGAATGTAGTTTGTGCGAAAAATGACTCCGACAAAACAGTTATGTATGATATTTATAAGAAAGAGAAGAATGCAGTTAAGAAACTTGTGAGCTTGAAAAAGAAAAAATTAGAGGATAATGAATGTAAAAAATTAAGTGCGAATGTGAATGGCAATTTAAAGCTTTTTTGGAAGGAAGTGAAAAGGAAAAGGTCTGGGAAGGATGAGAAAGTGAATTGTTTGAAAGATAAAAATGGATGTATGCTGACACAGGAAAAGGATATAGGTCTGAGATGGAAAGAGTATTTTGAAGAGTTGTTTGAAACCAAGGATGGATGCGGCAGTTTGTGCCAAGTAAGTATAAATGGACAGGGTGATGAGAGTCAGCAAATCAGTATGAATGAACTTATGAATGCGGTTAAAAAAGCAAAAAATGGGAAAGCGTCAGGTTGCGATAGGGTAGCAACGGAGCTTATCAGGTATGGCGGCCGAGTGACGCTGCAGTGGTGCCTGGAGCTTTTCAACTTGTGCTGGACGGAAGGCCGTACCCCAGGTGACTGGAGGAAAGCCATTATCTGCCCTCTGTACAAGGGGAAGGGCTCCCGGTTGGACTGTGGCAACTATCGTGCAATCAGCTTGTTGAGCAACGTGGGTAAATTATACAGTAGAATTTTAGTAGAAAGGGTTAGAACAATAACTGAAAATAAAGTTTGGGATGCACAAGGGGCTTTTATGAATGGGAGGGGGTGTGCCGATCAGATCTACGCTCTGCGGATGATTACGGAGAAGCTTTTGAGTAAACATCAGAAGCTTTTCTGTGCATTCGTAGATTTGGAAAAGGCATATGATAGGGTAGACAGGGGTAAATTATGGGAAGTTCTATCAATGTATGGAGTGAATAACCGGTTGATTCGTGCCATTGCTTCGCTATATTCGGAAAGTACTGCGTGTGTGAAGGTGAACAGTCACCTTTCACCGGAGTTCTATCTTACGAAAGGTGTGAAGCAAGGGTGCGTCATGTCACCCTGGTTGTTCAATTTGTTCTTTGATTTTTGCGTCAGTGGGTTAAAAGATATAAATATAGGGGTTGAATTGAATGGTATAAAGGTATGTGCGCTTATGTATGCAGATGATTTAGTACTTATGGCTGAGTGTGAAAATGATTTGCAAGAACTTGTGTCAAGTGTGTTTGAAAATTGTGCAAAAAATGGTCTAAAAATGAATGTAAGCAAAACAAAGGTGTTGGTATTTGAAAGGGATGAAGCAAGAACGAATTGCAAAGTAACCGTAGAAAATGAATGTCTTGAGCAAGTGAATGAGTATGTGTATTTAGGAAGCATGTTTAGTCGTGATGGAAAGTGTGAAAAAGAAATCGAACGTAGGAAAGTTGCTGGTCGCAGGGTGGGCGGTGCATTAAGACCTATAATGAGAAACAACAACGTCTCACTACAAGCAAAGAAACTAGTGCATAACGCAATCCTGCTACCATCGATGATGTATGGTTGTGAAACGTGGACATGGACGAAAAAAGAAGAATGTAGTATAAATGCAGTAGAGATGAAATCTCTACGAAGAATATGTGGAAAAACTTTATGGGATATGGAAAGGAATGAAAATATTAGGAAAGAATGTGGTATGGAAGTAAGTGTTGTGACAAAGATGAAAGTTAACAAGTTGAGATGGTTTGGGCATGTGGAAAGAATGGATGCAAACAGAATGACAAAGATAATTCATAAGGCTGAAAGGAATGGTGTAAGAAAGCGTGGGCGACCGAGAATGACGTGGATCGAACACATCGATTCCGTCCTCAAGGAAGGCCAGGTAAGAAGTAAGAGAAATAGGAGAAGCTGTATGAGAAATGGTATGTCGGTGGAAGAAGCGAAAGAAGTATGCTTGGATAGAAAAGAGTGGAGGTCCGTTCTCTCTGCCTACCCCTTACGGGACACGGCGTGATGGGTAAAAAAAAAAAAAAAAAAAAAAAAAAAAGGAAGAGAGCAGCACAGGGTCGATTTTCCTGCTTGTCTGATGTTTATGCCTAAGTTATCAATAAATTATTTTTATATTTTATATGGTATCCCTAGATTCTATGCCGTAACTTTGATATATAAGATGGCAGTAACTTTGCTTATGTTGCTTTTTGTACAAAACAAAATGCCGTATTTATGGAATCAATTTTAACGGTGTCGTTTACCGTTTTCGGGTACGTAAAGCCCATGTTTAGTAAGGTTCCATGATTTGACTATTCTTTTATTTTTGGTAGTCATTGCTACGTCTTGATTTTATTTTTTTTTCATTTTCTAGATTTTGAATGTGTTCTTGTTCATATTCTTCAATCATATTCTTGTTCGAATGCCGATCATGCCAATAAGAGAACAAAACCGTTGTAATTGACAAAGTAAACAACTGTAGTCGAAAGAACAGCATCCAGTTATAGGTACTATGCGTTCAATGAAACTACTATAACATTATTTTTTGAACAGAAAGGGAAACATATTATGTTTTTTGGTCCAGAATGCATGAGTTTGGAGAGAGCAATGTTCAAAATTAAATGTCAAATTATAAAAAGAAATATTTTAAACAAAACAAATGTGTTAGGTATGCTTCTTTTATATTGTCTAAATGCTTTGATAAAGATTGGCTAAAATGAAAAATTCTTTAGATATTTTTTTAGAATTTAACATACCTATTACATTCTTGAAAGTCTTCTATGATGCATACAAAAAAGACTTATTTCCCCTTTCTTCGCGTAATGTTCCTAAATATTTATGAAGTAGAAATGAGATCCAGGCGGCGTGAGTTGGTGTATAGACACTTCACGATGTACCTACTTACACTTTTCACGTGTTTAAAATTGAAATATAAACATTTATTTTTTCCTATTTTATAATAGAATATCACGTTTCGTTTGATAAATTTTTGTTATCCGATCTGAAAATGTTTTGGCTAAATTGTATTAATAATTATAGGTAAATCGGTTCGCTGTAGGGGTGTAATATTATCTTGAATTGCGCGGTATTATTATTATTTGGAGATTTTAGATGGCTGCTGTGAAAGGGTTTTTCGTTTCGTTTATTAATTACTAGCCTTTTTACCCGTCCATAAAATTGTTGATGAAGTTTGTTGAGAAAAATGTGAATTACAGAACCTGATTTATGGATTAATAAAATATGGTACCTATAAAGTATGTCCCTAAGTGGGGTCAAAAAATGGAGAATTGATTGACTGATCGAGTTTGTATTACCTGTAAGTCTGAGGATTTGAATTGGTAAATAGGTAGATATAATTAGATAGTATGATAAATTTGTAGAATTGCTGTGGAGGCAGCAAAGGTGAGTCATAAACATAGCATTTTTATCTATTTTCTATACCTTCCCCTTCAAGTACATTTAGATAGAACACTTGATTTCTGTAAATGCTTTAGTTGTTCTTCTGCAAAAATATAATTATGTACCTACAAAGCTTTATTTATTCTTAATATCAAATTTAACAGGTAGGTACATAATTATTTTAAGTGTTAAGACCTCTACCCGAGCCAGTGATTTTGTACCTGAAAATCTTTTGTATGAAAAATTGTCAGTATAGCCAGCAAGAAAATATTGCATAAAAAAATCCTATAAATATTCTGACCCATATGGGAATTGGAACCAGAAATTTCTTACCAGAAGTGGGTGTTAATTATTTTGAACATAGTAAAGAATTTTGTGGCCAAGGATTCGAACCTGCACCTCACATCCAGCCTTCGTGTGAATAGAAAAATCAGTGTAGATTGCTTATTAAAAATATAACACAGGAATAGGGTAATAATAAAAATTTCAAGTTGCTATGGCAATTATACCACCAATTTATTAAATCCCTATGCCCCTAAGTGGGGCGTAAAGGGAGTTTGGATTTCAAAAATTAATTTTACTTACATTAATAAAACAATCAATACAATAATTGGTAAAGAAACACACTTTTATAATAAATAACTAAGGTATTTTGCAGTTGATAAACTTCATTTAACAGGGTAAAACTTTTTAATAAATGATAATTTTGAGTATAAATATTTAGGTACTTCTAGAGAATTAGAACTCACATCTCTCATAGGTGCTTAATATAAGTCATACCAAGAGTTGAAAATTAATAAGAGATATACAAAACATGTAAATGTTATTGTTGTGAGAAAATATCTAGAAAATTTTAAAATTCTGTAGACATTTTGGCATTGCATTCATTATAAGATATAATCCTAGGAATCTCAGCTCCATAGACGAATTATGGAAGGCATAAATGCAACGGGCCGTTGGCCCGGTGGTTAGCATCTTGGCAGATTGTTGAATTTGTCGATTACTCAAGGATTTCAATTTGACCACCTAAATAAGGAACGTTGTTAACGTGAAGTCATCACACAAAGCCATTCGAAATAGCAAGAGAAGAAAGTCATAATCCAGTTAGTACTGGTCAAATGTTAAAAAAAATGGCATTTTAAAATTGACCATAAATAACGGTGTAATGTTGAATATATCAGTCTGTAATAATATGAATTTTTTCGATGTTACAGGAAAAGAGGTCTGATTATAGAAACTTCAACTAAATTTCAACAAAAAAAAAAACAGGTTTACAATAATTCTGAAATTAAAATAATAATATATCTAAATTAAAAAAAAATTAATAGTTTGGAATTTAGTTAACAATAATTGTCCTCCAATGCAATCACTTGTAAGTTAATGATGTTGCTAGGTTCTTTTAACAAATCTATGAATGCTCTTTTTAGTATTTACTTAATACACATAATCTGCAAATTAAATATACATAGGTAATCTTCATATTCATAAGAATAATATTAAAAATTGTGAAAAATTTATAAGTAAATGACGTTTTAATCGGCCTGGTGTTGGTTATTTTAACATAATATCTATAAATATATCTTCTTCCGATGGCGCTACAGCCTAATTTAGCCTTGGCTTCCAATACTGGACGCAGAGTCAACCTTGTCTCTACATCTGTCCTGATTTCGTGGGTCAAAAAGTTGCTCGGCATCCCTCCTGACCACATTCTCTCATTGCAGCCTAGGTCTTCCAATTCGGCCGGATGTTCACCCATAATTCTCTTTGGTGCTCGCAATGATGGCATTATCTGCTCATGTCTGGCCCAGCGTAGTCTTTATCTATAATAATAAAACCAATATTAGGATGGGACTTTCTAAGGTTAGACAGGTATCTCAAAATTATCTTACGCATAATTTTAAAACAAATAAGAGATTACACTTTTTAAATAAAGTAATGGATATAACATGAGTTTAATAAAAAGAACATATTTTAGGAGTGAGAAGTAAAATTAAATGTACTGAATATAAAATTCTAAAATAAATCTATAATTATTTTAAACAAAAGTTGATATTGATAAGTTATTATTGAGAAGATTCAATACTTACTTAGAATTGATTTGTGTTCAAGCAAATTTATATTCATAATTCATCCCTTAGTCAAAATATTATCAGATATTGCTCTGCGGTCTCTGTGATTTGTTGCAATGAAATGACTGGCTCCTTGGCTAGATACTTATCTGCAACAAAAAAATAATGTGTGTTGACAAATGTTTTAAATTTGCTGCATTTAATGTCTATTTCTTTTTATAATTTACAATAAAACATTGGAAGGAATTTGGAATAATGTTCCACAGGTTTAAAATGTGAAACTTAAGAAGTAAGTGAAGGTGATGTTTGTATCTGTATGATAATTATTTTTAGGTTATAAATTATATGTTTTTTTAAGCTATAGGTTACATACCTGAAATCCAATATTAATCAATTTAAATCTCAGTCCATCCATCAAACTCTACTGATTTAAATATTTTTCCAAGGAATGAATCAGTTTTGATGTCTATTTTCGACAAACCACTCTCAGACTCTCACAATTGCCTCACAATTTCACGCGTAAAAAAATTGACAGCTCGTGCGGAAGTACCATAGATGAAGATAGTGCATACAGTTCAGAAATAATTCATTATAAAATTGATTATATTGAAAATATGTTTTTTATTCATATAAATAATTAAAACCTTTTTTATTTAATAATTAATTATGACGTAGCAAAATTACTAATTAATTATAGACGACATTTTATTCCGCTATACATATTTTCTTTTGATAGTGTCTGTAAAACAAACCTTCATAAAAATATAATATGAAGTAGATGTCATTTACACACAAAATATAATATATAAATTGGTTAAGTAATATTATTATTTTATTATTCTTAGAAAACCCATCCTGGAAGAATGATTTGTGAAAAATACGCTGCTTTATTTTAATTAGGTAATCATAGATTTACTTATACATAGATCAATAGAATTCATAGTCAATGTCACTTGTCACTCATTGTTGATAAATATTGATATGTCAAAAAACATAAGAGAGTGATATAATGCTTCCAATTTTGAAAATATAAATACATAAATATGAGTTTGCTGCTCTAATAGATTTTTCGGTAGGTACCAAATGTTGTTTATTAAGATTATAATCCCTTCTTTGTAATTTTTAAGTATTGGCTCAGAAACATAAAAAAATATTGACATTTTCTGTAACATTCTTTCCATCGCTATGATTTTATTATTTTTTAGTTTAAGAATGCATGAATCACTTTTAAATGGTAACCAAATTGAAAACAAATGATCTAAGACTTTCATACTCTTTTTCAAAATATATAAGCAATATGATGTATGCTAAACTAAAAGATTTGATTTTAAATTCAACCATTAGTGCAAAGGGGGTTAGTAAAGAAAAATAAACGCAAATATTTATTGACTGATGATTAATTTATTCATTTTCAGTGTCACAAACCTTGGTTACTTTTATCTGTCATCAAATTGTGCTGTGACTGAGATACCTTTGGGTTTTTTTGCGTCAAAACCTGTCAATCTTCACAGACTACATCCAACGATTGCAGTTTTGGTCTTTCAAGGATTCTTTATTCTACATGATCATGTTTGAGATGTGTAAAGAGAATATGTTGTTGACGGAAGAAACTACTACAGCAATAATCCATGAAACATATGTGAAGATTGTTATATTAACGCAATAAAATATTAATATATATTTAACATTGTTTTTAATTTATCTTCATACCTATTAATTAAGAATTTAGATAATTTTGTTATTATAATTATAATAGCAAATAAAGTGATCTTCGAATAAAGTGATATTCGATGATTCTATTTTTTACTATAATAAACATGCACAAATACCCAATGAGATATTATACTCTCATTGCAAATACCTGACAAATTCATTATGATTTTGATAAACAGGAACGTCATTAGTTCATGTCAGGTTCGCTTTCTTTCAGAGTTCTGTTTTATCGACCAAATCTACTAAAGAATTTTTATACTCATTTCAATTTTCAAAAATCATTTTTACGATTAATATATTTAAATGTATTATGAATTTAATTTCATGTATCTTTATTATTTACCAACATTTAATATGATTTTATCAGGTACTTACTCATCTAATGGCCACGACAGATTTACACAAACTGCGGCCATAAATTTTTTTAAATGTGTCAAATTACAAAATGGAGGAATTATATTTCCAAAATTTTGCATTAAATCTTTATTTATTGAGAATAATAAGATTTGAATAACATTTATATGTATAACGAATCAATCTCCAATTATTTTATTACATTTTCATACCGTAATACCAAGATTCCATTCAACGTTTACATGAGTAATTTTGTTTCCAAACGATGGCTTACTGTCTTTTTTGAAAAATTTGTATGAAGATCCTAAAAAAATAAAGTTTTTTAAATAGCACTTAATATATTAAAGTTAACGTTGCCAATTGTATCTTAGAACGTTCTCGAGCAAATTTCACCGCTCTGCGCAGATTCATATCTGACGTAGCATTTGTATTTTGAGCGTGATGCTCCGACATAACGGAAAGTATTGTCAAAGGCAAATAAAAAAACAAACATTTCTGAATTATTATGTAGATTTGCGTTTCATAAAAAATGTCGATTGCATAAAAATTCATGTTTTGGTCAAATATTTATCTACGTGCTATGAAAAATGTAATCATTTATAAAATTTAACTCTTCTTTAAAACTTATCTTAGAAAAAGAGTAAGCCCAAGCCATCAACCACCAAACCTCTATTCAGATCCGTTAAAATTTTCATAGTTGTAACTTTGGCCAATTGCCTAAGGTAGGTACCTATAGGTACTTTAGTCCAAAATTTACTAGGTATATGAAATATTTTTTTCTTACTCATTACGCCGTATCCCTTAAAGAATAGGCAGAGATAACGGACCTCCACTCTTTTCTATCCAATTAAAAAAATAAATAAACACTTTATTGGATAAAAAAATATTACCCAATTTGCGGGCTTATTGCCTTAGGCAGTTTCTTCCAATCAACCAAGTATTTACACAAGTTCGATTCTTCCACCGACATTACAATTTCTCATAAAACCTCTTCTATTTGTTTTTATATTCTTACCTGGCGACGTAACCGATGTGTTCGATCGACTCCATTCTTGGTCGACACAAAGAATGAAAAAAAAAATCAAATTTATAAGTACCTACCCTATTTTTGGATACATGAATATTTTTAATGTTACAATATTTCAACCCCCATCTTTTTGGGCAATACATTTTTAATAGCTACCTATTTACGAACTCAAACAACATCCATTTTAGATTGAAGATTTGCCTTGGTACTTGTTGTTTATTTTAACTATATTAAATCAATAAGATAGCTAAAACACTTACCGATTTTGCCCCTTCGTCCACAGGTCGCTGGTTCTGAAATAAAACTGTGCAAACACACAAAACACTTGCACAGAATGATTTCTTTTTTATGGTTTTTAATGTTGTTGAATTAATATTATGATGATTCCGACGTGTGATTATTTTTATGAAGTTGATTTTTATTATTAAATATGCCGATTAACGATTGTATAAAATTTTAAATTGAAAGCGAAGTTAATACCGTCCGACCGTGTAACCGTATGATTTTTGACTGAAGTTTTTGGTAAGGTTTTTAGGGTAGGAAGAATAATTGATGTGACATTTGGATAAATGATGGAATGTAGGTAGCCGGAATGTACGTACATATGAACCGCATTCACACCTGGGTGTCCGAAAAATATTAATTGTTCCGAAGAGTCACAACAATTAGGTATTATAAAATATGTATTGAAAAAAAAATAACATTCGCTACCGTAGCGAACAGTACTACCTAATTAATTGTTTGAAATCATCTTCTTGTTCTCAATAAGAGCCTGTCCAGTTGAGACGTTTTAAGCGCGTCATAATCTGGACGGGATATATGTACATAGCTCCAATACGAGTAACTACGAGTGTCTACGCGCGAGTACACTCGTGCGTAAAACGCCTCATCTGTACCCCTATTCTGTAGCAAGTGTATTTTTTTTTTTATTTATTCGTTTATTAAGTTGCAAATATCAGTTATACATTACATTGAATCAACCCACTAGGACAAGCCTGTCTTGGGTAGATAAAAATACATATACATTTAAAAACAGTAAACAAAAGAATAGAAAGCATACAACATTCAAAGAATAACCCTATAAAAATAAACAAAATTCGTAGTCCAAAATAGAAGTAATTAATTATCACTATAAGCAGTCACAATAATAAGAAAACAAGTATGTAGTTCAAGCAATAGACAATCATATAAAATGACAAATAGGTAGACACAACAAATAATTAAATGAACAAAATGTCCAAAAAGATCTTAAAATAAAAAAATAAAAAATCACAGCAATATAAATAATGTATTGATGAAATAAATACTACACACGCATACCCTCACACCCTAGAACACTCCTTCTCACACACACACACAGACACCCTCTCTCTCTCTCACACATTTACACACACCCTCTCACACACATATTAACATACCTTCTTTCGTACTCATTTACACACGGGGAATACACTAATATGGAATTTCGCCGATTTGCTCTCTAACCCAACCGTCAACAAACCTCCTGAACATACCCTCACTTTTAGCATTCCTAATGTTTGGGCTTAAAGAGTTAAAAATTCTCGGAGCTATTGCAAAATACTGGCGCCTACCAAAAGTTGTTCGACAAAATGGGACCCAGCAACTCATTCCCACTGCCGTTCTCGTTTCACGGCTCTGCTGAGACCTCGACCTAGACACAGAAGTAAAGTATCTTCGTAGTGTGAGTCTAACAAATAATTGATCCACAGTGAGTACCTTAAACTGTTTGTAAATTTCAACAGTGGGAAATTTCATGGGTTTCTTTAGGATCACTTTTATGAGACACCTCTGTGCCACCCTCAGTCCCTGCAGAACCGTAGTTCCACAGCTGCCGAATGCAATTAAGCCGTAGATAAGCCGAGACTGTGCTAATGCGAAATAAACTGCTCTCAGGGTTAGAGGATCCAAGACGTTTCGCAAGTTTTTAAATATGTAAATAAGTTTTCTTAGTGTTTTACTAAGTTCCTCAACGTGTCCGTGCCATCCAAGTCCATCATCTATCTTGAGTCCTAAATATTTAATTTCTCTCTTCTTTTGAATAATGGGACACTGACATTTACCGTGACCAGTACAATTATGCTCGTGTAATCTCAAAGATTCATTCATGTTAGGTTGACTCACTTCCCTCAGGCTGAAGGAGAGATACAGGGTTTTATCTAAGTTTAAAGTCAATAAGTTGCAGTCCAGCCATTTCTTTACCTTCTTGAGTCCCATCTCAGCACGATGGTATGCCTCTGTCCATGTTTCAGCTGTGAACAATAGGGTTGTATCGTCTGCAAACGCTATAATTTTACCGCCAATATCAAGGTTGCATAATTCATTTATGTACAGTAAAACGTCTATAAGTATCGAATGCGATTCTCGCGTTTCGACGTTTTTCATACAAAATGTATCGCCTAATAGTCACTTTTTTTCAAGTGACTACCCTACACTTACTACAGAATAGGGGTCCCGGACAGGCTCTAAGCCTCGCGATCTCGGGCAAGTCTCACTAATTATGCATCTTCTTGTAGATTCCAAGGTAAGAATCAAAGTGCTTTATCTTCCAACAATTATGTCGAAACTTTCTTAATTATCTTCATTTCCAATTTGACTAAAGACTATCAATGAGTTTTACAATATTTATATAATATTTAATATATTTATTTAATAATCCCTTCCATTCCTGCTCGAGAAATGTAGTAAAAAGTTAAATAATGCTTAAAGTACCTCCGTTAGTCCCGCTTAATATTCTTACATCGTGAACTTTGTATATGATAACATACCAATACAAATTTACCGTCGGGTTATGACATCTGAAAAGAACTTTTATTTATTTTTAAAATGAAAACGTTCACTAGTTAATTGGCTTGGAACAACTGGGATTGGAAATTCAATTAAAGTCCTGAAAGCAGCGGCCCCATCGCTCTACCACCACTTCATCTGGCCGCATTCACCTCTTTACCCATTCCCACCCACTGTACACAAGTAGTATGTACACCGAATCAAAAATAATTTATTTTGATTTTTTTATTATGTTCAAGATGAATCGGTAAACAACGTATCATCTACATCCTAAGCAAAACTCATTTCCAGTAAAAACCAAAAAAATAAATGATCCGTTTATGAAATACATTTGATAGACTTTGAGGGAATACAAAATAGTTTTTTTTTTATATCTTTACAATTTTTTCATAAATATTTTGAAACCAAATTAGTTAAATCGGTTCGGGCGTTCTCGAGTTTTAGCGAGACACACGAACAACTAATTCTTTATAACGATGCTGCATGGCTCAGAAATATGGATACACAAAGTTCACATAATGAATCGGTTAGATTTAAAAACATTCGAGTGGTTACACAGACGGAAGTTTCGAATATCATGGACATACTTAGTTACCAAAACTTACGTCCTGAGAAGTGACAGCAGCCAGAGAGAGTTACTACAAACCACAATGATCCGAAAAATATCCCATCTGGGGCACATTGTGCAAAAATCCAAGTGATTATTGATTTATTGATTCCAAATTTATTGATTTATGTGACACAATAGTCTCGACTCGCAAACTGTTGACATGGTGACATATTTGTGTTTTGCGGGTGGGAATGCGTTAAAATTACCTATTTGTAAGACGGAGCGTGTGGTAGGGGCATTAGTCACCCGTGTGAACCCCGCTTTAGTGTTATCGTGTACAACTTGTTGTTAGGTGTTCAGCATGTTTTTGCTCCAATTTTTGTTAATTGATTCGGTTTTAATTCAGTGTTTCATTTTAAATCAATATTTACAGTATAATCAATAAATATTTGCTTTTGTCACTGACTCACTGACTGCCTGATTGACTGACTGACTGATGTCATTAACGCCAGTAGATGGCGCGCCACTCGCAACTAAGACAAATAATTTTGTTCTTTTAATATAATATGGCTGACAGCAGTGACAGCTGACAGTAACATAATAATATTATTATGCCTGCTGGCTGAGCATTTTTTTTAAAGGTCTCGATGTGGAGAAAAACAATTATTCGGGCTATTTAAAAACTCACATGCAAAGTCAGCCATAAGGAAACAAAATTTGTCAAATCAGGAAACTTTTTCGCACAGCCGGACTTCGCTAAAGTAATTTTATAAAGATTCTCATATGAATTCATAGCTTAGAAAAGCCATACGTATGCAAAGTTTGCATGAAAAAGTTTAATCAATCAAATAGTTAAATACCCACATGATAAAAGCTATTTGAATGCAAAGTTTGTAATTAAACGTTTATTTTGTTTTTGAGTTTTTATAAAGAGTTGAATCAGCCAAGTATTTTAAGTCCGCATGTGAATTCAGCTATGAGAAAGCAAAGTTTGCACGAAAAGGCCATATGTGGGCGCCACGGGCGCCTTTAAAAAACTAGTAATCAATAAATAACTGTAGTTGATTCTCAACTGTCCTTCAATGTTTCAAGAGTACCTACTCCTGTAGTGGTCGGTTTGACTGATTGTGGGATACGGTATATAGAGAAATCTGAGTATGTATTTTCCACTGTCGGTTAACCACCTAATTAAATTTTCCTTAAAACCATAATATAATATACCTGCTCCTAAGCAAGGTTGTTTATCAGTATTGACATTTATGCAAACGCAATTGCACTAGTAATCTTTATATAAAAGGAATACGTTTATATAAAGTTGACTAAGTTTTAAGCATTCGTCCAGTAGGTACTCTGCTTTTCTTTTCAACTTCCACGATTCTCTTTCTCTCACCATACCATATAAATTATTGTCGTCCAGTAGGGTTTCTTGTTGTTAGCCTCTAGTGATATTATGGACGATGTTTTGTTTTGCTTTCTGTATCTGAGACTAATATTTCGAATCCTTCTGTCCATCGCTGGTTGTATCAATAAGAATTTATGAATTGACCGTTTCGTAAAAGGATAAAATTTGAAAATAGTAATCTCTGCAAAAAACTCTGCGATTTCGTTATTCTTTTATCGGCGAAACTCATTTTGAGTTTCATCTTTTTCCAAAATACGATTTACAAGATATAAATAAAAGGGCCCTTGAAAGATTTTGAAAGTAATTTTGACGACTAGCTATGTAGACTGTACATGTGCCTTCTACTAAGAAGACGGCTTCATAACGCAACGACAGACAAACATCTATTTTATATGTTTTTATGAAGGCAAATAATACACACGTCCACGGATACAATACGATCATTTTGGTTGGCACGTACGCCCCTGCCCCAGCCATTCGCTAAACATATTACGTGTGTTCACTCGACGTTATTCACTTTTCAATCATCATAAATTTAACAAGAAGTTAGATCTCGTAAAAAAGCGTATTAAAATATATTTCCAATATGTTACAATGTTTCACAGGAGCTAAAAGAGATGAATGGGTTGGCCACGTGATTGTACATAATAACACATTTCTTCTTCTACATATTTTCTTGCAAACTTATTATATAATTATGTATTGATTTTTGAACTTAAGAAGGGGAATGTGGATATATTTTCTTTGATATATAAGCCTTGTGTCTTCGTTGTCGTTTTTTGTAGATTTTAAAATCTTGCCCAATAATCTATATATTAATATGTGAAGGAAAACTTTGTGACTATTTTTACGGAAAATGCGCGGATGGATGAGTATGAAATTTCTCACACTTCTAGTTTATAAAGAGGAAGGGTGGTGAATGCTGATATTTTCTGAAAGTTATGCATAAAATAGATAATCAATAAAAAAAACATTACAAACTCTACTGTAATGTTATGTATTTGATTCTCACAAACACTTCCACAGACTACTTTGGGTTGGCTGGAAGAGATCCTGCGGGATAAGTCCGCCCTTTGATTCTCATGAATGAATTGTATCACGACTGCATTTTTAGTAACAATAAAGCATTATTTATTATTATTACTTATAAAGAAGATCAACTTCATAGAAAAAATGTAAAGCAGTTTATAATGGGCGCAGAAGGCTTTTTGTAGGCAGTATATTTAAATGGAAGGTGGCGCTGAAACTAACTGGATATTTAAACTCATTGCAACAAATTGAAAATAGATTAATGTTGTTTTTTTTTAATAATAATAGAAAAAATTTTATACATAATATAAACATTTAAAATTTGACGTATCCACGTCGTTGTTTTGGAAAGAAAATTGTAAATTGGCACTCGATCAGTCTAATGTTCAAACTCATAATCTAAACTTTTTAATCTAAAGTTATGGTCGAATTTCGAGTTGACCACAAGTAAGCCAAATTCCTCAACCCTCCGATCAGGAAAACGAGAAAAGATGCGAGTTGCAAATAAACACATTTATACGTTGCCATATTATCTGTCACTCGATCTTTTGATGTTATTTTACTTACGTTTGTCATCTACCCTCGGAGAGTGATCACACTAAGCCAGCCTTCGAAATAACAGTAGAAGACGGTGGTAAGCCCGTAGTGGTTTGTTCCATTCAAAAATCGAACATCAGTAATGAATTGTTAAAGTCATTAGTTGTTATTTTTTCTTTAAGATCTAGTCCTGAAAAAACGTCACAAGAATCTAGACATAATTAGAAAGTTGTGCACCAACAAAGCCAATAGACAATAAAGATGAGACATAAACAAAAATGGATCCTGTCGCCAAATACATGACAGCAGTCGCAGTCTTTAAATTTGGTTGCTCTCTTGTTCTCAATAATTTACAGCAAATAGACTAGGTACAGTTTGAACTTTATTCTCAATTTTTATTTCTAACGGCGCGCCTTAGCTTCAAGGATCTTGCTTGATTACTGATTGAAGAGTCATCTGACTTCGGGAGAGGACAGCTTTTATTCAACCATAGTTTCATGTATTGGCATATCTATTATTTCTGCTTGTTTTGTGTTAACCATTATTTTTCTTCTTTTGCCGAATCAGGCCTCCCCGACGTCGGCAATTACTTCTGCGAAGGATTCTCGTTCTCGTCGCACCAGCCGAATCAAGTCCTCCACCGTTTTTATTATATCGGTCCATTCTCTCACGTTACGCATACAAGATATTTGAGACAAGAATGTGAACATCGTATAAGCTTTTGTATTGTATAAAACTATCTGCACGAGCGGTTTCAAGTTCATATCTCGATGCGTTAAAATGAAACTTACATTCAACTGTTGTTAACTGATATTGTGATTAAGCAATTTTGGGTTGGAACTTTTTTTTTCTTCTGTGGGAGTTTTGCTCTCCAACCTGTTGTGGTCTATTGTGATTCTCTGCGTGCTCATGGCGTCCCCACTTACCCCAAACGCTTCGTGTAGTCTAGCAATAGGAGGGGATCCAAGGCGCGAAGTCATCCACCTCTATGCTGTTTTAACCAAAACTTCTTGCTCTCAAATAAATGACTGCATCGCAGTCTGTAAGAAGGTGATGAGGCGTTTCTACCCTTTCTTCATGCATCTACAGATTTCATCATTCTCGAGTCCCAGCTTCCTTAGGTGTTTGCTAAGTTTAGAGTGACCCGTTTAGAAGCCTGTTAGGGTTTTAAGAACTATTTTTACTTAGGCTCAAACATGTTTTGGTTCTTCTGGAGTAATAACCACCAAGAAGTTCCTCAGATTGCCTTGGTACGGGAAGGTCATTCCATTTTTTTTATCTTTACTTCCTCATTTTGCTTTTTATATCTTCTTGAAAGAATCTGTTACGTAGGCCGCAAAAGGTTCTGTGGGGCTAGTACGAGTTTAATCGAAAGCTATTTGCACGCTAATAAGCGCTTATTAGCGTGCAAATAGTGTTCGAAAATCAAACGATCGAATCATTCGATCGTTTTTGTATGAAAATTTTTCGAAACTCTTTCGATGATCGTTTCGATATTCGATCATCGAAAACTTATACTAGTGGTACTGGTCCAACTAAATGTGTTGCTGCACCTCTTCTCACTAGCCTATCCTCTTGTTCATTGCCCTTCGCGCCGACATTTCCCGGGACCCATAGTGTGATTTAGTTTGGATAGGCATCCCCATACCATTTAAGAGTTGATTATGTTAGAATTAGAACTTTAGGCTTGAATGGCTGCTTGGCTGTCAGAAAATATAGCTATATTGCCCTTTTTCATAATACATTTGTCTAGGTTGAGCTGGAGTGTATTGAAACTAAGAAAATAATCGTTATTTTTATTTTCTATAAAGAATATATCTGTATGAAAAACAGTAAGGAAGTCACAAGATAGGAGTGGTGTAAATAAACAAAACGGTGGGTTCAGTAAGAGAGCGGGCGAATAATAAAATGTAAATTTAGTGTCACGACTATCAGTAAACATTTGAATGTAAGTTCATTTGATTCCTTTTATAAAAATCTCATTGATATTTTCCGCAGAAGCTTCTCTCTTGAATGCAAAACTTGTAGAGAGAATACAAAGCACATTTTCTCTCGGAGGATTGCGACAAAAGAAGAACATAGAACAAATTTATTGGTTTTTCTTACATTCCACAGTCACTTTGTATCTATTCGATGTGTTTTGAAGGCCAGCTCACGGGCTCGGCCTCCCTCGCAACCCAAGTGCTGTAAGTCAATTTGTTTTCAATTTTAATCTATATATGAATACGTGGTGCAAAAACTTTATATACCTTTTTACGAAAATTGCGCGGACGGAGGAGTATGATATTCGCACACTTATCTCTAATATAAATTAAAGTCGGGTTAGTGCGAACACTTATAACTCGAGATTGGCTCAATAGATTCTTCCGATGTGTGATTTATTGGATTCTTCTCCACTCCGGATAACAGAATAACTAATAAAAGGTTGAAAAATGGATAAGAAATAATATAAAATATGATATTAAAGTTTGTATGGAACGAATATGATGTGACGCCATCTTTGAAATAATCTAACAAAATAATTATTGTCTTCTGCACCTGCACCCTCTCATTCTCGCATACGTAGGTATTTGTCCATTCTTACAGTAGCCCATTTCACTTGGGGGAGAGTTGGGACCATTGGGCACTTTTTAATATTTTGTACTGTAAAATTTATAAAATCGATAAAAACTCATATTTTCTTCTTTAGACCAGTAGTCCATAGTTTTGGCTTGTAGTTTATATAGAGAAGGAGTGGCGGATGATAATATTTTTTTTAAAATTATTAATACAAAATATATGAAATCAATAAAAAAAAAACATTACGCACACCATTTTAATGCTATGTATTTGATACACACACACTTCGATGTATTTGACAATGACCCAGACGCATATTATATTTTTTTGTTTCTTCTTCAGCTTATCGCCGTCCACTCCTGGACGAAAGCCTCCTCCATGTTCCTCCATGTCGACCTCTCCTGCGCAGTCTGCATCCATAGCACCCCAGTGTGTCGCTCCAGGTCATCCCTGGATCTCATCTGTGGTCTTCCTACACTTCTTCTCGTGTTTCTTGGTCTCCAATTCAGCGGTATTTTGGTCCATCTTTCGTCAGTAGCTCTAGCGACATGTCCTGCCCATTTCCATTTTAGAGTCATCGCCCGGTGGATCGCGTCTGTGACTCTAGTTCTATCCCTCACCATTTCGTTCCTGACTCTATCTCTAAGGGACAGTCCGTGCATTTTTTTCTCTGGTCAAATTGAGAATAGATTAATATTGTTTGTCTTTAATAATAATGGAAAAAACTTTGTACATATCAACATTTCAACTTAACGTAGCCAATAGCCATCTGTATTATCAATAGCCAACAGTCTCGGGGCTGAGTATTCGATACGATGTATCGACATGGCAAGAATCCTCGTATCGAGCGTCATGAAAAAGTATAAAATGCAAAATATAGGTAGCTAAAAACAATTTTTTGATGCAATCAATCAATCAATATAAATAAAAGAGTCCGTTCGTATGTAACGTCCTTTATAGACGGCTAAACTAGGGATACCAGAAGTAAAGTAATACCCTCTATAGCGAGTCATAATACCAGTGGACGTTTAAGGCTATGAATATTTGGAAAATGTTATTTATCGATAAAAATATTAGATTTTTTCATAAATCTCCCATACAAATTAAGATTTTCATCCTGCCATTTTGTCAGAACCAGGTATCTTGAAACTCTATTTAAAACTCATTTAGTTGCACCGTCGCTACTTATGTACCGTTTTGTTTTAATCCACAGAGTATCAACGTTAATTTTATTTCAAAACATTTAACTCTGTAGAAGGAAAAACATTGAAACAAAGTAAAACAATTTAGCTTATTTTACTTATGAAATGTCATCATCTACCTCCATATTGTGAAAATTTAGGGTTGCCGTTTTAAAAAAAAACTTTTGGATTATAATAATGTTTGCATTAATATGTAGGTAGGCATTAATATTGAAATGCATTAATGAAGAAGGTAACTACAAAGAGTATGATTGAGTAGTTTCAGCGTGATGTGATAACGCATGAATATAACAACAACGTTTCGTATTTATAATAATTAGAAGATGTAATAAATCAATTCTTCCTAAGCAGGTATAGCTTTCTGTTGAGAAATACAATACTCAGAAGATCAACACTTTAATGGTCGAATGATCTCTGTGGGCTCCGTTGAAACCAGAATGAAAATTTCAAAGTTTGGACGATCTTTCTGGGCTTAGAGAATATTCTTTTAGGTGGCATTTGATTGTGTGGTCCTCATAATTCAACCTAAAATAAATAAATAACATCAGAATACAATTTTTATAATGTTTATGTATGCATGTTTAAGAGGGGAATATTATTTACTTTAATGGAAATTTATCATTTGATTAAACACCACAGTTAATATATTTGTGTAAGTGAAATGAATGATTCATTTCTCTTACTATAATAATAATTAATATAAGACTTAGTATAACCTCATATTAAAAATTTTTTCCTGAAGGTATACTGTATAATGTTTGCAATAAGTATATTGTTATAAAATAAGTCTTTAATAAACATAAATACAAAATATAAGTACATTTAAGCAAAAAGAAAGTTGTGCAATTAGTTAAGTACCTACCCAATAAAAATAAAAGGAAACAGAATGCATTAATTGAATTTTGAGAAAAGAATTGTGGTTTTACTACATATTTTGACGTCTATAAAAAGTTTGACGTTTGGCGATGGCAACCACAGACAATAGAACAACCATAAGAGAGGACAGCAAAAAAAAAAACGCAATCGTAATGATCCTGTTTTTTTAATCCTATTTTTACATTTCGTGTACAGAATGTAATACAAATAAACAAACACCTAATTTTTTAATGATCTTTCGGATTATTTTAATATATTCTATTTTAATATAACAAGTTTGGAAGACATTATTTATTAATTGAATATTTGAGATTATGGCAGGGGTGATATGCCAAAAAGAAGAAAAAGAAGAAGCTACTGACATCTACGCGCCAAATAGCGCATCACAACTGTCAAAAAAATATACAGTACGAGTTATTACAATCATAAGAATAAATGTTTAAAAGAAAAATCCACACGAACTGGTTAGTAAAATTACATGGGATAATAAATTATTATATAAATTGTGTTTTCAAAACTAATGTTTTATTATCATTGTTTACAGAATCTTGAGTGTTTACCAATTATGACAAATCAAGGATATTTTGCACTGCAAATTATGAATTTGTAAAATGGAAAAATAATACCTCTCCTAAAGATTTAAAGGTAGTTATATTTTATACAAGCATGTTATGGAGTGATTTGATAACATTTGAAGCATTTTATCAACCAATTTTTTAAATAAAAATCAAATATAAACGTTGCATATTTTCTCATACAATCTCTTGATTCTCAATTTGGTGTTTTTGTTTAAAAAATGAAGATATTGCTGGCCATTGTCATTTGGTTATTCTATTTGGATAAATTAAAGGATTTGATAACATCTTCGAATAATAACACTACAATTTGAATAGGTTAATTTAAAATTGGAACATAGTTTTTAAGGGGGGTTTCTGGACAACTCCTCGAGTGTTAACACGACACTTTGTTAGGTTAAAACATATTCATTTAGGAGGTTTTTTTGTCAAATATCAAAAGAAGCCCGCAAACTTAATAATAATTACCATTTTTTGTTTTCATACACAAAATTTAACAAATATTAATTTAAAAAGTGAGAATTCTGTCACTGTCTTTTTTATAATTCCACTATTTCATTAAATATTTACCAGTCTTCAAAACCCAACAAAAAAATATGTGTTGCTCATGGATTCTGTGTTTATTTTAATTTAATAATATTTTGTTACAGTGCATCGGGATCAATATGAGTCCTTCAACTGTTGACGATGAAAATGTTGGATGGTCAAAGTGGTCCCGGTCGAAGGCAAATATCTTAGATGCCCAACATGAGAGATTGGACTGGACTAAGAACAGCGGGGGTGTTGAAGTAGTGGTTGCTAATGTCGTGAGACTCGATACGACACAAACAGAAGACAGGCCAGCGGCTCTTCTTTCAATAGGATAGACAATATAATAATTAGATAGACTATAAACAGCACACACTGTACGCTAAATATTCTATTCGTTAAATCTTTTCAATATGTGTAATTGCATATAATTAGCTATAGTATTTCACAATCCTGCATGTTACATTGTAAATATGTTCAAAGAACAAGGCTTTATTTTTATAGATATAATAATATAATCTATCACACCTTACGTCTATTCAACTTATAGGAACCTTTTTTTTCATTACTTTTATGGATACAAACCTGAGACTTCATAATTTAGTTTAGTTTAATATTGCGATGATGAGGTTATGTAACTAGGACCACAATGTATCTTTAAATATAATATGTTCAATAATTTTCTTTACACCCCTGTTGTCTTATTGTATTTTGTTTGTGTCTTTGATTTTAAGCTAAGAAATAGGACTAAATAAGTGAACTTTTTCTAATGATTTGGAATATTATTACTTCAACCTACTACATATATTTTTTTGTATTTTATGCATCGTCACTATTAAAGTATGATAAATTCAAATACAGATCAAATTTTTTTTATAGCGAATACCGAAGTACCTAACGAAATTTCCAGTATAACGAATCGTCAATTTGTCCCTGAAAAACTTCCATATAAGATGTACTGAACCAAAATTTGTTGTAACGAAGTCAATCTAATATCGGCATTAAAATTTCTTCAGTTTGTCCTTGGCATTGGTGAGTTTGAAAGTGTTTGCCGAACATATTTCCTTTACGTGATTGATGAATCCTTCAAATTTGTTTTTGTTCTCACCTAATAATAGCAATTATATTTTATTTGACATCAGTAGGTATAATATGGCGACACAAAAAATTAAATTTTATAAGTGAAATTAATAGTTTTATTTAAAAACCAACCAACCAAATAAAATCAAGCAACGATATGCCTTGCCCAATTTAGCATATTCATAGATCCTGGGAGCTTTGTAAACATTGTAATGCTCATGGCTAAACCATACTCTCCAGGATTCTCTATCGTTCATGGGCTCCAAAATCTTACGAAGCATTCTTCTCTCAAATGTGTCCAGCATTTCCATGGATTTCGCGCAGTCATTGCTCATGCTTCCTATCCATATGTCGTAACTGTTCTTATAATAGTTTTGCAGAGAGTGATCTTTGTTTTTCTATGGACAATTCTTGACTAGAGCACAGGCAGTAGAGTAGAGAAGAATGCTTTGTTTTCTGTTGCTATCCTTCGCTTGATTTCTATATTATGTCCCAATTCCTTTGCTGTTATTTCCAAGGAGTCGAAGACTTCTCTTATGGCTATCAGGAATCTTCCTACTATGTTGAGGTCATAAGCATATCTGACGATTTGGCTACTTTGGAAATAAATATTAGGATTTGTGGATTTGTACTGTTGTGGTATGTGAGGGCCAGTCAGTCACCTTGCTTGAGTCCCTGGCCATCTAGGAGCTCATCTGTGAGTTCCGCGCCGATTTTACATTTATGTCCTACACATAGTTGCCCTAATCAAACATAACTTCACAGGTATAAATTGAAGTATCGTGATCATAATGCACGATTCCTGGGCAACGCACGGGTACTTAAGCTAGTCATTAATATAAATCAATTAGTGTTCGATTTGAACCACGAGCTTGCAACCATCTTCTAGGGCTGTTTCGAATGCTAGATTTGTGCGGTCACAACGTTTGCCATTTATTAAATGGTCAAAGTCGTCGAATTTGCGAAGTTAAGGTTCAATAGTTTTCAATTATAAGGGTAAGTACTCTCTTTTTGACAAAATAATTGTAGGTAGGTACTGAACCCGTATTCTAAGTTTTATCGAAAGGTAGTCACTTTCAAAGAGAATCGCTTTTGTTTCTAGAAATATCCTTGTGGCAGCGCTATACACGTTTTCTATACAAAATATATCGTGCAATGCTCACTTTACTTCCATGACTACCTTTCGATAAAACTTAGAATACGGGTACTGTATTCACTTTGCGTTAAAAACGTTCGCCATTCAGGTTTTTAGAAATTTTTACAAATCATGGGAATCTTCGACATGTTTAAATTTCTCACATGTTATGTGCTTCAGATAAAAATGATTATAGCAATAAAGTTAATCCAAGTCGATATCCAGCGCTGTGTATTGTATTCCTTTCTTTCGAAGAAACGTCGAGGAATTTGGATGGGTTGGGAACTCACATCAGTATTCGTATTTTAAGTTTTATCAATAGGTAGTCACGGAAGTAAAGTGAGTATTACACGATACATTTTGTATGGAAAATGTGTATAAGTATCGAATGCGAGAATCGCTTTTGTTTCTAGAAATATCCTTGTGGCGGTGATTTACCTACACGTTTTCCATACATAATGTATCGTGTAATATTTACTTTACTTCCGTGACTACCTTTCGATAAAATTTAGAATACGGGTACATATCTATTATATTGCTATGATATGCGAGTACGTGCGTTAGAATTTATAGACAACAAAATATTCCTCAAAACGAGTGAAGTTATTTGAGTACATACATCAGTAAAAGCTTCATAAAATATTTGGCATTTCGATTGTTACACGGACTGCTATAATATTTAACATTTTTGATTTCGTTTATTTCGAAATAACAAATTTCGTTTAAAATAAATTATTGAAAAAGTATTGCCGCCGACCCTGAATGCCTTTCAAAATAAAGAAATATTGTACTTTTTAAACATACAATACTATGGATTAAGGATGAGTAGGAATATTACACAATATTGTCCAATGCATACGTGACGGTCCTTTCATGTCTTTAAGAATTTCCAATACAAACTTTTCTTGTCTGAATTCAACGAGATATTTTTCAATCGAATTTAACGGAGGCTTGTCATCATCGACAGTTTCTTCGGAATGTGTTTCTCGTATTAAATAGAATTAAATAAAACAAAATCTATGTCTTAAGCCGAAACATTCGCATACGAATGGATACCAACCATTTTTTTTTTCATTTAAAATAGATACTGTATTCTTTTGTATGAAAAGAATAGGTATATTTATTTAATTAAATTTGTATATGAAGTAGGTATGTAAAAATTTATTTCCGTCGCTCTGGTTTAGCTGTAAATAAATGCCTAAGAAACCGAAATCTTATGCCGATAGTATAAAAATGCTTCTTCTGAACGTAAGTGGAAGATACTTGTAAATTTTTCGTCATTTTAAAGGACTTTTTTCATAATGAACAAATTATTTAGAGGTCTTTATTAAGAACGGACAACCTCTGTAAGCGTACCGATTCTCACTATTAATAAAAATTATACAATAATTGATGTATTTATTACGATAAATATGAAGGTAAGTGCTATCATAATACATTTCACTAGAAGTTTTATATAAAATAAATGAAGACCAATCAGGATAAAAGCTATATTTATCTCAATGAGTTGATTCAAAGAAGAGAATTAACCAATAATGCTTAACCTTCAATGCTGGTTTTCAGTCATAATCCTCATTGTCCAAAATATCTAAACTGCTTTTTTGAAATGAAATTGTCTTTTTTTTAATTAAATAATTTAATCCATTATGTTATAAATCGTTTTGAATGTGATAATTGAATCCTCATATTATTATCACTGTGTCTTTGAACATCGTTTGAAAGTCAACAGTTTGTTATGAAGTTGTGGCTTGATTGACATCTATGGACTAGAAGAATAAAAGACAATAATTAGTGAAACTTATACTTTTTTTTTACCCATCACGCCGTTTCCCGAAGGGGGTAGGCAGAGGGTACGGATTTCTATTCTTTCCTATCCAAACAAACCTCTTTCGCTTCTTCCAAACGCATAACATTCTGCATACATGCTCTTCTATTCTTTTTGCTTCTGATTTGGCCCTCCTCTAAGACGGCACCGATATGGTCGGACCATGTCATCCGAGGTCGGCCTCGTCTGCGTGCACCCATTCTTTCAGATTTATATATCCTTTTAGTCAATCTCTCCTCGTTCATTTTCTCTTCATGCCCAAACCACCTTAATTTATTCACTTTCATTCTAGGCACTACGCTAACATCCACCCCACATTCCTTTCTAATATTATCATTCCTCACCTTATCAATCAGTCTCTTTCCGCATATCCTACGCAGTGATCTCATTTCCACAGCATTTATTCCATTTTCCAGATTTTTCGTCCATGTCCATGTTTCACTCCCATACATCATGGATGGTATCAGGATTGCATTGTGCATCAGCTGTTTGGATTTAAGAGATACGTTCTTATTTCTCATTAGAGGTCTTAGTGTACCGCCAACCTTCTACCAGCCAGTTTCCTTCTTTCAATCTCCTTTTCGCACCTTCCATCTCTGCTAAATAGACTACCTAAATAAACATACTCATCCATTTGTTCCAAGTTCTCGTCATTCACATAACATTGCGTTCTTAAATCTTTTCTTTAAAAAAACAAGCACCTTTGTCGAAACTTATACCATCGACTAGCTTTTAGTCTTTGGAATACTAGTACCTATCAGTTAGGGCGTCTATTTAGATTCGCATACCTATCTGGAAACATCTTGAATGGGGATAGCTGTGGTGTTTTGGGTGGAAGTACTGTTTCCCCAAAACGTTCTACATAAAGACAAAAAAAATTAATCACATTTAGTTTCCTGGTATTTTGATCTTATATTTACTTTCAAAGAGTGGATTTTATCGTTGTATTAAACTCAACACTCTATCCCGAGAGATCAAATAAAAATACGTCCGTACAAAATAACGTTTATAAACACAAAAACACAATAATATTTCAGTACTGGAAAATCTAAGATTTAGACAGTCATTGATTCAGGTGAACCGTGAAACCGTAGGTGAGACATTTTTATTATGAAAATATTCTTAAAGACAAACATTGTAAGTAAGTTTAATGTAAACCAATGACTCCCATGAAACATACAACTAGTAATATTAATTATAGAGTAAGAAAGAAAAAATGTCAGTGTGACATCAAACGTAACAAGTAGGTATTATTGGTATTTTTATTTTTTATTTTTTATTTTATTTATTTAGGTAAACAGACAGTCATTAACAATACATAAAAATTAAAACAAGTATGATATCAATAAGTGGACCAATTAAGTGGTATAAATGTTATAGAAATTATGACCTCGCGCGGCTATAATAGTTTGGTATAATATTACCTGATATAAAACTTTCAACTATTCAGGTAAATATTACACATAACACACAGTACATAATGACTGGTATTCTCAAATTCACGTTCCAACTCAACGCAAGAAGCTCTTGCTTAGAACTTAATCGGTTGCCAGTAGTTACGCATCTAATGTATTGGATAAAATATTTTCAGAATACATAAATATCAAAAGTCTCAATAAAAATTGGATACGACGCAACTCAATCGTCTGTTTTTCATTTCAGAATAAAAGTCATTGTTAGACTTTTAATGGTTAATTTCCAATTAGAATACTTTACCCTAACAACGTCTTCTATTACTGTTACGAAGGGTGGTTTAGTGGATTCGAGTGCCATAAAACAGTGCCATAGATTTTTTCACCCAAAAGGTTTTTAAATCCCTACTCCAGTTTTAGGTATATTGTATGACTCTAAAGCCTTGTTCGTAGTAGGTCGAGTAACGAGTAATTTAGTAGCTAAATCTTATGGTAGACATAACCCGTTTAAGACTCAACTACAACCCAGGACGATCGGAGATTCGGTAGGTATGTGAACTAGGCTTAAGAGCAAAACCACGGGTGTTTGTAACCACATGATCCACAATTATGTGGATGATTCACCTTCCTGTGTGCGTACGAAATTTAAACATTTTAGAACTAGAAGTACGTCAGGTCCTTCTCCTAGAACCTACCTACCTTTGATTCAATTTAACGCCTTCTTGGACTCGCATTACATGCGTATTGAGTGAAATTCCTCCCCCGTATATAAGCGCTAACTTTTTAATCATAATTTTTAATTGGAATTCGTATAACATGCTAAGTGGAAAAGCAAAGTTAATTATAATTTGATTAATATTAATTAACATGTAAATTTATTCAAGTACCTACTTACATACAGCGGGGTATAAGGTGAACCACGTTCTGGTATTTCTTATTTAATGGAGATGGTTTGTTTCATCGCTGGATGTGAAAGGTATTGTTTTTTGCTTCAATTTTCAGACAAACTGCTGAATAAAAAAACATGTTGTACGAACTATTTTTAAAAGCATCAGGTATAAAAATATCATTGGAAATTACAATGTGGTTGAATTAATAAATTTAAGGTATTATTTTTCTTGTTGCGAATCAAGTATTTTTCTTTCACTTTCTATACATTAGTTGTCATAAATATTTTCGGTAGAGCATATTAAATACAGACAGTTTCTAAAAGTCAACTGGTTTTAACCCATCTCGGACGGGTAGAAACTAAGAGTTTAAGAACACCAAATTGATAGCATAACTTAAGTGAAGTCCTTGCCAGATTTTTGAGGTAAAAGTCTGTAAGAAATGCACAGTTTCAAAAATGAAAAGGTCGAAGGCATAGTAAGGTGGAATTGACTCATCCACACATCCTAACATGCCATTTCTAGACCAAACCCATAAAATACGGCTCCGAGGCAGACCAATAAAGTGGTGCAGGGACAACTGGGAGTCGACCTCACAGGAGGCTAGCCCTATCTATTGAATGGCAGGTCATAAGGCCTAAATTATTAGGAAGAGGGAAAAGAGCCACACATAATTTGAAAATCCATCAAAGATGATTTGTGATAATTATTTTTTTCGTAGCAACTTGCTGAGTTAGTTTTGGGTCTTATTTTTAAAACTAGAATCTTAGACTGTTCAAATTATTTTTTTCATACTTATTCTCTTAAATTTTTCATTTCTAAATTTCGCTATGAGCCCAATCAGAGTTTATAAAAGATTTTTTTTAGCCTGCGACTCTCTAAAAACATACAAGAGAGATTATATTTCATCTACAGCGATTCTAAAAGTAAACAAAGGAAAAAAAAAACTTCACGCTAAAATATGCGGGAGAGTTCTGGACCAATGATTCCAACTCACCCAATGTTCATGTGGGTAGGTACCTGCACCACTGGTCAGACTTTCTATTTTTTGTGCACACGCGAAAGTTTTTTTTTGTGTTCTCGTTTATCGCAATTTCGTTTTTACCCTCGGCGGATGATAGGGGTTGGTATGATTTGAATTTTAAGTTCTTTATATGCTTTGTGTCTCTCCCACTAAGCGTGGCTCTAAACACGGGAGTGGTCGCACGACATGAACGCGGTTTACATAATACAACCTATATTAAAAACGTATAAGATGTTTCACCTGGGATTTGAGCGTACTGATGTAATGGAAGCAAGAGAAAATAAGTGCCCGTATCTTAAGTTTTAGTTGTTTTATATTATCATTCCGTTATGTAGGTATGTAATAAGGAAGGTTTATTCATGTGTGCTTGGATAATTTTAAAATAGGTACATTTCAAGTCTATGCTCTTTGCAGGTGATTTAGTACTGACGACATTAGATGAACATTGTTATTTTCGGAATGCTTCAGAAAAATGAATGGAAACATATCCTATAGAAAAATGGTTCCAAAATCAGTATAGGAATAAGACATATTCATAGTAGGAATAGGACATGAATATCATGAGTGTTCATAATATTTTCCTTAATTGAATTATGACTTTTTTCAGTATCAGGGGTTGATGATTCGTTAAAATAATGTTACATCGCTGTTATTGATCATATAGGAGTTCAAAGGTTGAAATTCATATAGTTCAGTTTAATATAAATAAAAAATGACAAAGAAAAGGTTGATTATAAGTTGTTTTTTTATTGTTGATTATAAGTTTACCCAAAACTATGTATATATCTCCGAATTTTAGACTGTGTAATGTAGATCAATTACAATAGGTTACTTGAAACTGTCGAGATGCGCAAGCTGAGGTAGCTAGTTTTACTTCAAGATATAGGTAATAAAAAGATCATGCGCATTCACAACAGCCTTTGAAGTATATAAAAAAGATAAATAATGATGGAAGATGACAGAGAAACATAAAACAGGCAATGTTTTCTGTCTGGAAATCAGGAACAACTTCAGGATGAGAAGAGCATATCCCAACAACTATCACAGATGACAAGTTAGAGGGGTGTAATTGAGGCGATTCCTGTTTTTATAGACAGTCGATAGTTTGACCGAATAGAGTTGCATGCACATTAGGTACAATATCTTTAAGATAATCAGATTAATAACAAAGCAGTTCCTGTTTGAATACATAGTTATTTAGCCCCGCGTATAACTGCTCAGATAACGTATTGTAAAATGATTAGTTTGTTTATTGAGATCATGTACCTATGGGGGTTGGTATAGCTGGTTGCGCAGTAGCTTAATTGAAATGTTTGTTTACAGCATGTGCTGTTAAATTAACTTGTACAGATGCCACATGCATAATATTACGCAATCTACAAACACCGCTGTAACAACCTAATCCATATTAATAATATACAAAATTACCGGGGTACCTATTATTGCTCTAATTAATTCCGTATGAATATGTTAAATCTTACCGCTAAAATGATAATACGTTTCAAAAGCTGATCGAACATATTCCTCAAGCAGCGTACATACGTTTGGTGTTCTCTTTGCTAGCGTTAATTGTTTCTGTCTGTTGAAATTGAATATGTACTCACCCAAACTGAACACAAAATACACTTTCGACAACTTTCAAACAAAACAAAGCTTCTGTTGTGAAGATTGAAATGGTCTTCATGGATATTTGAATCCACGACTTTCACTAAGTACGCTGTACGTACGAAAGCGAAAAGCGGATGTTGGTTGTGGATTCGAATTTGTGTTAGCTAACAATCTTAAAATCTTTGAATCAGTCTGGGCTCCAACTTAAGGCTGACAACTTCCATCGGATAGGGTGTGCTATGCTAAGAATGACAAAAAACTACAATAATACATTTAAAGATGTCGACATGTTTATGTTTCACGGTAGTTCCCATACATTCGGGAGATCAATATCATCTATACTTGAGCAGTGAGTATCCCTCCCCCTTCCTTTCTTCCCCACTGCTGTTTAAACTCTTTTATTCTTGTTAAATATGTTAATATTATTAATCTATTTTCAATAGTTCTGTTCAACATTCACATGAGTAAGTTTGTTTTCAAAATATTATGGCTATCTGTGTTGATTGGGATGTTACTATGAATATTCTACAAAAAAATAGGATTGTTTAAACTGCTTTAAAAATATCACAGTAAATGCAGTAAACTATGTTTACAAACACTCTGAGAGATTTTTCATGGCTCTGGGATGAATAAAAATCAACTTTAGGTTTATATTTTAGGCCTGTTGCTATGACATATACAAATACATAACTGAATTATTATGTAGATTGACGAAAAATTTGTTCGCAAAATTCAATTTGTCTAGGGCCACAGATGTATTTCGCAACTGAATTTTGTGTATTCAAAAGGCTTTTATCATAAATTTAATAATAAATAAAAAATGTCAAATAACAAAACTCTTTAAATATCACAAGTCAAAAAGAAACAGTTATGAATCATTAAAAATACTTGTGACGTCCGTTCGCTGTAAAGAGGGTCTGTGTAATTGAATACAGACATAAAAATATAAAGTAGGCTCCGGAGTACGCAACAAAAAATCTTATTAAAACTTTTTAAATGGCATTATCCCGAGCTTTGTATCTAGTTCTGTATTTCCATGACAGTTATTTACTACCGCATGCGATGTCTGGTATATGTTACAACGAATTCGTACATCGTATTCGGGTAAAGTTTATCCGGAGAATATTGTCCCAATCGGTAAGCATAATGTGAAATAGTAAAAACGATGTGAAATTTATTCGTATTGTACAGGACATTTTTTTTCACAAATGATGATCGCGGACTTATCAAAAATGTAAAACAAATAATACCCACACTTTCGACATGTAACTCACATCTCAAACTAAGCAAAACTGGCGGCCATTTCCAATTTCAAAGCACAATCTTTGGTTGCTGTGAAAGATGTCAAAGGTGCATTTGTGTTCAGATCCGCATCTTGACTCCACGACCTTTTTTTATATACAGAAAAAAAAATGATAGGTATCCTAGCGGAACCCAACCTCTAGGATACCTATCTTTTTACTTTTTGGTTTTCCGACAGACGTTGTCCTGTGTTCCTAACTATGAATATTGAATTCGAATTTCTATGGTGATGTAATTCATCACTTATTTTTTCTTTTGATTTTTTTAATGTAATATAATATCTGTGTGTAAATATATTATATTTGTATTCAATAAATGTTATCTTATCTTATCTTTTGATCAACGTAATTCCGACCGATGCATCTGTTTTAAATCATGTATCTTCCATCCGAAGTCTAATGACTGACAGTTCCTGTCAAAATTTCAAAATTGGATAAAAAATTATATGGTAAAAAGTAGTAAAAAGGTTACCTACTTAGAGTTTTCTTTAATTTTCTAATTTTCCACGCAACTTTCTTATTTGTTTCTTTCATAAGACCCTTATCTAGATGAAAGCCTACACGACAAAAAAAGAATTAGCGAAATCCGTCTAGCCGTGATGCGATGACCACGGAAAATAGCTCTCCATTTTTATAATATAGATTGATTGTCTTAGCAGCTATCGACCCACAGAAGAAAAGTATAAAAAATATTTCTCATTATTAAAAGATTCGGCAGTGGATTCATCATTATTTAGGTATGTATGAAAAAAATTTCGCGTGTGTAGAAGGGCTCTCTCAAAAATAATATCCGACGACGGTGGGACCTGACATGGTATCAGAAGAAGAAGATGAAGAAGATTTTAATTAATTTATTCAAACCCGATAGTTACTTAGTATTACTTTTAATTAATATTTTGTATTTCACACTAGAAAAAACTTTGCAAAGTATTTTTATTACAAATAAAAATAACCTTCTAACTCTTTACGATCCATAGTTTCTTTCTTTTTATTTTCATTTCTTTATTTTCATTTCTTTAGTTTCATCCATTCTTTTCGTCATGAAATTTTCTCGAACTTATTGTTAGGTATCGTAGGTAAAGTAATAATTTTGGATACGATGTTTGTATCGAATCTTCATATCTGTGATAATTTTTGTCGGAATGATGACGAAATAGCATTTTGAGTTATAATAATGTAAATAAAAAAATAAATATAATAATTTATTTAAAGTATTTTTATGAACTTTGTGGTACTTTTCCATAATGATAATAAAAAACACAACTTTGCAAAGTATCACTTTTATTTTTTATAAAAACCAAAATATTTTCAACCACAATGTGGCCATCTTCAGTGGTGATTTAAATTAAACTGATGTATTGTGTCGCGTCACTAGTGTGTTGTTGTGGGTGTGTCTGTATGTTGGGGGTGGGGAGGTGAAGAATGTATTGTGTTTTTTCCTTGAGTGTGACATCCTGATACTGTCATTAAAAATATATTTTAATAAAACGTGTTTAAAGTGCGAAGTGTGGCCCAAATATACGGCAATAGTGTGTAACAATAAATCTCGTTCTGCCCAGGAAGCAATCATTAGTGCAAAAAAGAAATGGTTGGTTAGTGAAATGAAAAGTGCATATACAAAACTCAACGCAATACATACATACATAGCATACCTGCATAAATTACTATCGCAAAATCTACACTATGTAGAATGGTACACAATAGACGACAAAGTTAGAGATATTGCTAGTAGAAAGGGCTTCATCAGCAAAACCAATTTAGATAAGAAACTCAACAATCTGATCGACGAAAAATACCAACAAGAACTCATAAAAACTTTCAATACACCATATCAGGATGTCACACTCAAGGAAAAAACACAATACATTCTTCACCTCCCCACCCCCAACATACAGACACACCCACAACAACACACTAGTGACGCGACACAATACATCAGTTTAATTTAAATCACCACTGAAGATGGCCACATTGTGGTTGAAAATATTTTGGTTTTTATAAAAAATAAAAGTGATACTTTGCAAAGTTGTGTTTTTTATTATAAATATAATACTTTTCTATACAAAGGTGTCAGTATAGCTGGCGGAACTTATTGCCTGAGGCAATTTTTTCCAGTCAACCGGTCCCGTCCAATCTAAGACAGGCCAACCCCGGGTAGAAATTTCATGTGAAAAAAACGCTTAGAAAAACTGACTCGATCTGGAATCGAACCCGGGACCTCGGATCTGAAGTCTACGCCAGTACAACTAGGCTACCGAGGTCGGTAATATTTATGAAATTTGATTGTATGTATTGTTATTGTTTTGTATTTTGTTATTTTCTGTATTATCTTTTTTCTCTAAAAAGCAATTTCAGTTGATGAATAAATTAATTAAATAATGAATTGCGTAACTGATCAAAGGGTGAGATTAATACGTGATTCCATTTACTGACTGTTGTATATATAGTTCCCTTTCATGATAGTTTATTTAGTCTGAAGACAAGTTTAGTTTATTACATCTTAAGGCGGTATTTGTTGTGATGTTATACTATTTTATATTCATGAATTGCATGGAAAAATTTCTAACCGCTCACAAAATTTAAAGTACCTAGAACACGTAACATCTACCTTATATTGAAGTTACTAGACATTGTACCTACTCTTATGTAATAATACCTCGACTCTGGTGCACCACCAAGTACAGAGGAACCTATTTGAACTGTTGCCAGACTATTACAGTTAACTGTAACAAGCCCCGTTAACTGATACCCTGCTACCTATTCTAGAAGTTAACTGTACAATAATTACTATTCATCGCGCTTTGTAAATTATCTGTCTTAATACAAAGGAGTAATTTAATGTCAAATTTACCACAGTGAAAACTGACAACGATGGAAGCTAACTTTGAATTCTTGGTAATGTTGTCAAGTTTATACGTTGTAATTAATATATTAGGGACTTAAGGGTTTTTGTGAGCATACAATGGCAATTTTTTGATATTAAAAATACTGTTTTTGACGTATACTAGGTTTAAAAATATATAAAAAGTTTACAACAACTGTTAAAGCACTAGTACACTAGATATTTTCACTAGAGTTGCTCTAACCTAAAGCGAACTATTTTGAGTCTGGAAGAGAAAACAACAGTTAGAAAGCTCTAATAAGCTCTAAAATTTATTTTGAGCTGACCGAGTTCGAAGCTGGGACCTTTAATCATAAGTTGGCCACCATACTTGTGCTTTTCTAAATATAAACGTGCCTGCTCTGGTTGGGTTCATGTATTCAGTTGGAAGTTTTGCTGGATATCTTGGGCTTTGTCCCATAAAGTAGTTTTGTTTGGCTTTGTTTTTTTGTTCTTTCTTCTTTATACTGTTGATTGATGTTTGTTGGACCGAAGGGTGTTGTGACTGTGGGGTTATGCTTTGTTTGTGGACTGTAGGTAGTTGAGTTGGTGGTTGTGCTGTGGTTCGTGTTTGTATGTTCCTTTGAATATTCTTTTTTATGAACTGTTAAGATGTTTGCCCTAGTACAGGCTTGGCCTATTTGGGCAGCATTTCCATTTGTTATCACTGTAATATTGTGTATGAATAAATAAATAAATAATAAATACCACTAGGCTATCGGGGTTGAGCATTGATTCATAATCTATTTGAAGATACTGAAACCCACCAGCTTCATGTGCGAATTCACCTAATCCTTTTTATTTTGGAGAGGGGTTCAGTGATAAGTTCTCCGCCCAACCTATGAGACTGACTCACCGAACCCCTGGTGGTCGACCTTGAGTGTATCTAGAATTCTGTGCCTAGAATGTACACTGTGATTCATTCACGCTCCCTAGAAGCTCTTTTGGACTTCGCTGTAGTAAAAGTGTTGCGTACACTATATCCGTAACAGGTGAGTAGGTAGGAACTATTATAGATTTATCTAAAACTAGAAATATTGGTCACCTAGATAGAGAAAATCTACCCTGCACACCCTGCAGTGTATACAATCATAATTTTGGAGAATACAAGGTAGATATGAGGAGTACCTACCTAGTCTAGTAAGATAACTCTCTACCTAGAGTGTATTGGCACCTTATAATTATACCTAGTTCATTGGTGAGATAATTAAAAAAAAATCTCTTCAAACAGTTTTTAGTTGTGAAATATTAAAATTTATTTTTGTGTTTTAATAAATTCATCTAGAAAAAAAATGTTTTAAAAAGAATATAATATTTATTATTAGAATGGCGAGAAACGTTAGTTAAGAAATTTATGTTAAAACTTGGTATTGAATGTGCATATTATTATTATTATTATTATTGAAACCATTAAAGGAGTTTGTAGAGTGCAGTAAAAATGCAAATCACGAACACGGAAATAATAAAATGTATAAAACCAGATAAAATTTAATTCATGGCAACATTTATGTACGTTAACTGATGCACTGGGAAATTGGCGAGTGTTGTGAAATGGTTTGTTTTGATGAAACTGAATTTATGCAGGAATCTTTGATTAAATTTACCAACTGGTATGAGTTCGGGAGCTATTTGATAAATTTGTATAGGTATTTGAGGCATGATCAGAACTTATATAATACCTTTCCTTAAATACCTAAATATAAAACTGTAGCTGGGTAAACCTGCCTGGGGGAGAGCCAGGCAAAATCAACGTTTTTTTTTCTCTTTTTAAAACTTTCTTAATCACCTGGTAGTTAGGTAGCACCACCACCAAAATATTATTTTTTAAGTGTATTTATTTTTAGTTATAAATAATATACCTACTGTTGAAGTTAAGCGTGTTTGAATGGACATTTTTGAAATGTTTTCCATAGCAACTTTGTGAACACCCGGTAGGTATAGTTTAAGTCTTAACTAATTCATCTGGTTTCTTACTTCATCTTCTGCTATGATGTCCTCTTGGGAAGCTGACTGCCGACCATCCCTCCAGCGCGCTGGGGTTTAAGGCCATGAGGTGGGCAACCTCACGGATCTGATTTTTCGACATCCTGCCTCGTACAGGATGTTCGAAAAACCTTAAAAATAGCTGAGGTGCTAATCTTAGCCGGCGACCCCACGGCCAAGAATACCTATCTTTGCTACATAGAATACCTACCTATGATAATCCAAACTTCAATTACAATGAGGATTGCAGAATTGCCAATCTACATTCGATTCGTAAAATATATGGTTAGTTTACTGCCAATTTGCCGAAGAGCAAAGAAGATGGATAAAATTGCGTTGATATGGTATTGTGTGACTGAAAACTGGAATGAACATTTCAAAAACTACTTGGTATACAGTATACAGGTCTATAGTTGGTTTCTGTAATATAATTTGAAAAACCGCCAAGTGGAATTCGCACAACGGACCTTTTCATTCCCAACGATGAATCAGCAGTTCTATGTTCTATATGGCTATCTACTTGCAACCCACCTTCTTCAAGGGACGTTGAGAATTTTAATTTCATTCCGCCGCACAAAATTTCTATAATTTCAGAATGAACTGTCATTAAATGCTTAACACGTTCTCGCTTGGGCTAAACAAATGATATACATAGGTACCCAATAGCGTTTTGAAATACAGAAATAAACAGTGTGACGAGCAGGAACACAGATATTTCTTTTTCGCATTGTATTCGTGAAAACATTCAAATGTTTTTAACCAACTATTTGATTCCAACTATTAAAGTAAATTTTAGTCTTCGATTGACGACTATACTCCAGTCGGTTTCATACTGCTTCGTATGTTAATAATTCGAGCGGCTCGATCCGTGGTGCTGGAGTTGCTACAGTTGTCACTTAGGAATTTTAAGGAAATAAATCACATGTGAAACCTGTTATCTTATCGTATATATTGTTGAAAGAACAGAACCCATGAAATCCAAATTATACTAAATCATGGTAAGATTTACTGTAGACATCTTTTGGAAAGTGGTGAGAACATTTAGCTACCACATCTTAAAGCAACTGCTAATGAATAGATTGCGCCACGACATTAACTATGATTGTCTATTTTAAGCTGTCATGATCATTTAATAAATGGTATCAAATAAAAATTGGTGCGATATGTAAGATCTAGTCCTGGAAAGTTTTACAATCTTACACAATATATTAAGTATATTTTTTTACACAAATTTGTCCCTATTTGGTCGTTCATACATGTTTAAAAGTGAATAATTCTGTGAAGAAACACATTTTTATGATTCTTTAAAAATTTAATAAGAATGAGCTGCGTCCATTTTTATTAATTACTTATTTATATTTTTTGAATGAGACAGGATTCCAACCCGAGTGGAAATTTCATGTGAAAAACACATAGAATTTTTCTGACCCGACCGAGAATCGCACCCGGGACCTCTTGATCTGAAGTTGGTGCCTATGCAATTAGGCTACTGCGGTCGGTCCAATACTTCATGATGTATCCCTTAAGCAAAACAGAAAGGAAATTCACTATTTTATATCCAAATACACTACATTCGATTCTTCCACCGACATTCAATTTCTTATACAACCTATCCTTACCTAGTTTTCCTTGAGGATGGCATGAATGTATTCTATCCACGTCATTATCGGTCAACAACGTCTTCCTTTCAGCCTAATAGTCTTTCTTCTTCTTTTTTAAGTGCCCTATCGGGTCTCCCCAACGTTGGCGATCACTTCAGCGGATCTTTCTCTATCCTGCGCCGTCTGGAACAGTTCCTCCACACTTCGGATGCCGGTCCACTCATGGTCTTTAATTACCCTATTTGCATTCATTCTTTAAACATTCCCAAAATATAAATAATTTCAATAATACAAAATCCAAGACAGATTTATTGTCAATATTTTCATTCCTTTCCGCATATAATCTCCAGATTTTCCCCAGGAAAGTCTGGGGTTATAGATATTTACGATGCCAGTTTGAAAACGCAACATATTTTATTTTTTGGCAAAAAATTTGAAAAAAACATGGATGAGGACCTTCATCACCCAGCGGTAAGTACGACTCTTGTTTAGATAAAGAAAAAACGTAAAAATCTGTTGACCCGTTTTGGATGAGTTCATCAGTAACAAACACCGTGACACGAAATTTTCAAACATTAGATTGAACATATTAATTTTGTCAGATTCTCTAAAAAAACAAGTAAAGTACATACTCAATTGAATCGAAATAATTTTCCGTCACTGGCAATGATCCCTCGTACGCAAAAACTTAATAAATATTAATTAAGTTGATAAATTATTCATAAGAGTAATTGAATTAGCTCGGGATAGTGTGACGGTGTCAGTACACTGCCGAGGGATGTGTTTTTCACTCGATAGGAGTATTTAACTATAAATTATCACAACAATTTCACGTCGATAACATAATAATATAGTCTAAAGCGAATTTCTCCAAATTTCTTTAACTACTATACGTTACTCAGTAAACGTATAATCACCTACATTCTAAGTCTATCTACCTCATTTCCGATGACTGAGAGCAAAAACCAATTGGAGTAGTGGATATTCTAGGTTTATGTTTCATGATTTTTGTGTATGTTATTCAGTATTCTGTTGGTGTTAAATAAATAAAAAAAAGATCCTTTGTTGTAACATGTCGAATAGAGACACCAACAGAACACTGAACAACACAAACAAAATAAAAACATGAAACAAACACATAGAATAACCAGCGCTCCAATAACAGGTATCTCCCGCATAGCTATTGTACATAGTTATGTAGGTGGGAATTCTTTCTCTCCACTCCGCACTATCTATGCTCCTCGCAGCAAAAAACAGCGCATGTTCAGGTAGGTACCTATAATAAAATCATTATTATTTTAAATAATGTTCAGTTATGTTTTGCAGGTATACCTGATGTGATCGTTACGGGATTTTGTGCTCTTTGCTTCCCCCCCCCTCTCGCATAAAAAATATGTATGATTGCACCTAACTCAACTCTTGCAACGTTATCGTTTTACTACGGGTTTACGAATTTAAAAGAAAGTTGCGAAGGTACACTTAATACTAGGCACGTTTGTCTAAACGTCCGTTTATACCAAACAAACATAGAGTCAGAGCTGGAAAATAGTGTTTATTTTCCTGGTCATTGATATGGCCATCAACCGAGAAAGAAACAGAACTATGGCGCGCGTAATTTGCAATCGCTCATTAATAAGAAGTTCTTCCTCGTTGTTGTTTCTATGGAGTCCATCATCAACCATTAAAGAAAGTATACTCTGTCTTTAGCGCCAGCCATATTATGTTCGTTGATGTAAATACACACTAAAAAGAAACCTGTAAGTATAAAGCTTAGGATTAATCATTATTCTTGTAGTACCGCTATAAATCTTAATATATCGTTGAAAGAAGATTGTGATAATCGACATATTACTATGTGGATGCACGGCTTATCCTAAAGGTTATGTTATCTAAAGACTCACAAGTTCTTATTGTAATAATAGATTTAAGTTGTTACTATCCAGTTTATAAACTAATCCAATTGATATATCACATTTTTATGATGTCTAACAAGAAACAAAATCCAACTCATGAAAACAACGGTAGAAGATAATCTTTAACATCAGGAAAGGTGTACGGTGTACCGTATAAGGGGTTCAGTAGTAATTTGCACCGTCCACTTTCAACTGTCCGATACCAATACAATTTACTACAATGAAAGATAAACTGTATTTTAAAACTGTTAAATTGACGACTGTTGACAAGGTTACGGTTTCGTTCTATAACAGTCGACCACTGAGAGAATAGGGTGCCATAATATTACCTCTAGGCAAAAATGATGAAAAAATTGATGTTGGGTTTTCTTAATGATTTTGATAATTCGGAAATAATATGTCATTTTTTTCTGTTGGTTATATAAAACGAAATCTAAAATGTATAGAACTCGGTAATCGCCCTCAGAAATTTAATTGTCTACGAGATACACTTCTCGTAGTTCTAGACTATTTAAGAGGGGTACAGTTCTTCTTTCAAAGTCAGTTTTGAGCGGCGCATAAAAATTACGGCGGAATCTTTACCCTTCCCCACTTTCACTATATTGATACGTATGTAAGTGTAGAGTTAGGGGTCGGAAACCAGTGGAATGCGTCGCAATATTCAAAACCTCAATGTTATTTTGACTGCAATGTGTTTGGAATTTTTGAACAACGGTGGATGAAAGTGATGATAACGTTTATACTGACAATGATGATAAATATGTATTTGGTTTAGGCGACATTATTAAATTTACGTTACATTCACGTATATATAGGTATATATTGCTTTTTCCAGTTTTTTTAAACATGAGTTCTCAAGATTAATTATTAATCTAAATGTTCTAATTGTTTTTTCTAACGCTCACATACTATTCATTCTAATTGCCACCATTTCAGGTTATATGATGGGAACGGAAAAAATATACTTTTTTAATAATGTTTTATATACTTATATTTATATAATAATAAATTAGGTATATACAAAATTCCTACAAAAACAAATTTTATATCTTATGTATATATTTCTCGTGTGCAGATTCATTTTCATCGAAGTCCTCTTTTAAAACTGGACGGTCAAGATAATTATGTCATTGTATCAAAAGAAAAGGATGTGAAGATAATGTGGGGAAGATTTTTTCTATGCATTTTATTAACAAAATCTCTACATATAATAATGGAGCCCTATTTTCCGTGGTCATGGCATCAAGCGTGAACAGCTGGACCAATTTGCTAATTATTTTTTTTTTCTAAATAATAGGAGAAGAAAGGAGAGGAAAAAATAAGAAAGTTGTGAGGAACATCAGAAATTTTATAAAAACTTTAAGAACGGAACCTTCTTAGTGCTTTTTTATAATATACGGCTTAAAACAGATGCATCGGTCGGAATAACATTGTTTAAAAGGTTTTTTTTGGTCGTTGACATGTTATCATAATACAAAAAAAGGAATGGAAAGGAGTTTAATTTTGTCCAATAGAAACGTGAAACGTGCAACCCTGTATAACGAATACATACTAAAGTAATAAGTGTTTAATAATCTACAAACCACTGGAACATACGGGAAATACCTAATCGTAATAGTAAACGATAAAAATTAATAAGAAGAAGAAAAAAAGGTAATATTATGTTGATATTGCAAATGATTTTAAACATGTAGGTAGGTACATGTTATATATAATTTCTACAGTAAAAACTTAATACAACCTAGTGAAACTAAATGTTGATAGTTCAGAAGAAAAAGAATTCATTAAAAAAGTTTGAATATACAATTATACAATGTAAATGATTGTAAACAAATATATTTTTTATTGTTAAAAATGGCACTGTTAAACCCTTGACGCCAAACATTTTTTACAATAATCTATAATATAAAAGGAAGTCGGGTTATTGTGAACGCGAGTTATAAACTCGAGGTTGGCTGAACAGATCTTCATGATGCTTGGTTTATTAGATTCTTCTCCGCTCCGGATAACAGAATAACCAATAAAACATAAATGGGATAGAAAATAAAATATAAAAATTAGTATGGAACGGATTTACTGACAAACAACGCCATCTGTAAAAAAAATCCAAAACAACACAATTTTTATTTACTTGACAACCATAGAGTGTCAAAACATTGGTACGTAGATTTTTAATAGAATTTCTTTCAAGTTTTCAGAAATATTTTTTTAATATTCAAATATTTGTTTGTATGAATTACAAATTTGAAATCAATGTTCATATAGTAAGGAATACAGGACAACGTCTGTCGGGAAAACTAGTTATATAATATAAATAATTCCAACAACAAAAACATATAATACTACCTACTCGTAGTAATACTAAATGATAATAATTTAGAAGAAAAAAATAATAACAGGTATGCAATGTAAACATAATATTACCTATACCTAATTCAACAATAAAAACTTTAAAATCACCAAACAGCGATGATAGAATGAATTGCTGAATATAAATTAATAAACCAATGTTTGCCGTCCTCTGTAATATACGCAATTTCGTCAAAATATTAAAATACAAAACGTCAATTGAAACTGGCGCAGACCATACGTCATCTCAGCCGAAAAGATTTCGGCAGACTGAACATTGACACAGCGAAAACCAGCGCGTTCATTGTAATTCCCGTGATTTTAAGTGTCATTATCGCATGCACCTTAAAGCCGATAGAATATTTCGATAAAAACCGTTTTTGTGAAATAGAGTTTTTTTGGGATTATACGCTAAGCAGGAAATAAATATTAGTATTTCGTTCTATAATCTTGTAGATTTTTTAATGCTCTTTAATACAAAAAAAGAATCATTTCATTCCGACGTATATATCAGTTGGAATATTAAAAAAACGATGAAAAACGACATTTACTATTTTTATTTTTTACAAGAAACTATACTATATATCAAAAAACGGCTCTGAGGCCGCCTTCATTAAAGTCTAATTTATGTTATATATTTTTTTCATCGAAATCCGACAGTAGGTAACGCCGGAAAATGGATTGAAAAATCATTAAAATCACCATTTTCACGAGACATATACTTTGTTAAGTTATTAGTAACCAAGTAGGCAAAATATTCTTCGATCACTCGCTTAGGAGGTACCTACAAAGGATGTTGGGTATCTAATAAAAAAATTCTTACAGATGTTTAAAAAAACAGACGTTTCATTGTTTTGTCGACTTTCACAGTTTTTTTTTTATAAAAAAAAAGTTATTACCGCAGGGTGTTTTTTATTGTCGACCTTCTAAAGAAGGGATGAATTTCAATCCCCCTGATATTATACTCGTAAAAATATTTATTGTTTTTTGATTACGAGTATGGATGGTATGACGTCATAAATTATTTCAGCTATTATGGACTGAGTTTTCGCATTTTCATCATCGACATGAACACAGAGAACATTTTTATGGTGTTGAAGCGTAATGAATTGTGCCGGAAGCTTATTTTATCCACTCGTGATAAGTCTTTTGAATTCCATTGAGCCTTCATTTATTGCTGCGTCTACAAAATGTAAAAGGATATTATGAAGTTGTAAGTTTATTAGTAAGTACATTACCATAGCGTTGAATGGAGGCAAATTTCATAATATACGATAGTTCCTCATTGAGATATTCAATAGAATTATATTGCGTAAGAACACGCTGAAATGATACTCAACAAGACAGAGTAAGTAGGAATGTTTTCACGATTGTTTGGAATCTCTTGAACACTAAAGAATTGTTCAATTATAAAACGAAATCTGGAAATGTATTGAATTGTTTGGATTTAAGAGATACATTCTTATTTCTCATTAGAGGTCTTAGGCGGTGCACTAAGACCTCTAATGAGAAATAAGAATGTAAAATCCAAACAATTGATGCACATGTTAGAGATACAGCGGTAGAGTTGTGTACTGGGATACAGTTGATGTGTTTGGGAAATGCTCTGTGGTTGATGAGTGTGATGTGGGGGGTGATATGTGTGATTGTGGAGTGTTGGTTTGAGTTGATGCTAAGGCAAATTGGAGAAATGTGCAGTGAGATACAGTTTCTTCTCACTAGTTCACTGCACAAGTATTTATCAAGGAAAAAGGGTTGTAGATACATGTAAGTTTGGTTGTAGATACATAAAATTGTCATAACTATTTTTTTTTTATAAAACCATTATAATTGTATTTCTATCTGTCAAAATACTCAAAATAATAATACTATTAAAAATGTCAGTAGAATATACTGTTATAATATTATTATAATAATATTTATAATGTGGTTTACAAACGAAGTGGTTAGTGACAGTACTTATTTCAATTTACGACGTTAGCCATTTACATGTTAATTGTGTTTTCTAACTTTTTACAGAATGTTAGTGTCATCATTCACTTTCACACTACATTGCGTTCTTAAATTTTCTCTTTCAAAAACAAGCACCTTTGTCTTATTGACATTCATCTTAAGACCATTCAATTGTGAAATGAATGGTCTTAAGATGAATGTCAATAAGACAAAGGTGCTTGTTTTTGAAAGAGAAAATTTAAGAACGCAATGTAGTGTGAAAGTGAATGATGAGAACTTGGAACAAGTGGATGAGTATGTCTATTTAGGTAGTTTATTTAGCAGAGATGGAAGGTGTGAAAAGGAAATTGAAAGAAGGAAACTGGCTGGTAGAAGGGTTGGCGGTGCACTAAGACCTCTAATGAGAAATAAGAATGTATCTCTTAAATCCAAACAATTGATGCACAATGCAATCCTGATTCCATCAATGATGTATGGGAGTGAAGCATGGACATGGACGAAAAATCTGGAAGTTGGAATAAATGCTGTAGAAATGAGATCACTGCGTAGGATATGCGGAAAGAGACTGATTGATAAGGTGAGGAATGATAGTATTAGAAAGGAATGTGGAGTGGATGTTAGCGTAGTGACTAGAATGAAAGTGAATAAATTAAGGTGGTTTGGGCATGTAGAGAGAATGAACGAGGAGAGAATGACTAAAAGGATATATAAATCTGAAAGAATGGGTGCACGCAGACGAGGCCGACCTCGAATGACATGGTCCGATCATATCGGTGCCGTCTTAGAGGAGGGCCAAGTCATCAGGAGTAAAAGGAATAGAAGAGCATGTATGCGGAATGTTATGCGTTTGGAAGAAGCGAAAGAGGTTTGTTTGGATAGGAAAGAGTGGAAATCCGTACTCTCTGCCTACCCCCTTCGGGAAATGGCGTGATGGGTAAAAAAAAAATGTATTCTATTATTGAAATTTGTACTTATCAACTTTACTTGTGAAATAGAATACTACAAACTTGTACCATTAGAATACATTTTTTTATTAATTAAAATATAATTATTCTTTTGGACGTCCACGTCCACGTAAACGTTTTCAGTACTAAAAAGGATCTTCTGCACACGCCTGGATGAAAGGAGGCGCATAGAAAGATTGAAACTGGGATGTCTGAAAGGCGCTGAGAGGGACTAGGGACTTTTGGGTGCTGGCTTGGCCTTTGAAGACTGGTGTACAGTGAAGGGTGGCTTGGAGCAGTTTTCTGAAGGGGGCCAAGACCCACACAGGGTTGAATCACATTGGATGTTTGTATTAATTTCATTTCATTTATTATTTTAAATTTTTAACAGCATTTCCATTTGTTATCTATTAATAAGTAATATTGTGTATGAATAAAATAAATAAATAATTATTAAAATTACGGAAATATTTTGTTAGACTTAAACCTTAAAATTCATTTTTGAATTAAAACCTGAAGCACAATTTAGTGAAACAAATCAGCTATCAGAATTCGAATATAACAAAACATATATTAAAAATATTACACAAAAGAACAAATAATCTTCATCGCCATGATATAATATCATGCAATAATCTTTAGGTATGCAAAGATTCAAAAGAATACAAAAATAAAATTTTACCCAGAGCCTTTGTCACAAGATGTAGGATAGGCACCACTTCCCTTTCGTATGAAACGCAATCAGATTGCGAAATTTGTTTTTTCATCAAAACACAATCCTTTCAGGACGATGGAATTCAGAAAAAGGATTTCTATAAATAAACGAATTCCTCTTCCAAATATCTCAATGACATTGCACGAATTTTCGCCATCATATTATTACCTCGTCTGGCGTAGGGAACGTCTGTGTTTTTTTTTTGTATTTCACTCAGAGGTAATAATAATAGTTAGAGAAAACGTCTCCATGTCTTGATGTCATCCCTCCGGAGATGTCTACTATTATTTTGGCAAAGAGACAATCTAATTTCAACGGTTATGTATGTGGTATCGTGTGAAGTTTGAATCTCGGTTGTATTGTCACATGAAATTATCTTGGTGTTCAACCAAGATTTTAATAATATTATCATGTTTGCTTATAAACAATTAAAACATTCTAACATTTTAAAGATTGCTGTGCCTTTTTCAGGACGATTTTGACACATAAATACATAATACATCTAATTGTGGTCTTCCCTAGGGTTCTGATTAAATATGCTTTTGGGGGGAAAAGGGCGTGTTTTTTACTGGTTTATCCTCTTCATCGTCCGCAACAGACGATACCTTCGACATCACATGTAATCTGATTTCATATTGGTTTGGTTTAAGATAAACCTTTATAAACTTTGAAATATTTTCTCTATAATATAATATTTATGGTGTGAATTACCATTTTCTTTATTCTACAAGAATTTTTAGCACGTGGCTTTATACAAATGCTATAATTTTCCAACCACTCTAAGGCACTCTTTTTTATCAAATTATTTAAAAGAAATTCTAAAAATTATGTTTAAGTTTACCTTTGTCAATAATATAGAAAAAAGTGTTATTTCATCTTAGGATAACACATTAATTAAAAAATATAAAATTACTTTATTTAAAACTTTACTTTGAAGAACCATTGTGCTGTTTACTAAACTCTGAATCAAGACAAGTCAGTCAATTCGATATCGAGAAAAGTAATCGAACTACCTAAGTAATTAAAAATTTCTTGAAACTTCAACTACTTTTTAAATTTAGTTCAGCACAATTTTCAATACACAAACTCTAGAACTATAAATAAGTTTTCTTTACCTGTCGCTTGCGTCTACTTGCACCACCTATATCTTTCTATCAATTTCCATTGCAAACTTTCCATTTGTGCTTCCATCAACACTACTTCTTTCATAAATAAACTATGCATTATTTTATTAATCTAGTGGTCAAACACATTCTTCCCGCTCATTTTTCTTATGACAGACAGTCATGGCTTGGTGCATGTTAATTTGGTCTTTGTGTCCCTGATGATGATGTTGCATTGAGCTCTTCTACGTCCTGTTCTCTTTGAGACTCTAGCAACTATTCATTTTTAACGCTGTTGTCGTCCCGCAATGCTCTCTGGCCGAAATATTGGAGATGGTAATATTATGCTATTTTGTCCGTAATGCTGTTTGACACAGTAGCCTAGAATTTTCAAAGTTCGCAATCTTGACGAATGAACCCCTCTCGTCGTTAAAAATACTCATCCAGCACCACATTTTGAACGCCTAAAACCCTTGTTTTTATCTGGCCCTTATGATTCATGTCTATAAAACTATAAGGGAATATGGAGAAGATATATGTGATAGATGGGGAAATTCTTCAAATAATAAGCTCATTTTTGTTTATGAATTTTAATTGCAGTAGATATTACTCAGTGACGGAAAAATGGAAGGGCATGGAGGAGGGCTATTTATAGCAAAATGGTTTATGAAGAGATTAGGCGGTGTTAAAATAATAATTGTTTCTATGTGTTGGTGAGGGAAGGATCACAAGTTGTATATTATCATCAACTGATTTTTAACTCTGAAGTGCCAGTTTGCGGAGCATTTGTCCAGAAAATCGGCTTAAAAATCTGTCAATGGTACACCATTGATAATATATTGTCATGGTGACATTGAACGACAAAAAGAAGTGTAGGATGATCAAAGGAATAGAGATGGGTGATTTTGAGCAGCTTGCTGGGGAGACATGGATGCAAAAATCAGAGGATAAAACGATATGGAAAAGGCTGGAGGAGGCCTTCGTTTAAGAGTGGAAAGGAATGGGCTAAAGAAAAAGAAAAGAAGATGTGTTGAATGTGACCCAAAAACTATGCAGGTGACTGAAAGTTTACTACGGTTGTAGGGTATAATTGCACCTATTCTTTGAGGGTATCAAAATTTCATTATATTATTACTAAGCCGGTGAAATTCAAAGAAATGCAATCTTCTTCAGTAACTCTATACAGTGATAGGTTTTATTTTATAACCATATCATCTATCAAAAATGTAAAACAAAGTTATGATGAAACTTTCAAGGTGATTCTAGAGATATTTCTATATGTGTATTAAGTATAAGAGGATGGTAAAACTATTATTTTGAGGGAGATTTCTTTTCTGTTATTTTGTCAACGCGCTGATTCCTGTCGAATCAAACAGAATTTCCTGTTTCAATTCCCACTGGAGCTCTCTTCCATTAAAACTTTCTGCTTTATTAATAAAACTAATGGATACACTCTCGTTGGATAGATTCCCCCACACGTCACAGCCTCCATTAGATCAACCTTTATTGATATTTTAGATATTCCCTACAGCGTCTCCAACAAACTACGAATCTTTATACGAACATCTAAACTTATATTTTATAAAGAGATAACATATTTTCGTGGATTTATTCTACCGTATCGTTCATCTGATTGCAAAAAACACTGTAGGTATGCACATGCACTTTTACGAAGTAGGTACAATATAATTGTAATATATGTAAGTAGCGCTTTTGTCCTTTGAATGGACAATCCTATTGGTTAAATTTCATATATAAATCGCAGTTTCATTTAAAATAGTGGTCGACTAGTGCTCGAAATTCCACCATAACTTATTTAAATTATAAGTTTGGACATTATTAAGGTTCCATTATCACAGACAGAGTTATTTCAAAATTTTCTTTCAAAACAATGGCATGGATACTAGGCCGGATCGAAATGTTTTCCTCGATATTGATATTGTATTAGTTATATTTTAGTGCTAAATGCTTTTTTAATTTCGTACGCAAAGTATTTTTCAATTTGAAAGATATCTTCTGTCTCCGGGTTTCGGAAAAAAAATATTAAATTTATCGTATTTTAAAGCAGGTGTAAATTAATAAAAAACTCTTTAACATAATATTTTTTAGTTTTGTATGTCCTAAAAAATGACGGATTAATCGGTTCTGCATGATATAAATGTAATTTTAGACATCAAAAAATTGTATAGAGCGCCGTGAAAAACTAGAGAATATCTCATGAAATAAAAAAGGGTTACAAAAAACCAGCATTGTATTTTGATGGCCGTAAACCCAAAGCTTGTGATTAGAAAAAAAGGACAAAAATACAGAGGAACAATAATAAAAGAGAATATTAAAGGAAACCGATTGTACTAAATATATAGAAAATATGGAACACCGAAAGCGATAGCAATTTTTTTCAAAAAAACAATATTTATTTTGATCATTCATCACCATTACATACACTTTTCATTCATCTCATCCATGTGATGTGATGAAAGAAGTATAGGTAAATACCGGAAAACATGGTGGAATAATTCATTTGCTGGAGAAAGGGCTAATAAAACCACTAGAATGAATAATTTGTTTATTGTAAATGATGAGCTACAATTATTGTGTGTTTTCTATGCAGCTATTAACGGGAGTAGATACCATTATTCTGTTTTTTTTTGAGGTTCATACACAATCCTACCTTCTTAGACGCTCTATCAAGCACTTCTAGCATTTGAGAGAGTTGGTCAGCATTCGCGCCAATGAGGAAAGGTAGGTATAAGTGAGGAAAACTCTAAACATAGTGAATGATCAACCGATATTGATGTTGTCACAATGTTGCCAAGTTATATGATTCGGTTGTCTATTAAAACACCAATAAAACTGAATGGAAAAGCTGCCAATAAAGCACTGAAACAAATTTCCGAAATGGTTCGTAATAAATTGACATTTTGTCAATACATCGTATTAAAACTTGACGTGTTCGTAAAATGAAGCTTGATAATTAAATATTACGTGCACACGTACCCATTTCAAAATATAACGGCGAATTCGAGGTTTATTATTTGATAAGTAGCTACTATACTTTTTTAAACAATAACCTAAAAACAATATAATTTGACAATGTAATGTTTTATTTTGTCACGAATTTTCAAGAGCTCACGAAGAATCAAAGAATTAACCTTAAAAACATTGAAATTTCGTTTTGTGTGATCAATTAAATGTTGGTAACGGTCGCAACCACATTACATTATGGCTTTACTATCAATTAATCAATTCTCCCTTTTACACCCCACTCAGGAGCATAGGGAGGCAACAAGAGCTCTCCATTGCACTCGATCTTGCGCAATGTTTATGACCTCCTCCCACACCATGTCCAAATCCCTCAGCTCTGCTTCGAAGGAGCGGAACACAGTGTGAGAGGGTGACATGGCTCCGGATAATAGAATAACTAATAAAAAATTGAAAAAAAAAATGGATAAGAAATAATATATAATATAATTTTAAAGTTAGTAGGTACCTTTGAAACAGATTTCCTGCGACGCCACCGCCGTCTATGAAAAATCTATAAAAACAAAATGATCGTTTACTGCACCTGATAGTAGGTAGTTCCCTCGCATACGTAACTGCCGCTCTTACAGTAGCCCATCCCACACTCCACCGTTTCGAGCATTTTTTCATACAAGGTCAACCAATTATCGGGCACTTTCAAAATGTGCACACGCAGCATCGGTATTCGGTACATCATAGGCGAAGTAGAACATGTGCGCGCATTAATATTCTCGCGTTGTTCCCGCCTGAGCTTTGAATACGAATGAAATATGAAGGTTTTAGAAATATTTTAATGTTATTATTTTATTAGTTTAACTCAATCGAATTAACTATGTATGTATTTTTGTTTCTGGGGCGCAGTGTACATTATCCACATATGAACGGGCCACCACTGGTTAGGACCACAGGACAACGTCTGTCGGGAAAGCTAGTTAAGTAGTTAATAATAATAAAAAAAACACTAGTGTGCGTTTAAGATAATATTAAGATAAAGATAATCTTCTATCAATCTTTTGGATACTGAAACAACAAATACAATCATAGCATGCATTTTAAATTTACTGAGCTTCTTCTGAAAACAAAAGAAGTCTTACGTGGAACAACAGTTAGTTAAGTAGCACGTATTCTCTTAAGCACGTACGTCTAGGATCCGACATTGCTTTTAAAAAGACATTTCAGATTTGTCCCAGTTCAAGTAGTGAACGAGAGAAGGAGAGGGTAAAATTCAAAACAACTCTCGCACATCTAGTGGAGGATTCTAAACGGAACGACTCAGTTTGTTCTGCGAAACAGAAAATCTGCTAGAAATGTAATAAAATTATTATTACATTTCCATGCTAAACTATTTTATAATATTGTGTCAGAAGATCGCATTGCTTCCTCTTGAATATAGAGACCCCTGCCAGCTGTGTTCAATCTTTTTTTTTCTGCGTTCCACTTTGACAAGCTGTGTAGGTAATTCTCCTCCTCTCCCTTTCGTCATTATTCAGCATTATTTAACCCTTTATAGGGCACTGGTACACTATTGTACCACTTTGAAAAAATCTACATAGCTCTGAAATATTATGGTTTATCGATGTACCATATTTAATAAATGAATTCGTAATGAAATGCTACAAGCACTGACATCTCTTGTAAATCTTCAAAAGTTTTGTTGGAAGAATAATAGAACGTCAAAAATTTTGTGGTTCATATTTGTACCACCGGCCACTCAGGACACGTTTTTTGCCCGGTTTTACGAAAGTTAAGATGATTATAGAAATTTTGTGAAAATGTGTGAATTTAAATTTAAAAAACGATAAGTAACATGTTTATAGGACTATAGTTGATAATATTTTTCAATTATTTTGTACATATATGTATACAGTACTAAGATAGTTTCAAATAAAGTTTGAAAAGTCATTTAACCTCTGATTGATTGCATTTTAACTTTTCTCTAAAAACTACCAATATACATATTATCAATATTTTTAAACGTTTAAATCTATAAAGTAAATACTAAATATTATTATCTCACATAAAACAATGAATTAAACATTAGCCAAAAGATGATATAACAGCTGAAACATGAAATTTTGATTTTAAGTAGGTAGGTAGGTAGGCTTATCCATGTAATGATGATTTTATGGAATATTTGGTGATGATATTAGAGGACCAGCTCATGATTCTGATATTGGTGGTGATGACGATGCCGAAGATGATACAACTTGTAAAACAAGAGGTTGTAGCAAGGCTAATCTACGTTAGAAGTTTCTATTTGAGATTTTTCATCGGATAGTTGATCCAGACTACAATCCTTTTACAAAAAAGGCAGGCGACGAGTGGTCATATTATTATCTGAAGGAGACAATAGTATGCCGTCTGCTTACAAATGGACCAAGTCAACAATAGAGCCTGGATTTTAAATTCAATCAGCCATATGTATGTCAAGAAAATTTGAGAACCCTCTGAATTTCTCAAATATTTTTCCTCCTTTTTATGGCTGATATTTGGGAACATCTAGTCAATCAGAGTAATTTATATGCATCCCAAAACGGACAAACCCTGGACACAAATATTGAAGAACTGAAGGCTTTCATCGGCTTACTTGAGATGAAAAATCTTACGTCTGTTTATTCTTATCATATATATGTATTTTTTAAATTTCTAGGATTTATTTTTATTATTTTGGTGTTTTTTCATCAGTTATTTAGTTTATTGGTTTTTAAAATAAAATAATATTAAACATGAAACACACTTTTCAATATTTTATAGTACTATTTCAAAAGTGGTACAAATGTGTACCAGTGAACACGGCGTGTTTGAAGTTTACGTTATAGGGCAGTGGTACAATAATGTACCACCCAAAAAGATGAAGAAGAAGAGGGAAAAAAATTAAAAATAAGTTACCATAATATTTACTACCCTTGATTGTACGAAAAAAAATAAAAAAATACCCTTTTATTAAATCCTTTATATTTTGCCCTATAAAGGGTTAAATGTCGTCTAAATGGTTTTTGTTTTAAAAAAATTAGCACAGGCAAATTAAAATATGTTGTCAAATCAGCGGCACGTGTCCTTGATACACAATGTGCATTTTCGATATTTGCTCATACAAATTATTGTTGATGACGAAAAACCGTCATTAACTAGCTTTCCTAACAGGCGTTGTCCATTCTTTTCTTTTAATAGCGAATTTCAATTTGTATAATCTACAAAATAATTCAGTCATGTATGTTATTTGTTATTATTTATTTAGCGTATGCCAGTCACATTTGGTCTGACATTAAAGGGGGAGAAGAAGTTAAGCGCAGGGTCACGTTTCCTGCTTGTCAGATGCTAATGTCTTAATGAATGTTATCGCGTCATCAGTCAAAGCAAGGAATTCTGATTAGCTGCAGTGTATGTATTTTTGTATGTCAAAACATCAGGCCTAAAATACTAACCTAATGTTAAATTTTATTTTTTTTCTATCATAAGAACCTTCTCCTGACAATATAAAACACAATAAAAAAGAATTTGTGAAATTTTTCCAGCCGTTCATCCGTGATGACATATTATCTATCTCTATACATAAAATTCATCTCTATGATCAAGAGAAGTAGAACTGAATTTTATGTATAGAGATAGTGCAATTTTTGCGGCAAAGTACTTCATCCCACTACCCTTTTTTGTAACTGAAAAATTCACACAATATTTGTTTTTTTTCTCTCTTGGAGTATACGGCATATTTTAAAATCACTAAGAGGTATATCTTTTGTTAATTACTTTTTACTTTAAAAAAAAAACATAATTTCAAATTATTGCGCTGATTTGATGTTCGAATGACGAGGTTATGAAAATTACTGTTATAAAAATTACACTGTTTATATGATAAGAAGATTATTTTTATCACAATATAAGCATAAAATTACTTAAATTATGTACCTAAAAACACAAATTATCATTTTTCGTTGAAAAAAAAAATGGCCCCAGACAGCGAGATGCTGATATATGGGGACAAACAATGTAGGAACATACACATATTAACAAAATATCAAAAACAAACAATCTATGTAAAGAAGAATTCAATAAAAATAATTTTAGAAAAAAAGTTAAATTCTTAAAAATAGCAACGTTCTAATACATTTTCTATATTTTTGATGATATTTTTTTCTGACTTCGCGCTTAAAGCCGACGGGCCGTAGATTAAGAACCCCTGGCCTAGGTGGGTGTACAGTGCAGGAGTGTGTTATTTCAATGACATTAACCAGATACTCCACGTGGATGTTCTTGGTACACTGCCTCTCATATTGTTATTTATGACTTTGCTGTATTTTATAAATTTTGCCACGCAAACTAAAATTTTGGCGAAATAATGTTTTTGGCTTTATAATGCCCGGATAAGTAATGTGAGAATTTCTCACACAAAGTGGAGCGATGTTACTTTCGCTATATTACTGTATAGCTAAGGCTAATGTTATTTTCGGAGGCTATATACGCTATAAGCACTATGGTATTGCTCAACCTCCCTTAAAGCTTGTTCACAATTGGTCGAGAAGCGAGTAATATAGTAACTTAATTACACCCTACTCGACCAAAACTCGTTCATACTATATTGTTCTCATTGTTCAACGCAAAGGGCGTAGACCTGTCATGCTGGATACTGAATATTTTTTTTATGTACATAAACAAAAAAATCGAGTAGAGTTCATTAGTACGAAGTGTCATTTAATATGTAGAAACTGAAAAAAAATTAATTAACAGTTACTTTAATAATATTATCTTAAGCATTAATATTTTTATGGTCAACGCACATCTATCAGTTTTGTGGATTGAGGTGTTAACATTTATTTATTTATCTTATTTTCCATAGGCCCCGTCTGGGGCACTTGGATTCGTTATGGTAGGTACAATACAATGACAAAATAATAATACAATAATAATTTAATATTCAATGCCATTCTAGATGTAAAGGGTCCATAATGGCATTTCGTCAAGTATATAAAAAGGGATCACAAAGTAAGTTACAATAAGACATTTACCTACATACAATGTGCTGCCAAAAAAAAATATTAGACATCCATGTTAAATGTTGCATATAGCTTCATTTAACATGTCGTCAACAGAGTAGAATTCATTGTCAACAAGATACATCTTCACTCTTCTGCAAAATATATATACTACACTAATAAATGTTAATAATCCATCCGCGTTAACGTTCAAGTTAACCTTAAATAAATTTTAGGCTATCATTCAGTCTCTACGTTCCAGACAATCTTGTTCTCTAGCTGTACTTCCAATTTTGTGACTCAATAAGACTGTCCTCATTTATTGCAACCTAGGTCTAAAATGGTTGGTAGACTAGCGGTTACGACGCCGGCTTTCGTAGTCATGGGTTCGATCCCAGGTGTCGACCATCTTCCTCTTTCACGACACAAGCTTTCAGTACAGCTTACTGTGAAAGAGTCAGAGAGTGTTTTTGTGTTCACTTCGAGTGAGCACAGATTCATTAAAAAAATCTATAGTCTCCAATACATCCCTTTGTAGTTTTATTGACTGCCCGTTCTGACGGAATTCTCTAAATAACTCGAATAATTGCAGCCATTTTAATTTAGCACGTAAAGAGCCATGCGTTATACTGTATTTTAGGTTCCACCATCATGCAGTCTCAAGGATTCTACCCAGCTCTATTCTCTTAAAAAAAAGTCCAAAAGTTTCCCTCATTTTGCTTGCTTCAACCGTCCAAATCTCGCAGCCGGTACGGTTATACGGTTTAATTTAGGATATACATATTCGATCCTTTTTACACAATTTTATTTGGTATCTACCTAACCTACATACAATACTTGTATAAAGATTTTAATTACAAAATTTTAGTTTATGGATTCTATATTTGAACAAAGTTTCGCAATGAATTTGAAATTGTGAAAGAATCAGTTGTGGCTGTGTGGGGTATTTAATTGACGCATGCGCTGTCGTTCGTCAACTCTGGCCGTACGTACGACATCAACATTCAGTTGGTACAACTTCCTCCTCGTTGAGGTTGCCTCAGATATGCTACGTTGGCGCTAGCTCTCTCTACACCACATAATACGGTGTCGATTAGTGTCGATTACGTTAATAAGTTTAAATACAAATCACTTAATTAACTATGTCATAACTTAAATTATTTTTTTTTTCAAATAATAACTTAAATATTAAATTAATATATTTATAGGCACTAAGAAAAAAATAACATTAACGAAGAAAAAAAGTTTTATCGGAACTATTGCTTAACTTGTCATTGGAATTTCGGACACGAGAGAAAACTTCCTCGCCCCCTATAAACTTTAAGGACATTTTTTTTTTTGTAGAATTGTCTTTGTGATTTAAGGAATAGTTGAGTTCTTCCGGAGTAACTTTTTATCTTCTTTTGTAAGAGGGGCATTTATCTTCAGTGTCTAGCTAGTACCCGTCGTGAGTTTGCAAAGTGATAGTTATCCAAGTTTTGTATTTTATTTAGTGCTAATAACATCAAAATGACTGCTTCGGATGGAGTTAAACTTTTCCTAACCGCATCGATCATCGGATTTAGCGGTTTCATTTACGGTGAGTCTCATAAATATTTATATGTAAAAAAAAATATTTGATATAATGAAAAAATACCCACGTTTTGTTCAAGTATTTACAATGTAGATACAGCGGTATGAGCAGTCCGTCCCATCAATCATGCTATGTTTAAGTATGATTTTGATCGTCGAATTATCTGGTCTATTATTTATATTGCGTAGTAAGTACTAAACGTGGATTAGGTAGTTGGTAATGGATTATATATCCTTGTGGTATATTATTTATAAGCAGATCAACTTGATCAAAGTTTTATTTCATCACACAATAATTCTTAATAAGCCCGCAGTAAGGATGACATTTTTCAAAAGTGAATGTGAAAATAAAATAAATAAAATTTAAAAAATCATTTAAGTAAGTAGTTACCTATCTTAGATGCCCTTATTTTATTTCAGAGTTGATTAATTCAAATATTTTTAGTCACTAATTAATTTTTTTTTTTAATATTCATGCCTGACTTATTATATTTTCTTTAATGGTCTACCCTAGGGTTCTCGTCATCGAATTTTGTATCGACTTAGGTACCTTTAGGTCGTGGTTCGAACCCCACAATTGACCATTTATATTTTCTCTTAAGACTCAAGTTTTGCGTAGTGTGAATATAATATTTACAAATAATATAATATTCAAATACGCTTGCGACATTATGTCGCAATTATGTTTGTGTTTATTTAATTAACCATTTTACTACCCGCTCATTTTATTTTTAAAATTTCCCCATAATACCTATTTAGTAGGTAACTATTTACATTTTTAATGTAAAGTTTTCAATGGTTTTGCTCCTTGCTGAGGGAATATAAGACAGAAAAAATAACAACTAATGACTCTAACAATTCAATACTAATGTTCGATTTTAAAATGGAACAAACCACTACGGGCTTACGACCGTCTTCTACTGTTATTTAGAAGGCTGGCTTAGTGTGATCACTTTACGTTAACAACGTTCGCCATTAGGTGGTAATGTTTGTCTCCGAAACAAACTAATCATGAGAATTCTCAACATGTTCAACATGTCGAAAAATCTCATGTATGTAACTAGTAGAAATTTAATAATACGAAATATAGAGAAAAAAGTTGGAAATTATTGAGAACAAGAGAGCAACCAAATTTAAAGACTGCGACTGCTGTCATATATTTGGCGCCAGGATATATCTATATCCATTTTTGTTACTGTCTCATATTTATTGCCTATTGGCTTTGTTATATAAGGAAATATAAGACACCAATGGCTTTGCGCAGGATCAGATCTTTTTGTGGGCGTGGGAGTTTTCCTATATGATAGGAAGATTTCTAATGGTGCACCTTGAAATAGAGCATCTATAAATATAATATAGTTCCATATTTATAATGTTAAAATCCTTAACTGGTGAAATCGTAACACCGTAAAGTGGTAAAAATTCTACTGTCCCAAACCTGTATAAGCTTTAATTAGAATAAACGGCAAATTAATTCCAGATAACGCTGCGTTCACACGGAGACAAGTCGAATCTGATTTTTGCAGGATCGATTTAACTCACCATATAATTTATATGTATGAGTTCACACGTGCATTCGGTTTTAAGATCCGACAACTAACCGATATCCGAATAAATTCGATTCTGTCGTGTGCGATACAAATCCTGATCCGACAAAACGTGTCTCTGTGTGAACGCAGCGTAACTGCTTGACCAGAAGAAATCCTTTGGTGTTAAATCTCTCGTTAACTTGATCAACAACTATACTTACTAACTATAACCGCTTCCTAAAACGATCCTTTTGAGAATATAGTTAAGCAACAAAAGTGCTAATTAGCGCTCGCTGGTGCGCAGGATCAAAAATCTTAGCGTAAACCGCTTACGATTATAGCCTTTATTTGGCATGGTGATATATCGTAAAAAAAATGACCTACAATTCGACTGTTTAGTTTATTTATTTCATATACTGCATGGCCATTTACATGTTTAAAAATAATACGGGTATATTATTACATATGACAGACCCAACCAAGATACATATGTAGGTACATAAAACAAATTTAAATTCAATATCTAAAGAATCAAAATCACAATACATTGAAATAATCAATATTAAATATCCTTAATATATATTTATTTTTACATCAGATTATTAATTAATTCATAATTATACTTCATGTATACAATAAACGGCAATCATAATTCAGAAATAAATATATTCAATTAAACAAAAATGAACACACTAAAAATGCTCAAAGATAAATTAAATAATATTAAATTATAATAACTAGTGGTCGCCCAGTGGTCGAAATTCGACCATAATGAATTTTAATACATATTTTACCTATTTATAAATTAAACAAACTTTGCAGTGTTAGTATAATATAGATAAGTGTTACAAATAATGTGTTTGAAAAATCAAATATTTTATTGATAAATAAAAAAAAACACATTGCATATATAGGTACCTACAATAAACAAACTTATACATAATATATTTAATATACATTTTACTCCCAAAATCGAGCAGAGCTCGTGCCGTGAGGGATTACTTCTTAAGTATAGGGTTCATATTTACATTCAATAAATTCGACTAACTTTCCTACTTGATTCAATTTCAACAAAAACATCAAAACTGATACATTTTATGAATTTGACTTTTTTGTTTCATTTTTTGAAAGACAGATATAAAGACAGTGATTATACAAAAAAATATTGCACTGTTTTAATGGTAAACAAAAACAGCAGTAAAAAAATAATTTGATGGTTTATATTTTTAAGTACCTAATATTTTCACATCGAAGATTGCCTCTTATATTTCGGGATTCTCTTTTAACTTAGTCTTGCACTCTAGAAACTAATGTTTCTGTTTTGACATTTTTAAAACTTGGTTTACCCCGAAGAAGCGATTTATACGATTGAAAAAAAAATGTTTTTTCGGATGCCCAATCAATGTATGAAAAGTGCTTGGAAGATTAGTTCAATCATATTATGAGAATATTCATTGGTCTTCCTGGAAATAACTTAGAGATACGAAAAACCAATATTTTTGGGAAATATAATTGTGGTATTTTCATACAGATCCCGAAATATAAAAGACAATCTTTGTAATTCAAATTCAAATTAAAAAAATCTTGGCTATTTCCGATACTACCATTTCCATGGCCTTTATTCCTGTCCTTCACATTTTGTCTTCATCTCTTTACCCCCAGATGCGCCTATATATTGTGTCATTTTTTTGATAGTTTTTTTTTTGTTTCTCTTACTTCTCAGGTACTGTTTGCGTATTTACTTTTTTTATAATTTGTGAGATAATTTTTGTATCACGAATATCTGTAGGTATATACCCATCTGTCTAATAAAATAAAAACAAAATCATTTTCGATATCATTTTGATAGTAAAAAATTTTACTCCTGTTTTTCATTTTAAAACATTCTTTATTTTAATGAAACAGCATATTTCAATTGTTCTCACTAAACCAGCCTTGGAAACAGCAGTAAACGACGGTTTTAAGCCCGTAGTGGTTCAAATCTGTATAAAATAAACCTTTTAAAAATCTGACACTAATTGATTTAATCTAAGTACCTGTCGAAATAGTAGGAAAACGGCGCAAGATTCCCTAAATATTTGGAACGTTGTTTCGATACGATGATCTTACATACTGCAAAGGCCTTCATCTCCTATGTATCAAAATTCTGCATAGTATATTTTTAAAAATTAGTATTAGTAAACATACACGTTTTAAAAACTTCAACACTACGTTAGCATAGGTTAAGCTTAGAAGTATTTGATATAGATAAATGCTTGTTCCGTTGAAAAAAAATCGGATCGGGCATCGAATCCTAAAGCTCCGCGAATGTTGCCTAAACTGAATCTTGAACTAAACCACTAAAACAACTAATTATCTCAAATATTTACGAATAGGTATGACGTAACAACTAATGACTCTAATAATAAATTACTGATGTTCGATTTTTTAATGGAGCAAACCACTACGGGCTTACGACCGTCTTCCACTGTTATTTCGAAGGCTGGCTTAGAGTGATCGCTTTACGTTAACAACGTTCGCCATTAGGTGGTAATGTAAAGTCTCCGTAACTCATTTCATGGAAGTTTTAGAATACACACATATTTACTTAATTTAGAAACAAATTGAGTAAATATTGCAAACCATTCTTTATATCTCTTGCGATTCTAGTTGCATTTTGATAATTAATATTATAGGTACTCTTTTGGCTTGAATCAACTTCTTAGCTTCGTTTCAATTGGCTGAGGTACCTACTTATCGACGCAATATTAGGTACTGAAGCAATAATGATTGACGAAGTCGTAGCAAATAGTTCTATTAAATAAATAAATAAAGCTTTATATAAGTACAATGTGACAATAAAAACATTTGAACAGTAGAGAGGGCGGACTTATCCCGAAGGATCTCTGCCATCTAACCCATCAGTAAAGAACTGTCCATAAAGAATCTTTAAAATCTATTATGCGTGAAAATTCGTCAAGCTAACCTTCTTCGTCGTTTCCTCGCCAAAAATTATATCATGAAATCAAACTGTTGACACGTTGAGGTGATAGTTTATAAAAAAAAATCATATCGGTACAGGAGATAGACATAGCTGGGATATGTGTTAAGGATGCCGAAAGACAGTTGGCTGTGAAGTGCGTCGTTCTTCCTCCCATCAGAGTCCCGAAGACGTGGATAATCCTCTTATACCGTGTTCCACTCCTTCGAGCCAGAGCTGAGGGAGTTGGTGTGGAAGGAGGTCATAAACATTGCGCAAGGTCAAGCGCAATGGAGAGCTTTTGTTGCCTCCCTATGCCGCTGAGTGGGGTTCAAAAGGAGTTTTGATTTGCTTTGATTAAAAGCTTAGAGTATTTTATTATTTTTATTTTTGATTGATATCGGTACACTGTGTTCCGCTCCTTCGAAGCAGAGCTGAGGGACATGGACATGGTGTGGGAGGAGGTCATAAACATTGCGCAAAATCGAGCGCAATGGAGATCTCGAGCTCTTGTTGCCTCCCTATGCCCCTGAGTGGGGTGTAAAAGGGAATGTGTGTGTGTGTGTGTATCGGTACATACTCACATCTCGACTTATTTAACCTCTTGATGTTGAAATTAAAGGTACCTATTCATCCGATTCTCTTTTGTATAGTCCAACGTATTGATTGTAAAGCAATGAGATATTATACTAGAGATGCAATCGAGTCTAAAAAATGGCATGTGAAAAATTGTGCCACCACCAAAAATGTGCCACGCTCGTGTTTTAGTCGTTGACAACAGCTCGAGCTTGACAGTTGTGTCCGCGGTAATACGGTGTTCTTGAAAATGGTAGATTTTGTGGTGAATTAAAGTCGTTCCTCAACAGAAATCATTATAGGAAAATCCTTTTATAAAAAAGGACGTATTTTATATATTTTAAGTGCATATTATTGTGATAAAATGTTTAAAATATAAAAATATATTTGACAATTATTTTTGTTTTATTAGTTAGGCCCACATCACACTACGGGTGCATACCGAGCGGGGTAAAAAAAACCGCGTCTGTATGAAACGCGTAAATACATTTTTATTTGAATTTGTAACCCAGCTGTTCAGTCGACGGCTTTCTTACTACAGCATACGTCTTGGGCTCGAATCACTGTGCCGACTATTTCCACTTTCACAACACAACTCTTCCATAGTGTGTGCAAGTTTCCAAATGTATTTGTGTTCACTTTTAATTAGCCCAAATTCATTTAAAAAGATACACCCGTACGCGGCGTATCCAACAGTGAATAGGTATATATTTCTAGATTTTTTTTTTATTTTATCAAGGTTTTTTTTTTATCAATTTATTTAGAAAAAAGAATACAACTTATATTTAAACAGAGTGCTCCTTAATTAAAATTATATATGGAATTTAAGGATGTTCTGCAAACAGAGGTTTTCCACTTTCAATGAATTTTTTTACGAAATCCATCATACAACTGAGAAATCGCCAGCGGTTTGTCCCACAGTGCCGGATTTCTGACGGTTCTCGTTTAAGCTGTGTGTATGAGCCCTTACCTAGCCGGACGACATTTAGAAGCAAGTACACTATAACTAGTGTTTTTATAAAAAGGGTCATTTTGATTCGAATAAATAAATCATTTTTTCCATTGTCGAAAAATATTTTTATAAATGTGCTTTTAAACTGTTCGTTGTATGCCTCGCATTAATAAAGACGAGAGATCTTTTTCAAAAGGTTCTTAGACAATTCTGACAAATGCATTCAAATCTCACGCACAAAAAGAAATTTCTATTAATGTGTACCGGTAGAAGGTGACAGCACTTAGCCGTTTGGCGTATTATGTGTGACAAAGACAAACATATTCGTCAGTAATGCTTGATTGCATATTTTTATTTAAGTTCAACTTCAAATTTACTCATAATGCTACTTTCAAACTAAAAATTGTATGGAATTGCATCTCCAGTATAATATCTCATTGTTGTAAAGTGTATAATTTATGTCCATTTATATTGTGTATTTTCTAGTGCTTTTGCAATGTTCTTATTCGGTCGTGAGTTTATGATTCTCTAAAAAGATCAGGTTCTTCAAACCTCATTAAAACTTCCCTAAAATATCCTATGACATCCACACAATATGTTGGATACCATTTGAAAAATAAAAGCAAATTCAAAAAAAAAATACTGATTGGTACAGGAAACACTCCGAAGAATGTAATGTAGGATATCAATAAGAATATTAGGAAGGAATATGGTATCAAAGTTAAAAATAAAAAGAGTATCTGTCAATAAAATATTTTTACTTCTGTTTCATTTATTTATTGTACAACAATTTTACAAAACATTATTTTCATCACTTATGGTTTTGTTTTTCATTTACCTTGAAATTTGTTTTAAATCAACACATGAAGCATTTCTTCTTGCGCATTAAAAAAAAAGATTCTTATTGTCAACTTTCTGTCCTTGTTGATGTGATTGTGATGCTTGAAGATCGGCCACACTATCAAAGAGTTCCATTCTTTGCACACTATCTCTTTCAATGAACTTTCGTATTTATCTACAATCTTCAAAATTTCCGATGACACATGACACACGTTTCACGATTTATATTAGGTGTGTCAGACTTAGCTCGCCTCTATGTATTCACTTTGCGCAATAAAATATTTGTAAAATCTTAAAATATCAGCTTACGTCCTTAAAACTCTATTGTAGGTAGCAGGTATTTAAAAAAATGCACAATAATATCCATTCAGTGGAAGGTATATCAGATGAAAAACATATTAAATAACGTTTGAATGAAATAATTATGTCAACAATCAGGGTACTTTCGTTGCTAACACGTTACCAAGTAAATAAAGTTCCTATCATACGTCAATTTGAGTAATTTCACAATTGGAATAAAAATTATATTTAAAAAAGTAGTAAAAAGTTTACCTACTTAGAGTTTTTTTCAATTTTCTAATTTTCCACACAACTTTTTTATTTTTTTCTTTCATAAGAATCTACTTCTGATCAAAGCCAACACGACAAAAAAGAATTGGCGCAATCGGTCCAGCCGTTTAGGCGTGATGCGGCAAAACATATTAATCTTTTCTCTATTTAGCCACAGAATGTCAAATACATAGATGTGTGTGTGAGTAGTAGTGTACAAACATTACAGTAGTGTGCGTAATGTTTTTATTATTGATTTAATCCATTTTTATGTATGATTTTAATAAAAATATTAGCATTCGCTATCCTTCCTCTATATAAACTGTAAGTGTGCTAAATTTCATACTCCTCCGTCCGCTCAATTTTCGTAAAAAGGGACATAAAGTTTTTGCCTCACGTATTAATATATAGATTATAAGGCATGAAGAATGAACAAGAATCAGAATTGAGCTCCATTTGTACTATAATATTTTTGATTCGTTTGTTAAAAACTAGATATTATTATGATATGTAGCAGTTAATCTATATTTATAGGTACCTCGTCTTTTAATTCAAAAGTTTTAAATAGGAAAGACTTTTCATCGAGATATAATTAATTCCCGTATCCGAGATATGCCGTGGGGTTGCCGGCTAAGAATAGCACCTCTGCTCTTTTTGCTGCTTTTTTGAGCATCCTGTAAGAGGTAGGAAATCGAAAAATCAGATCGGGACCGTGAGGTTGACCACCTCACGTCCTTAACCCTCAACCGGTCAGAAAAGGCACAATGAGCCTCAGACGTCTTCGAGCGCAATGGAGAACTCTTGATGCCTCCCTATGCTCCTGAGTGGGGCTTAGGCCACCCGCATTGCGGGTTGGTTTGGGAGGATCGGCGGCGGGCTTGATTTGTGTGTGGCCGGCTTTTTGGTCGGGTTTGCTGGGGATTGGTCTCCTCCGGGCTGGATTGCGGTGTGCGGGAGGCCTTAGGCATTGTCCGCACTGCGATTTTTCACCGCACGAATTTTATTCCGTGATCGAAATTAATAATCGCGTACAATTTGTAACAAATCACAGATTTTTTTACCGCAAGTGCGAACACTCCCATAAGATTCAATGTGTTACAAAATTGCGAAAGAAAATCCGTGCGGTGAAATTTCGCAGTGCGGACGGGGTCTTAAAAAGCGAGAAAGTGTGTGATCCGAGATATTATTCAAGTACATATATTTTTTAAAATTTATTTATAGACCTCCACCCGGAGAAGTACCTACATAATATGAATATCCTTAATCCTAATATTTATCTTTCATAAAACAAGGTTTACCTTCTGAGAATTTACTTAATTCGTCGATTGACTTTGATATTGTGGCTGACGAACGAGCTACACATACCTATATTTGTCACAGTGTTTGAAATTTTTTAACCCTCTTATTTGGATTCAATAACATAGTATAAAAACTAAAAAGCTACCCCCAAACAGAGAACAGTACCTACTTTCGAACGTCTGACCGCTGTCGCTGTGTGACTCATTAAATATTTTGAATATAATAATTTTTACTAGTTTTTACTAGCTTTCCCGACAGACGGTGTCCTGTAGTCCTTACTATAAATATTTATTTCAAATATGTACCTAATTTATACAAAAATACGTTTAAAATATTATGTTTGAATGTTAATAAATAATTTTGAAAGCTTGAAAGAAATTCTATCAATAATCTGCATGCCAGTGTTTTGAAACTCAATGGTTGTCAGGTTAACCGTTCCATAGTTTTGAAATGTACCTATACCTGTACCATAGTTTTGTACAAAGAAAATACAATAAAGAAAATTAAATACAGAAAAATATATATGAAAACAGTGCAACAAATGAGCGGAACCCGTTAAGTCATTGAAATGACTTGTCAATTATATTTTATAATATTTCTTATGCATTTTTCAACCTTTTATTGGTTATTCCGTTATCCGGAGCGGAGAAGAATCTAATAAATCAAACATCGGAAGAATCTGTTCAGCAGATCTCGAGTTATAAGTGTTCGCACTAACTCGACTTTCTTTTATATCATAGATTTTGTGCTTCAATAATCTCGCCTAAACCTAAGCCTTTGTTTTTCAAAATTAGCCTAAGATTTTTCTCTTTCGAGGAAACTTTTTTTGAAACAACTACTGTGTTGTAAGTTAATGTGCTGAATAAAATAGTAAAAATAACCGTAGGAAGCAAAGTTTATCCTAGAGGCAATCAGCGTGCTTAATCCAGACTTCATAAAAAAAAGGAAAAAAGAAAATGATTTACAAGGGTAGGTAGGTACCTAAGCTTATATATATAACTACGGTTGATGAAAATGTTTGTTTCTGAAAGGAACTGCTCTCCGTTAGGGGCTTTGTTGAAATGAATAGCCGACTAGTGACTGCGTCTAAGGAGTTTCCCGGCGAGCTTTGGAAAAGCTATTGAAGTCACATTCAAAACACGACTGCCTCATAAATCATTTATCGCTTGGCGACAAACAACGATCTATCTCTACAGTGGCAGCCTACGGAGGCACATAATAAACAGGATATATCCTTCAGGCCTCCTGCGTGGGAGACATACATACAGCAAGGTGCACCTCTCGTACGAAAACATCTTTGATAGGATTACGAGGAAATATATTTTTGGATTACGGGAAAAAAGGAAGGTGCTTTATGATCAAAGGATGTTGGAAGGAAAAGAATAATAATGTTCCTTGCGGAGGTAAATTCAGATTATCTCCTTTAATTTGTATTTGTGAATGCTAATCCTATTATTTATTTGTAAAGATTATTAATTTCACGGTTCTGATAAACGAATTTATTTATGTATGTAAACGGGAATATTTGGCGGATAAGCGGCTCAGACAGGTAATGGCGTATTATTTTTTTTCCAATTATTTACACGAGATAATATGTAACTAGAAATTGGATTACAAAATTTTGCAAATGCAACACAGATAAAAATTTCTAAATTATCACGACTAGTTGGTCCACGCCTGAACACGCAAGATAAAAAGAAATCAATATTTAAACCAATTAATGAACGTAAAATATTTTCACTGAAATTAGCCAACGTATTAAGATTGAAAACGATTACAAACGATTGAATAATGACTCAATATGAATAGCTTAGATAGCCCACTGATTTGCAGTGGTAATGACACGAATCTCCTTTTTATATGAAAAATTGAATAGGTAAATATAAGTGTATCATGTATTAAAAATACTTGGACGACACACTGATTTGAAACTCACAGATTTGAGATTAACTAAAAAAGCTTTCGTAGCCCAACATCAAGTAGGCAATATTGTAAATTAAAAGGGTTTAGTCTGAAACTTATTCAAATTAGGGTATAAACGTCAAATAACTTTTTAATAAATGAAATTCTTTCCAGAGACAACGAGAACGCTTTCCATAGATAAAAATTTCTAAATTATCACGACTAGTTGGTCCACGCCTGAACACGCAAGATAAAAAGAAATCAATATTTAAACCAATTAATGAACGTAAAATATTTTCACTGAAATTAGCCAACGTATTAAGCGTGTTCATATTACTGTTTGCCACTCCAGTCCCACTAGTATAAGTTTTCGATGATCGAATATCGAAACGATCATCGAAAATTTTCCATACAAAAATGATCGAACGATTCGATCGTTTGATTTAAGAACACTAATTGCACGCTAATAAGCGCTTATTAGGGTGCAATTAGCTTTCGATAAAACTCGTACTAACCCCACTGGTTCATGTTTGGAAACTAAATTATGTGATAAAACTATACTAGTTTCTCCAAATAAAATATAACGTTTTAAAAACTAACCAAAACCTTTGCACACCTTTTTAAACTTCATAAAAAATGAATTAAATTAAAGAAATAGTTTATAGATTATATTTTTCGGAGTATATTGGAGGACATCTCGCCGTCATTGGATATTTATGTTATAAAATAAAAAGTAGATAATTAATAAAAACTACTTTTTACGAATAATCACGTATTTGCACGAACCTACTGAATTATTCCGGCTTCCCATTTTCAGTTGAATCCATTTTATAATATAGATGAAATAATTCATTTCATTTCACAAAACAGACGAAGACGAATTTCATAAAATTCTCATTTTAAAATAGTCCTTCTGAAAACAAGAGCTGGGCTTAGTTCCAGTAAGTAGAATCTGGAAATTTTCTATCACGACCAGAAAGAAAATTAATAACAAATTAAATCAGAATAGAAGAAAAAAACAAATGGGATGAAAAAGGAAGCAAAACATTTTGGTGTAAATATTTGATTACAATTTGATACTTATCGTATTTTTCTTTTGTTGCGATGTTTTTTGATGTATTTCTTCTAAGTACTTTTATGTCTTATTTTTATCACTAGTGTAAATATAGTAGGTATTGTTATTTACCATTGTATAATAATGCCTACATAATAATATAATTCCCCGAATAACCTAATATCATCCCTTTCCCTATCGCAGATTTGTTTCAACGGAGAGGGATGAAACAAAGTAGTGTTATCCGTTTCACCCTTTCATACCCCGACACCACAACACAGTATGATGGAGAGATTGATCGGCAGATCAAACAAATTTACGTTGAACCACATCGACTTTATACTGAGCAAATAATACAACTACACTTTCTAATTCCACCCAACAACAAGTTTAGGAAGAAACATGTATTTCCTTAACATGGTTAGGAATTTCTGTGATCTGTATTTGTTCGTAACAAGGTTACATCGAACGATTGCTTTGAACAAACTTACACGAAACTTTCTTCAATAAACACAAAACGAAAAGTATCCCCCCTCCCCTCTGAAATGACTTCGGATCTTCCCCAGACGCTTATTTGAAATGTTTCGAAACGGTTGGAAATCCGCCAAAAGGTTTTGTGAAGTACAAAAAAAAACTTTTTAATTTCTTTAGGAAGATAATTTAAAATAATTCTAGCCTCCATGATAGTGGCTTGCTATCCGGCCAGTGTCAAGGCTTTTCCGACTTGTTTAATTGTTGCTAATAAATTAACGCTCTTATTTATTTAGTCCGTTCTCTTTATAAATCTCGGGGTGACATTTAATGTACATTTAATACTGTGTGTTAGTGAATAAATTCCGGCTCTTCTTTCAACTTAATGTAGTATTATCACTCACTTACAAGTTGGTTTATTTCATATCAGTTCAAAATGTTGTATAATCTAAGGATTATTTTATTTAATATTTTTAAGGATTGATAATATACTCTTAGATGAATTAATACAGTCTTATAGATAATTTGTTGAATTAAAAAGCTAATTTTGAGGAGATAAATACATAGGTAGTTATTAATGAAAAAAATATTAAAATACCTATCCAACATGAAACAAAATTTTGCAAAAAGTGATATTTTGTGATATTTTTTATCTAAGGTTGAGTATCGTTAAATTTTATAATCGATTTTTAATCAATTTTATTACTTAGTATATATCCTAAAATTATTTTTTAGGTTTATTATCAAACGATTGAATAATGACTCAATATGAATAGCTTAGATAGCCCACTGATTTGCAGTGGTAATGACACAAATCTCATTTTTATATGACAAATTGAATAGGTAAATATAAGTGTATCATGTATTAAAAATACTTGGACGACACACTGATTTGAAACTCACAGATTTGAGATTAACTAAAAAAAGCTTTCGTAGCCCAACATCAAGTAGGCAATATTGTAAATTAAAAGGGTTTAGTCTGAAACTTATTCAAATTAGGGTATAAACGTCAAATAACTTTTTAATAAATGAAATTCTTTCCAGAGACAACGAGAACGCTTTCCATAGATACGCCGAGATCCTTCTTTATTTAAATAATTAGTTTCACTATTCTATCTCCATTACCAATTGGTAATTACCAGTCAATGTGCGTCCATCTGTTCTTTTAAATATTTAATAAATGTGAACTTCGCAGAGTGCCTTGAGTTGTTTTTTTTTTGTAAGCTATTCCCTTTTCTCTTTTCTTAATCGTGGGTAAATTGTCCGAACTAGACCGTATTTCCTTGGTCCGTGTACTTTGTGGGTCTATTAAACCCTAACGTAGTCCCGTTTCATGGGGCACTTTCCTAATCTACATCCTATACCGATCTTTTAAGTGAAGTCATTTTGAGTTTAACGAGAACGCAGACGACATACCAAAGTTGAAAATTAACACTCCAGTGCTCGCGAGGGTGACATTTGTCATCCACTTTGTAAAACTGATAAAAATTTCTGAACACACCGCGATACAGTGTTGTTCTTTTCTATATTCATCAAAAAATATGAAACATACTTTCTATCAGTTATTTATCGAAAATTTACACACAGACCATCTACAGTTCCACAGTGTAGCCACAATGTTACCCATGGGTGATGTGTGTCGCCAGAAATTTTTTGGCTGTGATAGAATTTGTAAGGATATAATATAAAACATTATATTGAAACTAGTCCTTTGATAATTTAGAAACTTTCTTATGGTTAAAAACATAAGAAAATAATGAATTTATTCCAAAACGATGATGGATTTCCATATTATTATGTTACACTCATGATAATAAACTAATATAACTATAAACTATAAAACTAATATATTAATATACTATATACATAGTAAAAGAAACATAATCTAATAATTATTAATGGAGCAGTTTATTAATGGTAATTTACTGCTCCACTAGATACGAGTACCTATATCTGTTCTGGGGAAGTACCAAAAAAAATATCTCCTACCCATGTGCTACAATCATCATTTCAATAATAATAATTTTATTCCTACTTAGCACACAGACAGTTGTAATAAACACATTGTTATGAAACATATAAAACATATTATTCAATACAACGTTTTATTTTATCGTTTTGCTTAGTAAGTATGAGATATTAAACAATTTGATATAATATTATATCAAATTGTTTTATATCTCTTATTTGTTAGTTCAAGTGTTCATAATTAATTCATATTATGAATTATGAACACTTGAACTATAATATGATAAAAGTAAAAGATGATTTTGTAATATTATTGGTTGTTTTTCTGAAACAATTTCGTTGAAATTCATTTACAAAATTCCTTATTGTAATGGGTGACGCATGTACCCCGCGTGAGCGCACAAGGAATATTTGAAGGCGCGAGCACTGCGGTGTTAATTATAAGGAAATTCTGGAGGAAACTATTTCGTTCCTTAAACTTCGCATTATTATTGCCGACTCTTATTATTATATCTAATTTCATAACAGCTTGCGTATTTGTCGTAAAGAACGATTATTCCCCGAGGAATTAGAGAGAAAACTAAACTACTTTCGCAGTATCTACTGAATAGAATAATACAACGCTGTGTTAACCGATTTCTAGCAGATATAAACGCATTCCAACATTTTTAAGTGGTACTAGAAAATATCAATTAATTTTATAGTTCCAAGATCCAACTGCCTTCCTAATGAAAAGTAGTCAAATCCAATAAAATCGGCTGTCAATATGTTAAAAGTTTCGGTTCAACTTGGTGAATTTCTCTTCTTTTAGGTTTCAATTCAAAGATTGGTCTGTCCAAGCATTTTGATTCTTTCTCTCCACTCATCTCTGTCACACGCCATCCTCTTCATATCCTGATAGCCGCTACATCGCATGTCGCCGATCACCTGTTCTATGTAGCTGTTCCTAGGGCGACCTCTGTGGTTGGCGCCTTCTATCATGCCCTTGACGATGGTAATAAGCACTGAGCAGGCCCGGGTGCCTGATGTTGTGGCCTATCCAATTGGTGAATTTAAGGCTGGCTAATGGAGAAACCTACTGTTTTATTTTTTGGTATTTGTCCATAGTTCGAAATCTAGTCTTGTTAATAATACAGTTATGTTTGACATCATATCACGCATAAGCCGCTGATTTAAATCATCGCTAAAATCCTTGCAATTGTATTCTAGTAAATTTTTTTTATTCGGTTTAACGGCCAACCGGCCCTTTACAATTTAGAAAAGAAAAATACTTAACCTTGAGTTGTAGTAATGTAAGATTCTTCTATTTTCTCAATAACCTACAACCTGTTTAAGCCTGACTATATGAATCAACAACGTAAAGCAAGACGTGTATTAGCTTTTCTGTAATATACTCGTACATATCATTTGAAATTAAACGCAATTACAACGAGGTGCCTTGCATGGCTGTCCAACATGCAAGGAATATCCTGCACTTGAATCCAATTCTCCTTCTTCTATGAGCCTCTTATCCTTGTAGTCACATAGTACTATCATTCCGGAAGGAGTAAGCCTTTCTGCTCAAAAATCCCCAATCCAAGGTGTCACTCAACCCGTGCCGAAGGATGCGTTACTAACGAGTAGGTTAGTTACTATTGAATGGTCTCTTTTATTTCCCTAGCTCTGGCTATGGAGGATGCAGCTAGCACCTTTGTAGAGATGACTTGATGTGAAGAATATAACGAGTACTTTGGCATCATTGGTCAAAGAGGACATTAGGTCTCATGACCAAAAGCAATTGTTGTAATCGAGAGATGGGAATACTGTTTGAACCTAACTTTCGAGGGGCATCAAAAAGATGATTTCGGAGATTTCTTGCAAAGGGCAGGAGCCTGGAAAAGGCGCTGTCACTCTGCAAGAGGCCTATAGAGACGAGTGATAATAATAGGTATTCCTCCATGAATAAATTGAGAATGTATCGATAGATCTATTTTGGTCGCGGTAGCACAAGGGGTATACGGCCCCTAGAACATCCTTATACACAACAATATTGTTTTTTATCAATCGTTGGCTACCGCAAAACGTATAAAATGTCGTGTTAATATAAATGAGGTATATTTTTAATTAAATTCATCAGTGTTTATTTTAATATACCGATACTCACAAACTGCTTCCCCTCGTGCGATATTTGATAGTCACGTCTCGATAACACTTTAAAAATAAACATTTAATTAACAAAACAACGGCGTTTAATGAATACGATACCATGAAAAGGAAAAGGGTAGTGTTCTCAAACTATTTATATATTTTGGCGTATATTTTTAACCCCATGAGATTACCTACGACGATCAATGTATGTACCCAGTGTCGTTATCGTAGGGTTTTTAAATTTTTGATCAAAAACAAAATTGAAACTATTTTTTTTTTTTTTTTTTTTTTTTTTTTTTTTATAAAATGAATCTGTGCTCCTCAAAGTGAACACAAATACACTCCTTGACTCTTTCACAGTAAGCTACTGAAAGCTTGTGTCGTGAAAGAGGAAGATGGTCGGCACCTGGGATCGAACCACGACGTCCGCAGTACGAAAGCCGGCGTTGTAACCGCTGGGTCACCAACCACTACAAGTAAACGTTTACAATATATCACAATTATTGATTAAAAAATGTTCCTAGTTTCACAAAAATATAATATAAACTACAAATACTTCTACTTATGTACTTCTTCTCTGGTCAAAATCCTAGAATTGGTTGGAAGCAATCTTCTCCACTGTTTATACACTCTACTCTTTCCATAGCAGATCTTTTCAGTTCCCCATATGAGGAACAACACAATAATGTCTGAAGAGTCGTATTGCAGGTACTTTGAATGCGGTCGTCTTCAGCAGTTTGTCCCCTCCGTCATTCCTTCAATGATGGGGACTTTATCATTAATATTACGGTTCGACTCGAGTATAGTTAATCGGAGTATTTCCTCACCGAAGAAATCATTCACTGCATATTTCTCGCCTTAATTTATTGTATTATCGTTTACAATAGAATCATCCCTTCATTTCACCAAAGCACGTATAATATTTCCCTTAGGGTTGATGAAGTTTTTTCTTCAGCCCTTACACTCGTCTTGCTGTGATTTAGTGGATGAAGATTGGATGTAACGCATTCTTAACAGGTTTATTTAAATAAACTGCGGCTTGTTTGCGGAACCTCTGCATTATGTTTGGAATTTACTTTATTTGGACTTTGTTCTACTGTAAAATGTCCTTTGGTTTGAAGATGATCGTGTAGGTAAACTATTGATAGTAACATGCAAGGTGCTTTGAATAATCTATACTTAATATATAAAGAGGAAAGATTTAATTTTTTGTTTGTTTGTTTGTTTGTTTGCATCGAATAGGCTCCAAAACTACTAAACCGATTTGAAAAATTCTTTCACTTTTGGGAAGCTACACTATCCTCGGTGAACATAGGCTATATTGAATTTCCAAAAAAAATTGGGTAACCTACGAAAACTCCAATAATGTAACCCAAGGTGTAAAAAATTTACCTAAAATATTCTTATTATCGGGAACGCTGTGAAAACTATTGATGATAGAATAAAATAATGTACTACAATTTTGTAGAAGACATAATTATTTACAAAAAGTATCACGACAGCATATGTCTAACTATTATAGTTATGCCACAATAAGTGTTCTTTTATTTCAAAAAAATCAATAAAATGTCACCTCTAGAAAAGGCTCTTTATTGGTATCTTGGCATTACTCCTTATTAAAATAAATTAATTCATATTTAAGACTGCTTTAATATGTTTGTACAACATTTTGAATTATTCAAATCGGACATTCCATTCGAAAATTATCACGAGTTTAAAAATGTGAGTATTGGAAAAAAAGTATAGTCTCTATCATCTCAACTTATCCGATGTTGAAAGGATGTAAACGCCAGTACCTACGCGAGCGAGTCATGTCAAGTAGAAACACCGCGAGACTCAGTTCATTCATTGCTCAATAACCCTACCAATTCTCTGTTTTATCGTAAGGTAGTCACGGTGAAAAAGTGACGTGACACGGTACATTGCAATGCAATTATTCCAGATTAACATAATATGCTATAAAATATTTTGAAAAAGTTAGGCTGTATGCCGACCTCGGTAGCCTAGTGGCAAAGGCTCCGACTTCAGATCAAGAGGTCTCGTGTTCGATTCCCGGTCGGGTCAGAAATTTTCAATGTGTTTTTTCACTTGAAATTTCTACTCGGGGTTGGAATCCTGTCTGAGATTAGACGGGACCGGTTGACTGGTAGAGAATGTTTCAAGCATTAAGTTCCGCCGGCTATACTGACACCTATGTATAGAAGAGTGTTATTTATTATTATGAAAACTAAATTATTTTTAAGTACCTATCTACCCGTGCGAAGCTGGGGCGGACCTCTAGTCTCTCTATATAAAAGTAGAGCCCTATTTTCCTTGTCATTCCACGTGATCGGCTAGATCAATGTCACTATTCTTTTTTGTTGTATTGCTACTTTAAACTTTAAGTAGGTAAACTTCTTAGTTCCTTTTACAGTATAATTTAATTTGAATATTAAAATTAAATTGGCGTTTGATAAAAACTATCGGTTGTTTGATAGTTTATGCGATTGAACGAATGCGGATGGAAAAAATATGATTTAAAACAGACCCATCGGTCGGAATTATATTGGTTAATAGGTCATTAATTTATTTGTAAACGACTTCGAATTTAATATTCATTAGGACCACAAGACAACGTCTGTCGGGAAAGCTAGTTAAATGTTCTTAAGCTCTACATACAATTGATGTTGGTATTTTGTACACGAGTGCATTCTGATTCTTAGTATTATAATAATCTGTTTTAATGGGTTTTAATGCGGAACAATGGATTATGAAATTATTGCATGTAAGTTAATAAATTTCTTCCTAGCAGCTTTTATATGCATAGCTAAAAAAAACGATTTTTATCAAAAGAAGGTTGGTCTATCATAATATACCTACGTTTACACATCCTATTCTGAAAATTATTGAATTAAGTTTATCAAGATATCATTATTTCCAAAATGGAATGAAATATAATAGACACCAAACCACTCAACGATGAGTGTTAAAGAGTTAAAAAAAGAAATATGTACCTATTAGATCAACACAATATTTTTTTAATCTAACGATTTTTTATAATGCGGCGCCTCTGGTTTTTGTAATCATTAAAAATCTTCAACATTGTTCTTTGACAAAAAAGGGTCTCGATATTGTGGGAGGTGTCTACTTGTGTACCTACGATTTTTTTTTAAAAAAACGGTACATTTTGTGTTTTTTCATTATCTCTCTCTTTCCACTTTATAAAATTAGGTTCATCCTTTTCAATATTAATTCTGGTTTAGTGGTTATCCTGTCGGTGAAGCGTCCCTCGTTAAAGGTTCGATGCCATGATTTTACAACAATTGTTTCAACCTCCGTCCTCATCAAATAAACTCACTCCCGTGTGTGGCAGGGGATGGCCTCAGCCTAATCCCGTCCATCATTATTTTACTTTCAATAATACTTTCGGTACATTTATTGACAATTCAATTTCCATCAAAAGCTACGGCTCCCTAAGCCAGTTATGTTTAGACATAAAATATATAAACGGTATAAAAAAAAAAGTAGAAGCTGAACACATCCTGTTATACTCACCTTATCTATATATTAATACGTGAAGGAAAAACTTTGTGATCATTATTACGAAATTGCGCGGACGGCGAAGTATAAAATTTCGTACACTTATAATTTATAATAGAGAAGGAGTGGCGAATGCCAATATATTTATAAAAAAATATGCATAAAAATAGATTAAATCAATAAAAAAAAATTACAAACACAACTATAATGTTATATATTAATTTTTACTCACACACACGTCGATGTATTTGACATTGACACAGACGCGTATATTATTTTCTTATTCAACTTGAGAAAAGAATTGTTTGTCTTTAATAATAATAGAAAAATCTTTGTTCATATAACTATTTCAAATTTAACGTACCCAAGTCGTTTTTTATAAAAAATTATGAAATGGCGCTCGCTCAGTCTTTGACAATGAAACCTTAATAATGTTCAAACTTATAATTAAAATTAGCTATTTTTTAATATCGTACTGGTCGACCGCTAGTATTTATTATTTCGTTATATTTTTATACTCGGCTGGAAGATATTCGATAGCTTCTCAATTTATTATATCTTGTACCGCGCCACCTTCCCATCGATACTAATAAAATTGAAATTATTATTTTTTTGACAAGAAAAGAAACACGTCCAACTCGATTTAATACGTTTGAAAAAGGTCCAGTCGGCCCTTTCAGTATAAAAATGGTAACTCATTAGTATTCTGAATACTAATGAGTTACCATTATCCAAAGTATATGGAATATGATAATAATATCATTATAGAAATAAAAATGTTTGAAATAGAATAAGATCGGATAGGTTTAAATAAATATCAGTTATCCAGGATAGTCAAATTTATATATATTTTTTCATCAAACTCAACATATGCTACATATGTTGTTGTTGTACCAGCAATTATGCTGTCTGGAAATGCTCTTTGCTGTAAGATATGTATGTGTTAAGTTAATTGTTTTGTTTTTATGTTTGATCAATTTGAATTTGAGGTGTTAAGTAATAAATTTGTGTTGAAGGTTATCTTATTCTCTGTAGGTAAAAAAAAAAAAAAAAAAAACAATAAAAAAATATAAAAAAAAATAGTAAAAAACCTATCATTTTAGATTTATCATTAACAGATATATTTCATAGTAAAAAAAGCACAGAGAAAACTATACTTGAAATCGACAATAAGATCATCCGAACACTTCAAACAAATGATCAGGATGAGACCGAGGAAGACAATAGACTGACCACGCCACTCTTAAATTGGTTCCTATTCAAAGTAAACATATCCAGATTCTTGAAAAATGTATCATACAGGGAACAGCTACGGTGCAAAAATGAGCTTTGCAGATAATTGGTTTTACAGGGAGGCAATTTGAAAAGATAATTCGCTCGCGTAATACGAGTTGGACAATGAAAACATACATCTCCCAAAAGTCTCGAAGAATCAACCTCACCATTTATTATCTTAAAGAGATACATCATGTCAGTCTGTGTTCGCCTATTCTCGAGAGATGTCATCCCATGGAATCTCATCGCATCCCCATAATCACGAAAGAACCTACCTCTCAAAAAGCTTAGGTGCCTAACAAATCTTCTCTGTACTGCCTCAATTCTATCAATGTACGTTACATACTGAGGACTCCACACGACAGATGAGAACTCCAACTGACTGCGCACAAACGCATAGTACAGAATTCTTGCGGTCAGCGGACATTTAAATGGCTTACTCACCCTAAGTATGAATCCCAACATCCTGTTGGCTTTTTCCAGAATAAACTCAACATGCGCTCTGTACAGCATCTTAGAGTCGAGGACAACACCCAGATCCCTCACCCGCTCACAGCGGGTTAATACCTCACCATCAAATTCATAATCGAACATGATCGGACGCAAGGCTCTAGTAAACGTCACGCTGTGACATTTGGATATATTTAAGTATAGTTGGTTTGCACGACAATAATTCAACAAACGCCCAAGGTCACTCTGCATTTCCTGACCGTCTCCAATACAGTTAATCTTCCGAAAAATCTTGGTATCGTCAGCAAACATTAAAAACTCTGAGCTAAAGAAACAGCCACCCATGTCACTGATGTACAAAGAGAACAACAACGGACCCAAGTGAGATCCCTGGGGAATCCCGGAAGGGCAAGGACGAAACTGGCACATAGTGCCATTCAACGCGACCGCCTGTGATCTACCCTCAACATATGACGCAAGCCATCTGAGAAGATCACCATGAATGCCAAAGCAACGCAGCTTATGCAGGAGAATCCCGTGACCAATCTTGTCAAACGCCTTCGCGAAATCAATATAGACGGCATCCACCTGGCCACCCCCACCCATTGACCTCGCCAGGCAACCAGTGAATTCCAAAAGATTAGATTCCACAGACCTACCAGCAAAAAAACCATGCTGATTATGCGGTATGAAGGATCTTACCGCAGCCGACAACTGTTTCACGACTATCTTTTCCATAATCTTTCCAAAGACCGATAACTTGGATATGGGCCTATAATTAGATATATTCTGTTTATCACCCGACTTGTAGATCGGCGTAATAAAGGATGTCTTCCAAGCATCCGGAAAAACACCATACCTGATAGAGTTCCTAAAAAGAATATAGAGGGGCTCAGATAATTCCTCGGCACAACGCAGGACAAAGATAGCCGGAATCCCATCAGGACCCGCTCCTCCATTTGGATTGATATCCTTAATGTTCTCCAATACAATATCCTTAGAAAAGTGAATACTGTAAATATCAAGTTCGGCCTCACGCTCGACACGCGGAAGGGCAATGTCATCATTAACAAAAACAGAGTGAAAATATTCGCCGAAGGCATCCGATATAGACTCAACATTCGACAGACTCATTCCCTTATGATGCATAGTAGCTGGCAGGGCTGACGACGATCTCGTTGACTTAATATATGACCAAAATTTATTAGGATCATCCTTTATTAATTCCTTTGTTCCCGCTATGAACCCACTGTAGCATTCCCCTGATATGCTTTTCTGTCTGGCCCTCAATAAACAAAAAGCCGCATAGTCGCACATGTCGCCGGTTCGCTTCCAACGTCTATGATACTTCAGTTTCTCACCGATGATTTTAACAAGAGCTCGGCTATACCACACGGGAAATCTATTCTTCGACCGCATAGTCCTCCGCGGAACACATTCACTTATTATCCGATTCAGAATTGAATAAAATCTTGTAGAGGCATCTTTCACGTCAACAGACCCCAACTCCGTCTGCCAGTCATATGCTGATAATCGATTCTTTATAACAGAGTAATCAGCCCTGTGAAAAAGATGAACCTCACGCGGCGCAGAATTCAGAATTGGACAACTTTTAACGTTTAAGGTTGCAATCAAGGACGGATGGTGCGGATCTTCCGGCGTAAGAGGGTCGACGCACTGCGATACCTTAACAGATTCGATGTTGGAAAGTACAAGATCAAGGACTCTACCATTAGCATTGGTGCAGCTATTATATTGGGCAAGATCCCCCAGTGATAAGAAGTCAACAAACAGGGACGAGGAGGCATCACAAAATCCAGTCGGGAGATAACAATGATTCGCACCGTCCTCCACCCATACAATATTTGAGAGATTGTAATCACCCACGAACAAAAACGAGTCATCGGGACGCTCAATCATAATGCGGGAGCACATCTCTAGGCTCGTCGACAGGTTAGAGGAAAAATTGGGACCCTGAGGAAAATAAGAGCAACATATATTAAGATTACCAATACAGCCCGGAAGAACTATGGACACCCACATATCCTCCGCCTGCGTTCCCCAGCCAGCGTGACACCCGGACGAGAGATCCCTCCGCACCGCAACAAGCACACCGCCCCCCAAAGATTGATTGGTTCTCTCATAATCGCGATCCCTTCTATACACAATATATCTATTATCAAACAACTCACAGTCACTTATAGCTCCCAACAACCAGGTCTCAGTTATACACACTATGTCATAATCGCTTAAAAGAACCTGATACAGAAAGCCGTTCGTTTTAGTGCGCAAGCCTCTCACATTTTGATAATATACAGTAAGCTCCGTCATCCCGAGAAAATAACCATCACAACAATAATTGGCAACAATATATAGTGTGGTCACAGTATCGAAAACCATACCCATAGAAATATAATAGATTATATTTCAAGCAAGTTACATACGGAATAATTATTCTATACCTCTATGTGGGTAGTTATTGTTTCAAATTATTAACTTATGAAAAAAATACTTATTACCTACATCCAACGTATCGTGGAGATTTGCCCCCTGAGAGCGTTCCCTGGCACATATAATGAAATACACAATGCCACTCCTAATGCCTTGCAATGACTTATAACTTGGATGTTGGTCGTTAGTGTGTCTCCTGGATGCAGCAGTGAAACATTTTCTTCAGGCTCTTGTCTTCTGACGAAGCCACCTCTGGGTGGCTGATGCCATACGATAATAATAATAATTACCAATTGTTAGATTTTTTTTAAATAAAAAGGAATCTGTGCTCCTGCGCGCAGGCAGACCTACCGACTAAAAACCCCTCCACTTCATCCCCACTGCAGCGGTACTATCCGTGGATATTGCTTCGCGTACAGTGCTGGTCATTTATAAGCCTGTTCTTTTGATGCCTTATTCAATTTAAAAATCTGCAAATAAGGGGCTGAAGTCAACTGCAATAAAATGCCGCCAACAGTATCCTTCACTCCGTGTTCCCATGGTAACATTGTAAAAAGTTGTTATTTGTATGTTGTTACCATGGGAACACCAACGAAACGATACAATGGGCGACCATTTTATTGCACTTGACTTCAGCCCCATGTCTGTTTTGTGCCTTATGTCATTCGAAGTATCTGCTAGTTAATACTTAATAACGCCTTGTTTAGGTTGAAGTATCCTTTAATAAACAATATTACCTAATTCATTACCAAATTTGTAAAACTTCATTAGATATATTGACATAAATTCGATAAAATTTGATAACAATCAATAAAGGTTCAATTGAGCATCCTCAAAGTTTGTTAATAATTTTATATACTGTCTGTTATTATATAAATGATGGCTCCTGCATTAATTGTTGTGAACATTATCCTACGATGCACTCATTATTGGGTTACCTACTAATTTTGTAGGGGAAATTGGCACAGTATAGAATATAGATACAGCTGAATAATTTATTCGAGCGGCTATTTTCGTAGTTATATGAAACAATATTTTATTGTTTTACATATACAGTGAAACAATTTATTATTTAAATACATTTTTACGAACATCTATTTTTATGAATCAGTTTTAATCCTTATTTTCGCCTGCAAGTTTCAATCTGGCATTGACCATCATCACCCTATCAAAACCATCCCTTGAATTATGAAGGCACATTCTGATAGGCCTCGAATCCTTGTATTTGATGATCACTTCAGGTGCCCGTGAGTTTCAAATGTGAATTCTACACTAAGATTTGGTTGAGTCTATAGAAAACAGTCTAAGCAAAAAATAAAATGAAAAACTTTTCTGGAACAAGAAAATAACAAACTTCATATTTATAAAAAAAAGTTCAAAATAATTGTACCTAATGGTTAATAGTAGTAGAGACGTTCAGTTGCCGACTTTCGTATTGAAAGCCGTAGGTTAGATTTCCGGTACCTCTTTAACAACACAAGCTTGAAATGCTTTATGTGAAAAATGTTTAAAGTGTTTATGTATTCTATTTTAGAGAGCCGAGATTCATTATAAAAAAAAATATTCTGTTAAAACCATTGAACGAGTTTCCAACACTCAGAATATCAAAGCAACTACAAAGCTTATTATAAATATCCTGCGAGGAGATAGATATATTTAAAGAGATAAAAGATATCGAAGGTCCAATTATATTCTATTTTTAACAAGAAACAATATTTTAACAATGGGTATACTTTTAATAGAAAATGTATCTTTAAAATAAATTTCTTTGGTTACACATTAGACAGGTATGAACGAAATTACTTTTACGTTATAAGAGGAACACCTTAAAGAATATTACGAAAGACGGAATTTCACCTATAATAACATGAGGAAGGATATCTAAATTGTAAAGGATAAGGGACAAAATATAAAAATAATAATATAAAGAGATGGGTTTTTTTTGTAGGAGCGGACAATAAATATGATTGAAAGTGGTTATTATAATGGTATGCCTTCCTTTAAAAAAGTCAATATCCTTTATATTGCTTGTGAGGATTCTTGTAATTTACATTTTCAATGTAGGACATCTTGATAGCCGTATTACATGGCCACAATGTATCATATTCTGACTAGCTTGCCCTCCATCATTTTACCTAATAATAATAGTATGTTGGGTACATTTTGAACTGTTCAACCGATGTGATCCATACCGGTTTTGTTAGAAGATAAAAAATAGAATATTGTTTGAAACCACTCCACTACTTAATACATTGAACAACTTTGTTCAACTTTGACGCCATCCAACTTACAAACTAAACCATCCCTCTTGCGAATGAGAATCAATGTGATTGATTTTATTTTAAAGTAAATAATCAAAAAATATAGTCATGAAGATAACCTTTCTAGATTCTTTGTACTTATTTGGTAATGTTTGACGTGCAATATAATGTGTAATCTATAAGATAATCAATGTATTTTGTAATAATTATGTAAAGAACCTATTGACAAGGCTTGTAAAAGCCTTAACAGGACTTGTATTGTTTTTTATTATTATTTTAATGAATAAAGAGTTTAAAAAAAATAGGAGAATAAAAAACGTGCCCTAAACTGGTATCATTTTGAAAGATAATAGTGTGAACGTGGTTTTAAACCACTAAAACTTATTTTGACCACGTTTGTTAAAGATTTTTAACACAAAAAGACTGACCTGCCATTCTCATTAAAAGTTGAATCATTTGTGATTATTGCGTCGATCATGTTAAACAATCATAGCATATATCCGGGTATTCGCTTGCAATTTATAATCAACCCTATAATACCACACTCCGTCTTTGGCAAATTTATTTTTTCTCATGTAAAATAATTTCTTTTTTGAAATTAACCTCTTAGTTTATCGTTATTCTTTACTCAAGCGTTGCAATCCACCTTCGATTTTTTCCTTCTTGTTTTCGTT